>CM024758.1:151027484-151253014 GCA_014218235.1 Colocasia esculenta | reverse complement strand
ATGTGATTTATTTATTAAAACAGCAAACTAAAGATGTAGATATGTTTTAAAAGCATGTGAAAATAGTTAATATCATGCTAGGATTGCTAGTTACCTTGTGTTAATTTCCATGCTTTAATTGTTTAAGAACATGATTGATATGAGTTGTGATTAGAAACATGAATCAAGTTCTTTATCATATGTAGAAAGCATGTGTAGGTTGTTTATGTATAATTGTTAATTAACATGAAGTATGTACCATGTATTTCTCTCATTTTCTAAAAGACTAGCATGTAAATGTGATATGTGTAAGGATGTACCTTAGGTTGCTTGCTGGGTCTTGTTGAAAGACTCATACTTGCTTTGACATACAGGTGAGACAGGTGTCCCTGTACTTGACGAGGACTTGGTGAGGAGCGACTCCGAGCGAAAGGAGTAGATCGTTGCGTAGTTTACATTTCTTTTCATAGTATGTGAACAATGTATTTCATATGGACATGTATAATCTAGACAGTTGTTATTGCTTTACTTGCTATATAGACTGTGGAATTTATGTGAATGATGATGGAATAAGAGTTACTTTCTATTTTTGCTATACTTTCCTTGTTATTTATGTACATCTCGACCTATTATGTAGTGTTGGGTAAATGTCCCACTGTGACGGCACCCTTTGTACTGACGTAGATTGGCATAATCGTACCGGTATAAGGAGGATCGTTACAACTCTTGACTTTACTCCTGGTCATCCCCGTCCTCTTGAGTGTAAGTATCATCCTCGGTCTCACCTGAGAACACACAACAGTAACGCAGGGTGAGCGATAATGGCCAGTAGGACTTAAATCTCATGATCAGGCATGCTTTAAATGATTAATGTATTAAGAGACAGAGTAACTAATGATAGAGAGCGATAGTCAAGTATTGTCAAGCAAGTGATATTATGATAGCATGATTCATATAGCACAAGTGTCGAGTATAGCACAAAGAGCAAGATGGCCATAGCACAAATAGCACAATGTAGTTCATGATAGCACAACGAGTCAAGTATATAGCATAGCACTTTGATTGTCTTATAGATAGTCGACATAGATAGCACTTGAGTGTAATACCAAACACTCTGGTCAATTAACTCCCGCGGGCAAATAGCACGTTTGGGCGCACCTCCCAGGACCAAATCGGGCACTATATATATTGCCAGGCATTAGTTATATTGTTTATCTTTAGACAATCAGTCAAATGGCCAATAGAGAGTTCCAAGAAATAGATGAGAGTTCTAGATGAATAGACAAGTGCATAGAGAACATGAATAGATGAGTGAGTAGAGTATAGATGAGAGCTAAAGGTCAATGCACATAAAACATTGAGTAAACAGGCAATAGTAACAGTTGCACAACACGCGCATTTGGTGTTGGCAGTCAGGTGGAATTCACTACCCTTCCACTGGCTAGTTATGCACAAGTTCAGAGGTCCGGCGTGAGTCAAGATAAGAGAGAGAGAGCATTCTAAGGTCGTTTGGATCTTGATGATCCCTAAAGGGTATCATAGGTATTAGGGTACAACTAGCTCGTCGACCATGTGGGAATCCATGGATAGAGGAGTCTTACAAAGGCCTTGAACAAGGATTCACTAGTCCAACAGAAGGAATATCCGATAGAGAGTTTGTCCAAGTCAAGATAAAGTGTATATAGAAATAAGTGCTCGACGTTCCAGAGGAATTCTAGAATAGTGGAGCATTGGTAACAATATTCCCAAAAATATCGCGAGAACAAAGACATGTCCATTAAAATAGGGCAATTTAAATACTTTATTATAGTAATTTACCAGATATATTATGAGATATTTTCATGTCAAGTCGAGTCAGATTGATGGTTACAAGTATGTGCATGCGATGAAGAGAATCATAGAGATGAAGAGATCATGTGTATGTCTTCTAATTTAATCAATATATGTTCACATTATAGCATCTTTATTTACTGCGTTTAAGACTGTTATCAAGAGGTATAGTCCTGTGGAAGGACAAGAGTACCAAAATCAAATGGTTTTCATGCAAAAGTCCAGAAGGCGATGTACCTCTATAAAGATCGCAATAGGGTACATCCAGAACACGATAGAGACTGTCAAAGGTCACGATGGGTCGTTCAGGACAGACAGCCAGAACGCGATGTCAGAGCCCATCGCGTTCAGAACGCGGTAGGTTGCTGGTCGCGATCAGCCCCGGAACGCGGCCTATCGGGCCGTCAGTTCTCAGGTACTGCGCCTGAGTCTGAACAGGAAAAGGTTGCCTGGATTGCGGTTCAGGCTTCCCATATTTTGATACAAGATCTTTCAAAAATAAAGATCTCAGTATACAGTTGATGAAAAATCACGAAATCACCTTTAATCTAAACTAGACACGTGAGAGTATACACAGTAAATAGGAATTTAAAATCATCAAGGTCTTGATAGGTTTTAAACAAGTTCATGCACAAAGAACATAGAGCAGGATATAGTGAAAGAAAAAAATTAATTCGAGGAGCATACTAGATGAAAATTGGGGGAAAACGGGGGCAAAAGATTCCTGACAACGAGCAGTATGTCCAGTAAAATTTTGTGACATTAGATCAAGTGTACATGGAGATCTAAATTAAATATGAAGGTTCGGGGACAAGATGATAGCAGAACTTCAAAAATAGAGATCTCAAGATATGGTCGATGATAATTAGAGCAATCAGAGGGCTTTGTTCATGATGCCATGAACTCCTTACAGACGAGATTAATTAGGTTTAACTTGTGAGAATGCTTACCTTTAGGTCGATTGCCTCCTAGGGCTTTGAACTTGAAGAACAAGGAGTAGATCTTGAGCAAGGCGTCTCCCCACATTTTTCCCTTCCTTTGGCCTCTCCTCCACGTCCAGCAAGCCTCAGCAACGCATGAGGGCCGACCATGGAGAGGTTGGGGTGTATTTAAGCTTCCTTTGTTTCTAATCCCTACTACAACTCTAATTCCTATTTAATTCTGAGTTACTCTATTTCTTTCAACCTTCCAAGCTTTCCACCTCCTAATGGGGTTAGGTTGGGGCTCAAATTTGTACCTAGCAATTTGGATAGGGTTAGGAGTCCAATTCCAACACATAATAGCTATTTTAATGATTTAATAGCTCTTTTCTTTTTAAGAAATATTAAAGATAAAATTTAGGATATTTTCTTATTATTCATTTTTTAAAAATCTCTATTTTGACCCAATAACTTTTATTTGGTCCATTTGACAAAGCCCAGCACTTCTTTCCGTTTAATGGGTTTTATTTAATTCCTTTTTCTTTCAATTTTCCAATTTATTTAATTTTTTGAAAAAAGGGGTTGCTACATGGTCAATCAGAGATAAAAATAAATTAACTGGTAAGAGAGAGATGATAAGCTTATAGACATTTGTAGATCTCAAGAAGACATTTTATATGAGATAGATAATATTATTTTCTGCCAAAATGATATTTAAATTTTGTTGATAGCAGAAAAATAATTATAATTCTCATATAAAATATTCTCATGTAAAAAGGATTCAATATGAGCATGAAAACTCATGAAGAAATCAAGATAATGATTTATTAAGTTTTGTGGTAATGATAGAAGCAAAAGTATTTTCCAGAAGTGATATGAGATACAATCGATGTTTAAATATAAGAATCGTTGTTTAAGGTAATTGATGTTGAAGAGAGTTGATGTTTAAGTGAGTGAGTTTAAACAGAATCGATGTTTGAAGAAAGTTGATGTTTAAGTGAAATCGATGTTTGAAGAGAGTTGATATTTAAGCGAAATCGATGTTTGAATAGAGTGATATTTAAGTGAAGTCGATGTTTGAAGAGAGTTGATGTTTAATTGAAATCAATGTTTGAAGAGAGAGTGATGTTTAAGTGAAATCGATAGTTGAAGAGAGTTGATGTTTAAGTGAAATCAATGTTCATATAGAGTTGATATTTAAGTGAAATCGATATTTGAACAGAATCGATGTTTGAAGAGAGTTGATGTTTAAGTGAAATCGATGTTTGAAAAGAATCGATGTTTGAAGAGAGTTGATGTTTGAGCAGAGTTGATGTTTAAAGAGAGTTGATGTGGACTTAGAGAAATTTCGTTATGCTGATACTTAGGTTCGTGTAAGCATGAATTTAGATAAATGTTTAATAGTTCAACAAAATAGTTTGGTGTATATTTGATCAACTTATTTAGAAGATTTTTCGTATATAAAGTTTTAAAAGGTTTTGTTATAGCAAAAACATATGTTTAAAATAATAGATATTAAAAGTTTTGTCATAGCAAAAATATCATAATTAACGTTTAGAAAAATAGATAGTTGTTCAACAATCTCAAGGTGTCAAAACGCAGTATGATTAAGAGATCTTACTCTCGAGATTCAGTATGACTATTAAATCGCACCGGGTCAGTGGTTGCAATTAAAAAGTGCGACCGGAAGACCAAACGCACATTGGACAGTCATTTTAGGAAAAATTTTGTTACCAAAAATTCCCCCAAATTGCGACGTATCAAACCATCCAAATTAGAGGAATCCGTACCCAGTTGGAACCTGCCAAAAAATCTTTTAGAAAGATTTTAAATAGCGACACTTAAGTGGTCGTAATTAAAAAAATTTTGTTTACCTTTTTTAACTGCCATTTGCTTGGTGGTCATTTTGAAACATTTTTTCTTTTTCTTACATTTTCAGCCGCCGCCACTGCCATTTAGATTTTTTTTCTTTTTTTTCTTTTGAAAAGCCTCTTGAAAATGCCACAAAATGTTAGAAAATCCCAAAAAAATGGGGAAAAGGTGAGAAAATGATAAAAATAAGAAAAATCACTAAACATTTACAATTTGGACGGCCACTTGCCATATTTTTATGTAATAAGATTTGTTTACTACGGTGTCATTTTTGGCATGTCTATAGCTACCACGTCTTGGCGTCTGCTTTGCAAGAGAGTGAGATAGAGTGAAAGAAGTAAAGAGTAGTGAGTGAAATGAAGTGTAATGGAATGACATGGATTGAAGCGCAGTGAAATGGAGCGAGGCGAGAGGACTGATAAGCTGAGACCAATGTGAAAATAGACACAGGCTCAATAATTGGTGACATCATCTGATAAGAGTCTTTCACCAGCTCCTAGTGAAACCACCACCGGAAAGAAGTCCAGAAGGTACCAAATTTGGATGGAAGATGTGTGCACGAAAGGCACAAGGGGGGTGTGTACGAGGTACACAAAGGAGGTGTGTGCGTGGGCACGAAGGAGAGAGATCAACTTCCAATGTGGTGGAAGTACTTAAGGACACAATCCGTTAGGTTTCACCATTGATCGTCAATTTGTAGAAAATGACTCTAGTTTTAAAAAGACTTTAAATCTCCACAAAGAAAATATGAGAAAATAAAGGGGAAGATGGGTGGAGCACAACTCCTGAATGTATACATGATCGCCAGACACACGAGGGTGTCACAAGAGTACAAATATGAAGGAAATGCAACAAATGCAAATAAGGAGTGATCGCAAAAGTACCTGTAGCGAGAAGATTGAGACGATGGGGTTCTTCTCTTCTTCTACGAACACGGGCGGTCGTGGTAGAAGGTTTCTTCAATTTGATTACCCTGAAAAAGAACACAAAAGATAGAACAAATGATTAGCCAATGTAGTGTAGTATCAAATTCTTAAAAAGAAATAAAGGAGATGAAGCATATAATAGAACTTACTTTGTTTGACTTTTCAAACCCCTAAAGACATAGTTAAGAAGCATGCATGTTATGTGTGATTGAAAAGGTTGTGTATGATGTGTAAGTGTGCACTTTAGTAGATATCCCAACATGATGAGATGTTCATGGATGAATTAGAATAAGGAAAATAGAAAAAAAGAGATTTATTGGCATATGGACTTTATTTCATGGCATGATTTATTCATATGACTTGCATGGATAGATTAATTGCATGACTTGTATAGATAGATTAATTACATGAGAAGATCTTTTGCATAAAGAGAGAGGAGAAATTAAGAGAATATTTTAATATATATATAATATATAGGTGGGAAGAGAGAGAGACGATGGGAGGGGAATTGTTAAAAAAAAAAGAAGAAGAAGATAGATAGGAGAGAGATCGGTGGTAGAAAAAAAAAAATTTAAATTGATAGAAGAGAGAGAACAACCGAGAGGAGAGTTTATTTTAGAATAAAAGAAAAGGAAGATAATAGAGAGGAGAGAGATCGGTAGAGAGAAGGAATAATAGTTTTAAAAAATGGAGAGAAACAGTGGGAGAGGAATTGTTTTAAAATAAATAATAGAAGAAGATAATTAAATAAGAAAGAGAAAGACAAACACAGTAAGAATGAGAGATATGACCCAAATCTCGAGATTTAGTACGGCAGCTAAATCGCGACGGATTCAGTAGTCAGACTTTAAAAAAGCACAATCGAATGATCGGACGCACATTAGACAGTCATTTTAAAAAAGATTTTGTTGTCAAAAATTTACTTAAAATCACGAAGTATCAAATCGTCACTAATTATAGAAATTCGTACCCAATTGAAACTTGCCAAAATAATTTTCAAAATTTTTTAAAATTATGACTACTTAAATCATTAAATGGTCGCAATTTAAAAAGAATTTAACTTCTTATGCACCGCCGCCACCACGATTTGATTTCAAAATGGTGACTATCTTTTTTTTTTCTTCCTTACCTTTGCAGCCGCCGCTGCCATTAGACATTTTTTTCCTTTTCTTTTATTTATTTTTAAAATATCTTTAAAAATGTCATATAATGTCAAAACAAATTCAAAAAATCCCAAAAAATAAAAAAACGTGAGAATAAGGGAAATCACTCAAACATTACAACTTGGAAGGTCACTTAGCATATTCAGTGTAACATAAGATTTGCTTATTGTGCTGTCATTTTAATGTGTCTATAATACCCACATCTTTTGGTACGTATTCTATTTTTAATTTCGAGGACAAAAATTCTTTAAGGAGGGAGGAATATAATAACTAATGAGTTTTCTTAACTTTGCCGACTCTATTGTGGAATTTCATATTTTGACATGGAAATTCATTTTGAAATTTGAATTAGGAGATTTGAAAGAGTTCTCTAGATTTCATAAAGGTGACCTTAACCAATCCGGTCATCCTAAATATCACATTTATAAAATAAAAGTATGTATTAATTATAATGTAATATAAAAAAAAAGAATTATGATTATCTAGATTCTTAGATCATTGGAAAGATATTATGGAGATCTATAAATTTGGTGTAAAATTCCTTCCCAACCTAAAATGGGGATTAGGTAATAAGTATATATATTATCTATGGTTTAAAGGAAAGGTATTCAGACATGGGGCGGCTATAGAGATAAGTGAAAGGTTTTGGGATTGGACTTATGTGGGAAGCTTCTCCTCCCATGCATGGAATGAACCATGCATTTAATGCAAGTACACCATGTCACTATTCATGTTAAAACTTTTATTTTATTAATTTTTCTACAATTTTTAGTTAGAGTAAACATGTATTAAATAGTGTGTAATGAATGGTTTTGGTTAAAACTATACAGAATTAGAGAAATAAAATAATACGGAAGTTAAGTTAAACATTAATTAGATGGTTTTTTTTTTACTTTCTTTCAAACAGACTAAACAAGAAGCTATGAAAGGTGTAGGTGTTTTAAAAGAGGATTGATGTTTTGGAAGAAGAGAAGCACAAGTTTTCCGATAAAAGGCTACAAGTGGTCTCACCCATTCCACACATTAGTTTCTTTTGGTGTTAAGTGTTAGAAGACCTTCTTCCTCCAGTGTGTTGCATCAATAAGAAATGTAGAGACAGAGAGAGAGAGGGAGGATTTTCGACAGGTGGCTTTAACAACTATTCGATAGTTAAGCGTGGAAGTTCGCATAGTTCTAGTTAACGTGTATAGTTTTTTATGATTTTATATATATATATATATATATATATTATATATATATATATTTTTTTTTTTAAAATGATTTTCAAAGTTAGTAATGGCCATAGTAAGCCACATTGATCTAAAACATATGAATAGCCCATCATGTCGTTGAACCACTATAATTGTCCCGAAAATCTGTGAAGCCATTTGATACTATTCTAAATTTTAATGACTTATGATTTATTTTGAATTTTTTCCTAAAATTTTTATACCTTCTAAAAAAATCCTAATTTCCTGTTAAAATGTTATTATACTTCACGGGATCTCCAAACTAAAGTTTGGTTTATTTTATGCTACAATAAATTTTTTTATATTTAAATCATTAGAGTACTTGATGTTGATTATAATAAAAAATTTCCATGACTGTCAGAAAAAGTTGAAAATGCTTCATAGCATAAGTACGATCAAGTACGACTGTAATAAAATTTGAGACCAATATACGTTGATTCAATGGGAATATGATTTTTCTAATTGAAATATAAATAATTAGATTATCTGTGTTAACCTGAAATATGTTGTTTAGACCTCATATGAATTGTTTATCATGATGATGTCTCAGAAACACACACAATTATGATATTTATTAATTTTTGTCAATTCCTGATAAATCTTAAAAGCCTTTAAAATGTTAATAGTAAGATTTTACAGTATGACTTAATAGTCTAAATTTGATGTTACCATGAATTGCATCCTATTGCACTTAATATGACGTTTTCACATCTAATCTCCTGTAATTAAAAAGGCTATAAAAATAATTATGATAATTTAATTGTGTTATGGGCAATGTCATTTTAGAGAGGTTTTAGGCCTACCATAGAAGTACCCCTATGGAGAGCTTTCCGATGACCCGTGGGCAACGGGGTTGAAAATCTGGAGGTGGGCAATGCTCACTAGTTAGGTAGGATCTTGATGATCTTGGGTACTGCGCAGTTACTCTTTCTCCATGCTACTTGCCAAGGTGTGGAAAATATGTCTGATGACTCTCTATGTTATGGTTTGGATATTTGTCTGATATTTACACCCAAGAAATATGTTTTATGTTTCGATATATTAATTGCTAAGATTGTATGAAATTTTGCTTCACTCTGATATTCTGATATGTCATATGCTCTATTTTGTTCTGTCCATATAATCATAAGTATCTAAAACTCTATAAGACAATGAATATGTGTAAGCACATGATATATGACTTGACTCTAATATAACGTTTGATTTGACACATTTTTATATATGACATAACTTTGAGGTTATTTTAAGAAAGATAGCTTGTAGTAGGTTAACTAGCTTATATTATAATTATGACATGAAACTGACAAATTATGATATCATCACTTTTGCTTATCTATATGATGAATTGTGGTTAGAGTTTCTGATACTTGCTGGGTCTATTAGGACTCACACTTGCCTAACATATTTTTAGGAGATCAGGAGTCAGAGTTAGACGTATCTTTGGACTTTGATCGTGAGGAGTAGATTCTATTTGCTAGTTAGTTCTTATTTCGTTAATAAATTATATGTGTAGGTTGGCTCATAAAGCCTATTAGATCAATTAGCAATTTTGATTTACTTTTTTTTAGTTCTGCGTACTCTGATAATTCCATTATGCTTATGGACATTGTATTATAAGTTGAGATGATTATTCATTATAGTTCAATAATGATGAAGTTCGTGAATGTCTTACTCTCAACATGTGTGTAAATAATGAGTTTATCCCACTGTGACGTGTCTCCTGGTTCGATGAGAGTTGATCTAATTGGATAGGGTCAGTGGGTGTTACATGTCCACTATTAGAAACATGAGTTTCCGATACCGATTTTGATAATTGTTTAAAGCTTTCAATTTCTATTCCCATACAATAGAAATAGTCATTTCTAATTTCGATCCAATTCTGATTACATTACCAGAACTGAAATTTCGATAAGCTAAGGTGCTTATCATGACTTTGTCTTTTGAGTTTATGGATAATTTATCATAATAACTAATACTGATTATGATTTCAGATATTTTTCAATTCTGATTTTGATTCCGATGACATATCAAAATAGTTGATATTGATTCTGATAAGTTATCGATATTAATTTTTAATTCTGATATTGATAATTCTTATTGAAATCGGGTCGAGATATTGAGTTTTCAGGTTCCATTTGTTGTTCTAGATGCAACTATTTTCTAGGATGAAACGATTGTTGATGACCAGTCGAGACGGCTCCCCCCTTCTCGATCAAAGGGAGAACATCGCATACGATTTGCCCATGCTTCTCAAGTCGTCATCAGGTTGATCAAGAAGTCAAGCTTTGCATTGATGTTTTTGTCGACAATAGGGGCCCCCTGCTGGGATCATGGCTACGTAGTGGGTGGAGGTGGTAGAATGGGATCCTATTGCTACTCGCCGCCGGCCACCGAATGAGATGTTGGTGACACCTCATTTGTCGGCCCACTGTTCATTGGAGCTTTCCCTTTGTCGCCATTGAATCTCCTGCTACTACTCCTACGAGCCATCTTAATGGCTTCTTGTATCTTTTCTCACAGACGACGCAAAATGAAGAGGTTTGGATCTTGCGACTTAATGACCATCCACTGTCGAGAAGTGCTGGTATGGAGACACATGCCTTCTTCCTGCAAGCTTTAGAAGGCAAGGGAAGTGGTCAGATGTCCTGAGAGGGGCCCCCCAACCATAACCTATGACAGTCAAGTTAGAACTGGCAGGAGTACGGAGAGGAGAAAAGGAGAGGCTAGGGGTACGAGAGTGTCCTTCACTAGAGTGGGTGTGTTGAATACCTTACTTGTGTTGAAGGGTTTTTGAGTTTATGTAGGGTTCGTGCCCCTATGGATGTGGCCTAAAGAGTCTGTCCATAGTTAGAGATAGATTAGAAGATGTGCTTCTAGAGATGGATATTGCCAGAGTACAATGTTTATATTTTTCATTTCTAAAACTTTTAAGAAATGAAAGCAGAAGCACTCACTTTTATTTTTTGACTACGATCCGTTACCAACCCTACTAAATAACATATATCCAAGTCCCCGTTTTGTTTTGTTCAGGCGATGGACAACTAGTACCCTAATTCTAGGTTTGAGAACAAGAGAGAGTAAAAGTATGTATATATATATATATAGAGAGAGAGATATATATATATAATATATATATATATAATATTTACCTTACATTTTAACGGAAAGTAAAGATATCTATCTCATTCTAGATTGATCTAACATGGTTGAGTGTAGAGCTCCACATCATGCATCTAACTCCGAACGGTCTAATCACGAGAGAGAGAGAGAGAGAGAGAGAGAGGATAGTTGGATCTTACTCACAGTCTGATTGGACTCTATATATTTGTTAAATTTGCTTCGCACTTACCGGGGAAAACTCTAGAAGTGAACGGTGAGGGCTTTTGCAGTAACGGCAAGGATTGAGGGGACTTTGTAATGAACAGTGGAATTCTGGAGTCTTACAAAGGATAAAAGAAATTGAGGGTTTTAAAGTCTAAAACGTAAAATATCAGTCAACATTAAACAAAAAGAAACTTACCACAATGTTAATAGATGTGACGGCTAGAGAAACTTTTGCAAATAATGTAGTGGAGACATTATTGAGAGTAATATAAGGAACAAAAATAAGCAATTACACGAATGAACATGCAATATATCAGCCAAGCTCCTGTATTCGAATTTTAGAGCTCACGACAGCTGAATCCGAGTGTAGAACGGAGGCCGCACAAGCCATCCCTTTACCAGACCATCGACACTCTTGTCACTGTTTGGCAACAGTCCCGGCACGTCCGCCCAACCATTTCATTCTCCACAGGAATTCAGAGTGCCAAAGGCGCCAGGTCCAACCAGCCTAGTAGCAATCGGTGGCACCGGGAGGGGCGGTGGGCAGAGTTTGATAACGACAACCGACGGTGCTAAGAACTAGTTGTGATTGACATAAATAAGAAAAAACCGCGGATTGAGTCCGCGAACTAATAGAGAGTATATATCATCCATTTCCAAATACAATGCACGAGAATTGCAAACCAAATTCGACTGCTTGCTTGCCCCCCCCCCCCCCCCACACCCCCCCCCACCCTATAAGAATGCCATTACACAGCCGGGAAAAGAGAAAAGAAAGAGGTAGGGTGAAGAAGCGCAGGAAATTTTTTTTTTTTTTCAAGGGGTGATTGAGAGAGAGAGAGGACCTGATCACACCACTAACCTCAAAACAACTTAATAGCTTATTATATGTTTCCATGATGTTTCCACCCCCCAACCACAAAAACCAAATCCTTCCGTTCTGATCTGCTCATCGCTGCTCTGAAAAACTGCATCATCTGCAAAATATAACGCACGTCAGACAGACACCCATCTTACAACTAGCAAGCATAGAAAAAGTGGTTTAGAAATCAAGAATAAGGGCCGGGTCCCTGCCATCGGTGAGACCTCTAAAGGAAGAAAGAAGCAGCGGGAGAAACTTCCATTTGCGGCGGTTTGCTTGCCTACAGCGCTTACGGATATGACCAAAGAAAACTAGAGAAAGAAGAATAAGGAGGGCAGGGAGCATACGTATCTCAAACGAACCACTCCATCAAAAAGAGGCCAGCTTCCCAGAAAAGACACGTTGGCCTGTTACAGGTCATCAGCATATATCCTCATCATCCAGCATCCTCATCCGTCTCCGACGCCTGGATCGGGGACGACGAGACGAAACAGACAGCACATCTACTGAAGGAGAATTATCGTCCTCGTCATCACAGGCCGCATCCCCGTTGGAACTGGGCACGCTATCAAAGATCTCCCCCCAGTGTGGATGTGATCTCCTCCTCCGATTCTCCGCAGAAACGGGTTCGTTCCTCGGGGGCGCAAATGAAATAATCACCTGTGGAGGATGAGATTGCGCGCCGCCCACGTCCTCTGGTGAAGGAATCCGCACGATAGGGAGATTAACAGACGGCTGCTCACATATGCATTCCTTCCGACCTCGTCACTACCACCGGCCACTGCGGCATCTCTCTCGTCAGCGAAGAATGGTTGAATAGTGCTGATCAGGTCGCCAATATCACGCTGCCACTCCATCCTCCTCCAGTCACGCTGTCTTTCTGGGTCAGCATCTGATGGCCGCACCAATGGGTGGTCCAATCTCGCGTGCTTTCTCAAATCCCCGTACATTCCACTGTATTCACAAGACTCCACGGAACAGATCCGAGGCTTGGAATTCATGTAACGGCGAGCAGCCTCTACAACGGTCCAATCCTTCACTGCTCCACGGCAAAGCGGGCACGACAGATTTAGAGGTTCGTCCTTATCTTTTTTGCTCTCTTGAGATGTTGCAGGACTTGAAGAAGCCTTGCGAAACTGGTCAAGACAGTTTGAATGCCTGTAACTTGTGTCACACATGTAAGCTCGACAGCCCTTGTCATGGGAAGAGCAGAGGAGGAGAACTGCATTGTGGGGGTGGTCCATGCATACAGGACACCGAGCTTCCTCCCATTCCTTAATCTCTGCATCTGACGGAGCTGGTTCAGGCGTAGGCCGTGAGGAGGATGAAGAACTTTTGTGATGACTAGAGGAAACACAAGGATAAGGAGCACGGATATTCCGCTCAGATGACAGAGAGCGGGTTCTTCTATCCTTCGGCATGATAATTCAATGCAACAGGAACAACTATATTTTGGTTCCTGAAGGGAAAACCTCAGAGTCTAATCACTTCTGCCACAGGAAGATTTCCTGAGAAGCACAAAATAATCATGTTACTTACACTGGTATTAACTCAGACAAACAAGCATGCTAGCTTCCTGCATCATGCAACACAAAATAACATAGTCAAGTCCCAAAACCAAAAGAGAATGGAGTAACTCGAGAAATTTTCACTACCAAATTGGATTGCCAACTCCTCCTCCTATTACCATTTTTTCAAAGAAAAGATAGATTCACATACTAGAATTCTGTTTTCCCGCTAGACTGTGATCCAAGGTATAAAAAAGCTCATCAGAAATTTGTTCTTCTCTGAATCAATTACTTTGCATGTTTTTATTTTATTTTCAATGTGCCACTCAATTGGGA
This sequence comes from Colocasia esculenta, assembly GCA_014218235.1. Lineage (NCBI taxonomy): Eukaryota > Viridiplantae > Streptophyta > Magnoliopsida > Alismatales > Araceae > Colocasia > Colocasia esculenta. The sequence continues at coordinate 151,239,065 of CM024758.1, read as the reverse complement.
TGCCGAAAGAGTTTTCACCTGTAGAATACAAGTTGCACTTGCACATATTATGAAAAACTTGTTTAATTTATACAATCATGCCAAACACTAGCCTCATAAAATGTCTGACCTCATGGATAATCAAGTCCCAGAAGAAAAACAGTTTGAAACACAGAATGAATTTGCAACAGACAATATTTATTTGTTACCCAGTAATAAAGCCCTAGAACACATGTAATGCAGAACCAAGCAATAACATCGCCTATTAGACACTTAAACCTTCAAGTCCTCTGCCAAAATTGCAAAGAAGCTAGCTAAGAGAACGCAAAATGCATCCAACGAGAAACCATATTCAATCCTGTGCCCACTAATCAAACGCTACATTTTTGCCTTATTTTTCCATTTCCTGTAATCAATTGCTAGATCAATGATTCCATAAGGGTTTCATAAAAGCTGAAGGGAGGACCAATATGTATAACAGGGATGTTCGTTTTCTAATAAAAGCTATCATAGACAGCTTTACATAAATTAGGCAACCAAAACATGGGAAAATATTGACTCGATTAAAATTTTCTTCAATCGCGTCAGTGAATCAAGTCACAAGTTACATGCAAGGGTTTGCCCGCACAAAAAGCACTTCCTTAACCTGACTCACACAACAGAAGAGTATTCTTTCTTTATTCGACCACAAAACACGATCAATCTTCACACTAGACACCGCAAAAGGAAGAAGCACCGATTCCTCAACCCATCAACACCCTCGAAATCTCATAACGCATCCGATTCCCACCCAGAAAATCCACGTCCAACCACAAGATGCAACGATCAGAAGCAACAGAGCTCAACAAGATAGCCCTAACACGGAACAAAACCAACCACAGAGGCGCCGCAACAAACCTCCCCACTCCCCCATCGCGCACACAGACACCGAGGCCGCCAAGACGGGCATGAGAAACCCTAACCTTAAGAAACCTGCACAATAAAAGAAAATCGAAATAGGCGACCTTCCAGGCCCTCTGGAGACAAGAACAGATGCAGCGAACAAGGATCCACGGGTGACCTAGGGTTTCGCCAATTACCAGAAAAAGCTCGAAGGTCGTTCACAAGAAGCACGGCGGCCACAGAGCGGCGGCGGTAGATCGACGATGAGGGTGATTCCTGATTTTTCGGATGGGCTGCCCGGGGGAGCGGGGTCGGCGGGCGAGGCGGCAGGACGAGGAGGAAAGAGGGGCGAAGAAGCCCTAACTGGTGCCCATTCGGTAAAGAGAGAGAACGGAGACGAAAGAAGCAGGGTCAGTGGGGAAGCACTCGTCCTTTTTATAGGGGCGGAGTTTGCGTGGTTGCTGCTGCAGCTGACCTGGACAAGTGCGGTCGGTCTCTGTTGCTGTTACTCCGGGCAGTCTAGCAGACGTCAGGCCGAGTGTTCGAGGGAACGTCCCGTGGACAGTCGGTGCCAAGGCGGGGTGAGGCCATTCCCGTGCTCAGGTCTCGAGTTAATTAATGTACGGTCTTGAGTATATAACAAAGAAATTAAAAAAATATTTTAATAAATATTTATCTATATATATTTTATTCTTACCACGTAAATAAACTTGTCACATTTTTTTATCTTTTTCTCCTTTATTTATGCCCCATGAACTTCTCTTTTATAGAATTCTTTATTCCTAAATGAGAAACTGAGAGGGAAAAAGAGAGGGAGGGAGTCGTTTGTGAGAGAAAGAGAGAAAATAATAGAGAGAGAGAGAGGTGGGAGAGACATAGAGATGTACTTACAAATAATCGCTCCAACACAACTACAATCACTTGCAATTAGTTGGGAGAGAGAGAGAGAGAAGGTGGTGTGCCCACAATTGGCTCCTCTAACACGACAACGACAGTCACATGTGTTGAGCACTCATTTGTGCACATGTAAGTGAAGTAGCACTTATTATTTTGAGTATGACAAAATTATATTTTATTTAATTAATAAATTTATGATTAAAATTATTTGTAGTCTACATTTCATTTTATTGTCGATAGATCTCTCTTAGTTGTCAACAAATTTCTCTTATGTGTCGACACATATTTTCTACTTGTTGACACGTCTTTTATCTGTCAACGTATATTTTCTATCAGTCGACACATGATTTACTTCAAAACGAATATTTTTTCTAAATCCTTATCGTCTACAATATATGTATCATAGCTAATCGAAGTTCACATCGATTACTGACTAAGTCTTCTATCGATTATTGTATAAATGTTTCGATTGTTGAAGACTTTATGATCAGTCGAAGTTCAACTCCGAATCCTATCTAGTCAAAGTGCGACATTGATTGGTGAACAAATTTCAACAGTCGAAGTCTACTTTGACTCGTGACCAGTCGATGTTTCACATCGATTAACGTTATATTTGTTGAGATTAATGAACTTCACATCGATTAACGTTATTTTTATTCCGATTGATGAACACCACATCGATTAAAGCTATATTTGTTGTGATTAATCAACACCGCATTGATTGACATTGTTTTTTGTTCTGATTGGTGAACGTTTCACATCGATTGGTGTTATATCTTCTGATTAGTGAACTATACATAAGGTATGTTCCGATTATTGACCAAATGTTCACTTATCACATCGATTGGTGTAATATTCTTTCGATTGGTGAACAATGGTTAAGTTATCTTCTGATTACTGTTATATTCTCACTTCGACTCTTGTCCAGTTGAAACACTTTATGAATTGCTATGAATGTTTCTAACAGTTTGAGAGTTGAAGTTCACTTCGACTTCTCTTGAAGAGACTAAGAGTTGAAGTTCATATTTTCATTTCCCTTTCTTTTTGACAAATATTATTATATTAAAAAAGATAGAGATTGATTTGTCTTATCAGTTCAGGATCTTTGTTGATTGTATCTTTTAAACTGACAAGGATTTTTAGCCTCTTGGGAAGTCTTTTTGTAGCGAGCTTTTGCACGTCAAATGTAAACCATATCTGTTGACTCCTTTATCTCCATCATTATATATTTTGGTGATAACAAAACTTATCAAAATATATTTACATTCATATCATTTTGATTAAGTCTATCAACAGGAGACTCAAAGAAATAAATTACTTCAAGGATCATCATTGTAAGTATTCTAAGTATTTCTAAGTTCACTAGATGATGTTCAATTGCTTGTAAGTCTTTGTTGTCATTCATAATTTTATTCATAAGTTCATGTGTTTCATCACTGATATTCTTTTCATAGTTTCAATCGAAGTCAAGTTTCATATTTTACTACTTTAAAGTTCATCATCTGAAGTCATGCATGTTTTTTGGTCATAATCAGTCGAACCTCTACTTCGTCATATACAAAGCTAGCTTGGTCATATCCGAAGTCTACTTCGTCATATCCGAAGTTGGCACTTCATCATGCATATTTTGGTCGTGACCAGTCGAAGCTCAACTTCATCATATCTAAAGTTTCACTTTCGACTGACAACGTTATGAACTATTTTATACGAAGTTCCACTTCATCATATACGAAGTTACACTTTGTCATATCCGAAGTTTCACTTCGACTGACGGCGTTATGAACTGTTTATAGTAATTTCCACTTCGTCATATACGAAGTTACACTTTTCCATATCCGAAGTTTCACTTCGACCGACAACGTTATGAAGTGTTTTATACGAAGTTCCACTTTGTCATATATGAAGTTACACTTCGTCATATCCAAGTTAACTTCGTCATATCCGAAGTTATACTTCATCATATCCAAAGCTTCACTTCCACCGATTGTGTTATATTTTGGCCATCAGAAGCTTCACTTCAACCGTTTATGTTATATTCTTAACCAATCGATTGTTGCTCAGTTTCATATCGATTGACATTTGCTTCTTCCGATTGATGACCAAGTTGGTATCAATTGTTGTGCAATTATTTTTTACAGATGCTTGCTTAATTAATGAGTGCATAACCATCTGCATAAATAATCTTCAAATACACTATAATAATATCACAGAAGAATATATTTTATAAACACTATGTTTGGATGGCGCATATGTTTTTCTGCTTGCTAAAAAAATTTCTAAGTACACAACATATACATATATATCATGTTGACTCTGACTCCTGGATAGTCAAAGTTAGGTGTCGATTGATGAACAAAGGTCATCAGTCGAAGTCTCACTACGACTTCTCTAAAGTCGAAGTCTCACATCGATTGTTGATAATCTTTAACATCGATTACTCCTTGAACATCAACAGTGACTTAAACACCGATTATCATGTTTTTCCATTTCAGATAAACTATTGTCAATACCTTGGTCATCTTTATCAAAACAAGTATCTTTACAGTAATCATACTGATTATGATTGGAATTTAATGACATATGTGTTATGATCAAATCTTAGTGCGTAATATTTTTCAAATTATTTTTAAAACATGTGCATTTCAAATTTCCCACTATCTGTTACATATCCTTCTTACGATAAACTTCTCTAGGTTATCTTCATATGTATGGTCTGTCAACGGATATAATTCTCATGCACATCATCATCTAAAGTTTGCTATTTTCATGATATATCCTTTGTAGCTTTAAATGATGACAGTATGAGCATATCCTCTTTGGTATATCTTCTTACAATATGAATTTTTGAATAACTACTATCTTCATGATAAGTCTTCTAATACTTTACATATGAACAGAAAAGAACATATCCGTCTGTAGCTTACTTAGTCACGGGACACAGCTCCCTTGCAGAAAGCGCCTTACGGTTTGTCATTCTTATAACGAGTCTTCTTATGATTTATATGGTAACAGAATGTACATATCTATTTCTGTATAACACCTTTTTTCACTGACTGAAGGTCTCTCTCCTAGCATTAAATGTCTGCAAGTTTCTGGTAGTCACATGTCTCTACAACATAAGACTTGTTGTGACTGCATGCAAACGAGCACTAGGAATAAGAGACAACGAACACTTCAATAGACACATCTGAAGATAGTCGAAGTGTTTATAAAGAAGAAGTCAATGGCTATGAAAGGTGCAAAACATATCGAAGCGAACCAAGAAAGAAAGCCTTTATAACCTCTAGAAGAGAAGTGTGCCCTCACTCCAAGTCCATTTGATCTGAGCTCTCCCGAAGCATCTTTTCTTTTCTTTTGAGAGCTTGTTGTCTCAGAGAGAGTAGCATCATAGCCTATTCTTCTCTCTCTCCGTTCGTGCCTCAGATCAAGCACTGCATTATTGTATAAGCTTAGTCTAGGGGCCATCCCTTCAACTCTTCTTTAAGAGTGCTCCTCTTTCTGTGAGAAGATATTCCCCTTGTTGAAGGGAAGACATGTTGCTACATGTGGTTGTATTTCCTCTTCGTGGGTTGAACAGAAGGCCAACGGGTGCTGGATGTGTAAGTGTCCTTGAGGAAGACTGTACCCTTGGTTAGTGAAATCCCAAGTAGTTTCTTGAGGACTGGACGTAGGACTCCTGGTGATAGGAGGTCTGAACCAGGATAAAAATCCTTGTGCATTTTGTGTGATTACTTTTATCTTATTTCCGCTACTCACTAACTCTAACACCTATGTTTAGTGTTTCTGGTTGAAGTTATTTTTTAATAGAAAAATTTGTAGATATATTTTGAAGCAACCCATTAACCCCCCCCCCCTTAGACTCGTAACCTGATCAACAAGTGGTATCAGAGCCAAGTCTCTTCAAGCAAGTAGATCTCATGATCTTAAGGGTAAAGATAAATTGCAGCCCAAGGTTATGTAGAGGGTCAGTCTGTCAACAGGCCTCCATTGTAAGGCCCTCGAATTTAGTTCATAGTATGTTTATTTAATTCTATGCATATGGTACTTACTTATTATGTACATATTATACTATTTATTTTGTGCATGTATGTCTGTTTTAATGTATTTTAAGTTTTGTCTGAAATTTCTGGTTAACGTCAACATCACCTGACGTTAACATCAGGTTGACGACAACCTGTGTGCTGTTGACTGCATGGCCAGGGGATATAGACGTCCAGATCGATTGACGTCTACTTCCTGTTAACGGCAGCAAAGTGGCCATTTACTTCTCCGACTTTGTTTGCAATTCCAGATCTAAAACGACTGCATTTTCTTCGGGGTCTGTTTAGGAAACCCAATCCCAACGGTTAGGATTCCTAATGCTAGGCATATCCTGACTCTTAACCCTATAAAACTTAGAGATTTTGGCTAGGTTAAGACTCTTTGGTTGAGAGGAAAAGCTAGGGTTTGGTTGAGAGAAAAGCAGAGTTTCCTGAGGCTTGATCCGGTATTTGGGGAGGTTTTCTGCCGATCTTCTTCGACTGGAAGGTGCTCCTGGTGTTGAAGGATCTTCCCCGACTCCAAGAGGCCATCTACTCAAGCGTGGAGATCAGATTTAGGGTGGAGAATTGCATCTTCTTGGCTTGACTGATGAGGGCTTCATCACCAAATTCAATCCTTGTAGATTTTATTCCAGGCAAGTAACTGAGGGGTATCATCCCTAGACATGTCCCCTAGGTTCTAGGTATTTTTACAGATTTTATTTCGTGTTCTGGAACCCCCAATTCTCTCTTTTGTTTGAGTTCGGTCTGCACTTTCTGCAGATAGGAGGTTGACGACAACCTTGTTGCCGCCAAGTTCCTGAGTTGACGGCAACATACTGTGCCATTAACCCACCTTGACAGCAAGGCCCTTGCCGCCAAGTTCTTCATGTTTCACAAAACTGTGTTTGTCATGTCTGTGTAATAATTTTCGGACTTTTGGATTTCTGTACATGCTGTAAAAATTATGGTTACTCAAGTATGGTCTTTAGGTCAGATCATGAGTTTCTGTCGAATTTCTGAGTATGATTTTATTTAGTATAATTTCTATTATGGTGAAATATACATATTTTGACAGTGTTTAATTATGAATAAATAGTTTTATTGCATGTTATGGTTACAGAGAATTTTCATGAACTTTGGGTTACTATTTGCATGTTTTAGATCTATTAGAATCAATTGTTTTACTATCTATCATGTTGAGTGGAAAATTTTGCTAAATTGCATGAAATCTATTTTAAAGGTTAGAAATAGTTTTTATTGTTGCAAAAAATCTAAAAAATTAGACATATTACATATTACATATTTAGATTCTGTGGTTAAAATTTATACTATTTTGACATCAGTAGGTACTGTTTGTTTTAACAAAGGTAATTAGACCATGATAAGCATGTTGATTTAATTAATGTAAATTCTAGTGATTAGCAGCATGTTTAGGTATTGTTGTGATTAATTTGTCACTGTCAAATAGTCATATTATGTTCTGTAACCTGAAGTATGTATGTTTTATTAAAGTGCATATGAATGGGCTAAATAATACATGTAAGTGAATGAAACCATGTGATTAAGTGAGATAATGTGTAATATGTGCCGAGATTGACACTGCTACCATAGAAGGTTGTGGAGCCGTACTGTAGAAAAGTCCCTATGGGAAAGCTCATTGTGTATGTGATATCCTATGGGCATCAGGATGAAATCCTGGAGGTGGACAAGTACCACTGGTTAGGGTGGAGAGGGATTCTCCTGATTCTGCGCAGTTACCAAGATTCGTCACTATATTGTCTAGGTGACGGGTATGTGTTATGTGAATGTGTGTCCTTCTTTATAGTGGTTCGGACTCTGTGTCACGGCAAATTAATGTGTACAAGTGTGAAAAGTGTGAAATTGTGCAATGTGATCATGTGATAGTGTTGTGTGAATGTGATACCATGTGAAAAGATGTGAAACCATGTGAATGTGATATGTTTATGTTAAAACAGCAAGTAAAAGGTGTGAAAATGTGTTATAAAAGTATGTGGGAAATGTTAGACATCATGCTAGAATTGTTAGTTACCTTGTGCTTAATTTCATGATCTAATTGTATAGCATTATGATGTGATATGAATTTGAATTGATTCAATGAATCAAGTTAATTATCATGTGTAGAAAACATGCATAGGTGATTCATGTATATTTGCTTAATTGATATGAAGCATGTGCCATACTTCTCTTATTGTTTAAAAGAATAGCATGCATGTGATATGTGTAAGGATGTGCCAATAGGTTGCTTACTAGGTCTTTTTAGAAGACTCATACATGCTTTAATATACAGGTGAGACAAATGTCCCCGTACTTGAGGAGGACATAGTGAGGAGCGACTTTGAGCGAGAGGAGTAACTGCTCTTGTGGAGATTGCTACGTAGTTTACACTTTCTTTCATTAGTATGTCGACATTGTTATTATGGACTTGTATAATTGTGGACGTTGTTATTTTCTTTATTGCTATATAGACTCTGGAATGTGTGAATGATGATGGAATAAGATTTATCTTTTATTTTCGCTGTACTCTCTTTTGTTATTTAAGTACATCTCTATCTTCTTTGTTGTGTTGGGTATATGTCCCACTGTGACGGTGCCCTTTATATCGATGTGGATTGGTATAATCATACCGGTATAAAGAGGACCATTACAGAGATTGGTATCAGAGAAATAGGTTGAGATTGTACAAGAATAAGCCATCAACTACACAATATTTCAAAGTCTTTATAGAGTTTGTCCATATATGTGGAAAATATCTAATAATGAATCAAAGATAGTTAAGAAAATGGTTAGGACTAAGTAACTTAGATTTTAACTAAGTTAATTATTTTACTAGCTATGGCGAGCCGTGGTAGGCATGGTGCTCAGGCTCAGTAGGATGAGCAGAGGCGTGAGGAGAGCGGTGAACAACTGGCCCCAGCACCCCAGGGTCCTACGGTACTCCCTCCACCACCACCTGTGGACTATGGCGTGTTCATGCAAGGCCTGGTCCAGGCAATGCAGGCCCAGGCTCAAACTCAGGCGGCACTGCAGGCTCAGTTGCAGGCATAGGTTAGAGTTGTTAAATAGGAGTAGTCTATTTTTTGGAATGCATGATTGTTTATGAGTTGCTTATGTCTTGCTTAATGGCTCAGGCTCCAGCTCCAGTTCCTCAGGAGCATGGCCACGGTGGTCCTTCCGTCATGGAGAGGTTTAAGAGGTGTTAGAATGTGGAGCCCGAACTCTAAAGCTGATCTCCATAAGGGGTCAGGTCGCTCAGCATTCGACTGCCACAGCCGAAGTCAGAAATGAAGCAGTCGATTGAATGATTCGACTCATGCAGTCGAATGTCAGATGAGAATGATTCGACTCATACAGTCGAATGTCAACTGAAGGATTCGACTCATACAGTCGAATGTCAAATATGAAGCATTTGACTCCCTCTTCCCAGGACAGGACTTTGCAGTTCTGAGGTGACTCAGAGACATGACCCTTTTGCCCTTGTGTGTCTCGATTGTGGCGCCCTTTCCTCCTAGTATATAAAGGGGGGTTTTGTCCTCTTTGTAGGTGGGGTGTGTTTCTTGCAGAAGAAATATTGAAAGCTGCTGTGGCCGTGGACGTAGGAAGGCTTCTTGCCTCCGAACCACGTAAAATCTGGTGTTCCTGTGTTCTTCTTCCTACCTCCTTCTATCTCTCTCTGGTATCTACGAGTGGGTAGTGTGAGAGAGTTGTCGCTGGTCTGAGCATTGTTCACCCCAACAAGAGGATGGCTCCACCTTCTTTTAAGGGGGAGAGTCAGCCCCTCTTAGTAGAGAGCTGGATGAGAGAAGTGGAGAAGATCCTCCGAGCTATCAAGTGTGCGGAAGAGGATAAAGTTAGCTTGGCTACTTACATGCTACAGGTACTTATAGTATATGTACTTGTGTAAGGTAAAGATTTTATTGGATGATGCTTATGGGTTGTGTTTTGTAGGAGAGAGCTGATGTTTGGTGGGGCTCCGTACTATGTACCAGGTACAAGGATGGTGCCATTGAGGTGATTTGGGCCAAGTTCATGAGGATATTTCGGGCCAAGTTCATCCCCGAGCACATCCAGGACAAGATGGAGCGGGAGCTTCTCTCTCTTACTCATGGCTCCATGATTGTCTTGGAGTATGAGACTAGGTTTGCCGAGCTTTCAAAATATGCTCACCATATCGTTGCTAATGAGCACAGGAAGGCCAAGAAGTTTGTATGGGGCTCAAACCATCACTTAGGTCGAGGCTTGTTGCTTTTGACCACCGCACTCTAGACGAGGCTCTCAGCGCAGCGTGCAGGCAGGAGAGTGAGATGGACTAGTATTTAGATAAGAAGAGGGCAGCGCCACCTTACCAGAGACAGGACAGGAAGAAGGCAGTGTACTAGTCACCGCAACGTCCAGTGGCAGCTTCTAGTCAGCAGGCGGTTACACCATAGTCCCCCAGCTTTAGGCCTTGTGACAAGAAGGCGTGTCCTCACTGTGGAAGGGCACACGGCGGCACCAAGTGTTGGAAGCTAACATGGAAGTGTCTCAAGTGTGGCAGCACCAAGCATCAAATCAGAGACTGCCCCAAGCTTTAGCAGTTCGTTCAGAGAGGAGCGCCAGCCCTAGCAGCGGCAACATCAGTGACAGGTAGACCAGGAAGGCCTTGGGCCCAAGCCCGAGTGTTTGTACTAGCTCGAGAGGATGCAGAGCCGGCCGAGAACGTCATAGAAGGTACGGTTCTAGTCATGGGTGTGTAGGCTCGAGTGTTGTTTGATACAGGTGCTACACACTCGTTCATTTCCGAGCGGTTTGCCAAGCAGTTAGCAGCAGAGTCTGGAGTTGAGGCAGAGGAGTTAGAAGTCCCTTTGTCTGTGCACATACCAGCAGGTACGGTAGCGACCAGGAAGTGTATTCCATCCTTACCTGTGTGCATTAAGGACCGAGGCTTGTTCGGGTGCTTCTACTTGCTCAAGATGAAGGACTATGATGCCATACTTGGTCTGGATTGGCTTGAGGAGCACTATGCCTTGGTAGATTGTAGAGGAAAGAAGATTACTTTCCATATTCCTGGTGAGGATGAGTTCTCACATCCGTTGCCAAGGAACTTAGCAGGAAGGTTTGTGATCTCCGCCATGAAGGTAATGAGGATGGTGAACAAGGGTTGTGATGCATTTCTTGCCAGTGTGGTCTTAGTTCCAAAAGCCGATCAGTCACCGACCCTTGAGGAGATTGAGGTTGTGCAGGAGTTTCCAGACGTGTTCCGTGATGATTTGTTTGGATTGCCACCGGCTAGGGAGATAGAGTTCACCATAGAGTTGCTTCCAGACACCTCTCCTATCTTTAAGGCTCCATATCGGATGGCACCTGCGGAGTTAGCTGAGCTGAGAAAGCAGTTGCAGGATTACTTGATAAGGGATTCATTTTCCATAGTGTGTCACCATGGGGTGCACCTGTGCTGTTCGTGAAGAAGAAAGATGGTTCCCTCAGGTTGTGCATCGATTACAGGAAGCTCAACCAGGTGATAGTGAAGAATAGGTATCCTTTGCTGCAGATAGATGATTTGTTCGATCAGCTGCAGAATGCATCAATGTTTTCCAAGATAGATCTTGTTGCCCAGTTGACGAGCCCAGAGGGGGGGTGAATGGGTCTTTTTAAATTTAATCTAGGAGATACCTATAACCAAAAACAATCACACAAACGATCTTCGAACTACGTTAGTTACAGTTAGTTTAAATAACAATCACGCACGGAAGACAAACACACAACACAAGGATTATCCTGGTTCGGACTACCTTTCCTTAGGAGTCCTACGTCCAGTCCCTGAGCAACAACTCAGGATTTCACTAACTAGGGAACAGTCCCCCTAAGGATGCTACAACACCCAGCTCAGCTGGTCTTCCTTCACACTCGAAGGGAACAACACCCTGGATGCCACCAGGTCTTCCTTCACACCCGAAGGGAACAACACCCTGGATACCACCAGGTCTTCCTTCACACCCGAAGGGAACAGCACGGAGAAGAATAAATGACTTTCACGCCCCTAGATCCAGCTTTTGATAAGAGAGGATCTGAAGCAACTAGAACTGAGAGCGAAGAGATTATGAACAATTCACACTCTCAGAACTGTACAGGCTCTCTCAAGATTTTCACAAAACTAGTGGAGAGCAAGAGAGCGAAAAGCTAAACGGAGTGAAGGATCTTGGCTCTCGATTTTCTTCAGAAGAATTTGAAAATGGTCTCTGGATGGATGATTCTTCTATTCTTCTGTTTTGTATATATATCTTCAATTTGAAATCTAGTCGTTGAAGAGACCGTTGTCTCTCCTTTGAGTAGTCGTTAGACTGAAGGACATCTGGAGTCTTTGAAGCTTCCTGTCACAGTCTTTTGATCACTTGAGCACGCAAAGAGATAAGATCTTCAAAGATATCCGTTGGCTTCTATTTGTCTAACGTTGTACCATGAAGCTACATCAAAGGTCTGCACAGATGTCAAACTCAAATAGCAGACAGATAGGCTGTCTCTGATATCAGTCAACGTCAATAGCAATAGTCAAGAAAATAGTAATGCCAACTGGCTTAAGTCTAAAGGACGTTATCAGAGTAAGCATGATAAAGGATGATATAGTCTGCATGCATGCAGAGATACGTTCAGATCTCATAAATGCAAAAACGTTAGAGAGATGTCTATGTGGCTTTTGACTGGTCAATGCTTTAAGATGAATAAGATATCAAGATATGAAATTGATGACTGTATGACTTATGAAATCGTTATGAGTCATAGCAAATCGTTCTATAACAGAAGATATAAGAAATCGTTATGAATCATGGCAAGTCATTTTGATTCTGAAGAAATCGATGTGAAACACTTAACAAATCGTTATGAAAGGCAAGTCGTTATGACAATACAGAAATCGTTATGAAACTCTTAACAAATCGTTGCACAAAGCAAGTTGTTATGAACACTTATCGAGTCGTTATGAGCTCTGAAGAAATCGTTGTGCAAAGCAAGTCGTTATGAATACTTATCGAGTCGTTATGAGCTCTGAAGAAATCGTTGCGCAAAGCAAGTCGTTATGAATCCTAAAGAAATCGTTATGGCTAGCAAGTCGTTACGAGTTTCAAAGGAATCGTTACGAGAACTAAAGAAATCGTTATGGCTAGCAAGTCGTTACGAGTTTCAAAGAAATCGTTATGATAACTTATGAAGTCGTTACAACAAGCAAGTCGTTGCGAGTTCTAAAGAAATAGTTATGATAACTTATGAAGTCGTTACAACAAGCAAGTCGTTGCGAGTTCTAAAGAAATCGTTATGATAACTTATGAAGTCGTTACAACAAGCAAGTCGTTGCGAGTTCTAAAGAAATCGTTATGATAACTTATGAAGTCGTTATGACAAGCAAGTCGTTGCGAGTTCTAAAGAAATCGTTATGATAACTTATGAAGTCGTTATGACAAGCAAGTCGTTGCGTGTTCTAAAGAAATCGTTATGATAACTTATGAAGTCGTTATGACATCGACTTGTTTGAAACAACATGACTTTTTAGTCTTATAAGAGAATCGTTATGAACTTCAACAGAAATCGATATGGACTTAGAGAAATCTCATGTTGAAAAGATTAAAGCTTCAGAGTAGTAATGCATACCTTTATTGGCTTGTTTGACTTCGGTATTTTTCCTGTACTTAAGACTTATGAAATATTCAGCAGATATAATTGATAAATTCTTGTTTGGTTTTGTTAATCATCAAAATATGTATATATATAAATTAAATAAAATTGCATGGGGACAAACTGATCATCAGATCTGTGGTCTGGCTACCATCAGTTGAGAATCAAGGGTGATGATGTGTCCAAGACTGCTTTCAGGACTCATTATGGACACTATGAGTTTCTTGTGCTTCCATTTGGTCTGACTAACACCCCTGCAACGTTCATGGATCTCATGAATAGGGTGTTTAGGCCATATTTGGATAGCTTTGTAGTGGTGTTCATAGATGATGTGTTAGTCTATTCTCCTGATGAGGCTACACATCGTGAGCATCTGAGGATTGTTCTGGAGGTTCTCCGAGAGCACAAGTTGTATGCTAAGTTCAGCAAGTGCGATTTCTGGATGCGCGAGGTTCATTTCCTTGGGCATGTTACCTCAGGCGCTAGAGATGCTTTTGATCCGGTGAAGGTTCAGGCGGTGTTAGAGTGGGAGACACCAAGAACGCCATTGGAGATCAGGAGTTTTCTTGGATTAGCAGGCTATTATAGGCGATTTATTGAAGGCTTTGCCTCTATCGCAGCACCATGGACTAAGTTAACCAGGAAGGGTGTGAAGTATGTTTGGTCTGATGACTGCGAGAGTAGTTTCCAGTTGCTGAAGACGAGGCTTACATCTGCACCCGTGCTGATCTTGCCGAGTGGTGTAGAGGGTTTTGCTATCTACTATGATGCTTCTCAGATAGGCCTTGGCTATGTGTTGATATAGCATGGTAAGGTAGTTGCATATGCTTCTTGCCAGTTAAAGGAGCACGAGCATAACTATCCGACCCATGATTTGGAGTTAGCAGCCGTGGTTCATGCACTGAAGATCTGGAGACACTATCTTTATGGTGTCAAGTTTGAGGTGTTTACTGACCACAAGAGTCTGAGGTATTGTTTCTCTCAGAAGGAGTTGAACCTACGACAGAGAAGATGGATTGAATTTCTCAAGGACTACGACTTCGAGCTTCAGTACCATCCAGGGAAGGCGAATGTCGTGGCGGATGCGCTCAGCAGGAAGAGGTCATTGCTTCGGAAGGATTGGAAGATGCTTGAGGATGCGGCTTGTGCTATGACTGAGTTAGAGCCACAGTTGTGTCAGGCTTTCATGGCTCAATTGTCTATCCAATCCAGGGTTCTGGATGAGGTAATTGAGCAGCAGAGAGCTGATCCTAGGCTTCAGGAGATGGTGGGCAAGGCAGGCATTGCTCGAGATGAAGACGATGTCATTAGATTCCAGCACTAAGTTTGTATCCCTGATATTGTAGATGTCCGTGAGCGTGTACTTGCAGAAGCTCACAGGTCGAGGTTCTCCATTCACCCAGGCAACACCAAGATGTACCAAGATTTGAAGAGATCTTTCTAGTGGTCTGGCATGAAGAAGGATGTGGCCGAGTTTGTGCCTAGGTGTTTAGTGTGCCAACAGGTAAAGGCCGAGCGCCAGAGACCATCGGGCCTTATGTAGAAGATGGAGATACTTGTGTGGAAGTGGGAAGCAATCACTATGGATTTTGTGACAGGTTTGCCCAGATAAGCTAAGGGCAATGACTGGAATTGGGTGATTGTAGATCGTTTCTCCAAGGCTGCGCATTTCTTGCCTATGAAGAAGAAACAGTCTATGGAGAGTTTGGCTAGGCTGTATGTTAGCAGCATTGTGAGGTTGCATGGTGTGCCGAAGTCCATTATCTCGAACAGAGACCCGCGATTTACATCGAGGGTGTGGCAGGGTCTTCAGGAGGCTTTGGGTTCTCAACTGAAGCTTAGTTCGGCGTTTCACCCTCATACAGATGGCCAGTCCGAGAGGATGATCCAGACGCTCGAGGATATGTTGAAAGCATGCGTGCTTGATTGGAAGGGTGATTGGGAGCGTCACCTACCTCTTGTGGAGTTCGCTTACAACAACAGTTTTCATGCGAGCATCGGCATGGCTCCATTCAAGGCTTTGTACGAGCGACCCTGTAGATCTCCTTTGTGCTAGGAGGAGATAGGTGATAGGTAGTTGGTTGGTCCAGAGTTGGTGCAGGAGACTTCAGATAAGATTTAGCTTATCATGCAGAGGCTGGTTGTGGCGCAGGATAGACAGAAGAGCTATGCCGACAACAGGAGGAAGGATTTAGAGTTCAAGGTTGGCGAACATGTATTTCTGAAGGTTTCGCCTACCCGAGGCGTGGTCAGGTTTGGCAAGCATAGCAAGTTAAGTTGAGATTCATTGGCCCATTTGAGATTCTCAGGCGGATGGGCTGCGTGGTATATGAGCTAGCTTTACCCCCAGTGCTAGCTAGTGTGCACTCAGTCTTCCACATGTTTGTGCTCAGGAGATACGTGCGAGATCTGTCTCATGTCATTAGTCATGAGCCAGTGGACATTCAGCCAGACTTGTCACATGTAGAGCAACTAGTAGCTATTATGGATCGGAAGGTTCAGCACCTCAGGAACGAGAGTATTGCATCCGTGAAGGTGTTATGGAGGAATTTCTCATGAGAAGAGGCTACATGGGAGCTTGAGGACGCCATCAAGAAGAAGTATCCCCATTTGTTTGGTTAGTATTTCCGTTCTAACTTTGAGGACAAAGTTTTCTTTTAGGGGGAGAGGGTGTAAGGCCCTCGAATTTTGTTCATAGTATGTTTATTTAATTCTGTGCATATGATATTACTTATTATGTACATATTATACTATTTATTCTGTGCATGTATGTCTGTTTTAATGTATTTTAAGTTCTGTCTGAAATCCCTGGTTAACGTCAACATCACCTGACGTTAACATCAGGTTGACGGCAACCTGTGTGCCGTTGACTGCATGGCCAGGGGATATAGACGTCCAGATCGATTGTCGTCTACTTCCTGTTAACGGCAGCAAAGTGGCCATTTACTTCTCCGACTTTGTTTGCAATTCCAGATCTAAAACGACTGCATTTTCTTTAGGGTCTGTTTAGGAAACCCAATCCCAATGGTTAGGAATCCTAATGCTAGGCATATCCTGACACTTAACCCTATAAAACTTAGAGATTTCGGCTAGGTTAAGACTCTTTGGTTGAGAGGAAAAGCTAGGGTTCGGTTGAGAGAAAAGCAGAGCTTCCTGAGGCTTGATCCGGTGTTTGGGGAGGTTTTCTGGCGATCTTCTTAGTCTGGACGGTGCTCCTGGTGTTGAAGGATCTTCCCCGACTCCAAGAGGCCATCTACTCAAGCGTGGAGATCAGATTTGGGGTGGAGAATTGCACCTTCTTGGCTTGACCGAGGAGGGCTTCATCGCCAAATTCAATCATTGTGGATTTTATTCCAGGCAAGTAACTGAGGGGTATCATCCCTAGACATGTCCCCTAGGTTCTAGGTATTTTTACATATTTTATTTCGTGTCCTAAAACTCCCAATTCTCTCTTTTGTTTGAGTTCGATCTGCACTTTCTGCAGATAGGAGGTTGATGGCAACCTTGTTGCCGCCAAGTTCCTGAGTTGACGGCAACATACTGTGCCGTTAACCCACCTTGACGACAAGGCCTTTGCCGCCAAGTTCTTCATGTTTCACAGAACTGTGTTTGTCATGTCTGTGTGATAGTTTTTGGACTTTTGGATGTCTGTACATGCTGTAAAAATTATGGTTACTCAGGTATGGTCTTTAGGTCAGATCATGAGTTTCTGTCGAATTTCTGAGCATGATTTTATTTAGTATAATTTCTATTATGGTGAAATATGCATGTTTTGACAGTGTTTAATTGTGAATAAATAGTTTTATTACATGGTATGGTTACAAAGAATTTTCATGAACTTAGGGTTACTGTTTGCATGTTATAGACCTATTAGAATCGACTATTTTACTGTCTATCATGTTGAGTGCAAACTTTTGCTAAATTGCATGAAATTTGTTTTAAAGGTTAAAAATAGTTTTATTGCTGCGAAAAATCTGAAAAATTAGACATATGACAAATTACATATTTAGAGTCTGTGGTTAAGTTTTATACTATTTTGAGATCAGTAGGTCTTGTTTGTTTTAACAAAGGTAATTAGACCATGATAAGCATGTTGATTTAATTAATGTAAATTCCAGTGATTAGCAGCATGTTTAGGTACTGTTGTGATTAATTTGTCACTGCAAAATAGTCATGTTAAGTTCTGTAACCTGAAGTATGTATGTTTTATTAAGGTGCATGTGAATGGGCTAAATAGTACATGTAAGTGAATGAAACCATGTGATTAAGTGAGATAATGTGTAATATGTGTCGAGATTGACACTGCTACCATAGAAGGCTGTGGAGTCGTATTGTAGAAAAGTCCTTATGGGAAGGCTCATTGTGTATGTGATATCCTATGGGCATCAGGATAAAATCCTAGAGGTGGACAAGTACCACTGGTTAGGGTGGAGAGGGCTTCTCCCAATTCTGCGCAGTTACCAAGATTCGTCACTATATTGCCTAGGTGATGGGTATGTGTTATGTGAATGTGTGTCCTTCTTTATGGTGGTTCGGACTATGTGTCATGGCAAATTAATGTGTAAAAGTGTGAAAAGTGTGAAATTGTGCAATGTGATCATGTGATAGTGTTGTGTAAATGTGATACCATGTGAAAAGATGTGAAACCATGTGAATGTGATATGTTTATGTGAAAGCAACTAAAAGGTGTGAAAATGTGTTATAAAAGCATGTGAAAAATGTTAGACATCATGCTAGAATTGTTAGTTACCTTGTGCTTATTTCATGATGTAATTGTGTAGCGTTATGATGTGATATCAATTAGAATTGATTCAATAAATCAAGTTAATTATCATGTGTAGAAAGCATGTATAGGTGATTCATGTATATTTACTTAATTGACATGAAGCATGTGTCATACTTCTTTTATTATTTAAAAGAATAGAATGTATGTGATATGTGTAAGGATGTGCCAATAGGTTGCTTGCTGGGTCTTTTTAGAAGACTCATACTTAGGGGTGTTCAAACTTTGGTCCAAACCGAAAAACCGAATCGAACCGGCCAGTTCGGTTCGGTTCGGTTCGGTTTGGGGGACCACACAGTTCAGTTCGGTTCCTGGCTGGGAAACCGAAATGAACCGAATGTGTATATATAATTAATTAATAATATATTTTTACATAAAAAATTGTTGTAGCGCAGTGGTTGTGAGTGCAGTGCCGTTTGCGCGACCTCCATCGAGAGGTCGCGAGATCGAATGTCACTTTAAACATCCGGTTTTTGCATATTTTGTACTGAATATGTGTATATAATTATTTAATTATGCATATATAATTAAACGCGCTTGTAGCACAGTGGTCAGCGCACCTTGGGCATTTCTCCTCGCGGAGGTCGCGAGATCCATTCTCGCGGCCGCCCGCGTAAACCCCATTTTTTTATATATTTCGGTTCAAACCGAACCGAACCGGTTCGGTTTGGTTCGGTTTGCTACAGTACTTCGGTTTGGTTCGGTTCCTTGGAAAATAAGGGGTGAACCGGACCGAACCGGACCGTGTTCACCCCTACTCATACTTGCTTTAACATACGGGTGAGACAGGTGTCCCCGTACTTGAGGAGGACATAGTGAGGAGCCACTCCGAGCGAGAGGAGTAGCTACTCTTATGGAGATTGGTGCGTAGTTTACACTTTCTTTCATTAGTATGTCACCACAAGAATAATACAGTTTAGCTATGGAATTTAGCTACGGAAATATTTGTAGTTAATCCGTAGCTAATTTGCTACTGCTTAGCGACGGATACATAGTCGTCGCAAAAATTATAATTTAGCTCCAGATTTGCGATGAAAATAATCTGTCGCTAATCCGTAGCTAATTAGCTACAAATACTTTATTGTGTATTTAGCTACGGATTAGCTACAAATATTTTCCGTATTTATTCTATTGCTAAATTTAGCTACAATTTTGCTAGAGAAATATCCGTAGCTAGGTAGCTACGGAATGATTTTTAGCTAATCCGTAGCTAATTAGCTACGTAGTAGCTACTGAATTATTTCTAGCTAATCCGTAGCTACTTAGCTACGGATTAGCTACGAAAAGTAGTTGCAGCTATTTAGCGGCCAACTTTTAGCTACAACCATAATCTATAGCTAATCGGTAGCTAATCTGTAGCTATACTGTTTAGCTACAGATTAGCTACCGATTAGCTACGGATTGTGTCCGTAGCTAATCTATAGTATTATTGTAGTGTGTGGACATTGTTATTATGGACTTGTATAATTGTGGACGTTGTTATTTTCTTTATTGCTATATAGACTGTAGAATGTGTGAATGATGATGGAATAGGATTTATCTTCTATTTCCGCTGTAATCTCTTTTGGTATTTATGTACATCTCTACCTAGTTTGTTGTGTTGGGTACATGTCCCACTGTGACGGTGCCCTTTATATCGTTGTGGATTGGTATAATCATATTGGTATAAAGAGGGACGTTACATCCATTGTTTGATGGAGAAGACTACAACTACTGGAAGATAAGAATGGAGTTTTTTCTTCAAAGTATTGACTATCAACTATGGACTATAATAGAAGACAGAGATTTGGTAGTCACTAACTCCAAAGAGAAGTGGACAAATGATGACAAGAAAAAGATGTCTCAAGACAGCAAGGCCGAAAGTATATTATGTTGTTCATTAAGAAAGAAGAAATTCAACAGAATATCTGTATGCAAGTCGGCCAAAGAAATGTGGGATAAGCTAAAACTCACCCACGAAGGAATAGACAAGGTAAGAGAAACCAGAATAGATATATTGGTAGCATAATATGAGAAGTACCAAATGCATTCAGGAGAATCCATCTCCCAGATGTATAGTCATTTCACCGATATCACAAATGGCCTGGCTAGGCTTGGGAAAATATATGAGACATGAGACATGGTAAGAAAAATACTAAGATCCTTACCAAGTTTGTGGACTCTCAAGGTTACAGCCATAGAAGAAGCAAATAATCTCATGGCTATGTTGCTCTAAAAATTCATTGGGTCTCTAATGGATCATGAGATAAATATGGAGAGATTAGGAGAATCCACCATAAAGAAAAAATGTAACAATGCTCTGAAAGCAGCAGAGAACACTTTTGAAAGCGACTTAGAAGATGAAAGAAGCAATGCAGAAGAAGCTTTTCTATCAAGACATCTGCAAAGGATTTTGGCTAAGAAGAAACATCAGTCAGGTAGAAGGTATTTCAAAAAGGATAAAATAGTCAAGAAAACTGAACCTATCTGTTATGAATGTAAGCAGCCCTAGCACTTGAAAACAAACTGTCCCAAGCTAAAAAAAATGAACATCAAAAGAAAGAGCCATCTAGAAAATACAAGACATACAAGAAGAAGGCTATGGTAGCTGCTTGAAGCAATGAAGATAGCTCATTGGAAGACTCAAGCTCAGATGAACAATAACAAGAAAGGGCTCATCTTGTGTAGCAACCTGGATTTTTGGAAAATAAAAATTTAATAATAATAAAAATAAAAGTAATTAGAAAATCAAATAAAAGAGAATTAAATAAAACCCATTAAATGAAAAGAAGTAATGGGCTTTATTAAATAGACCCATTAGAAATTTATGGGCCAAAATAAGGATTTTAAAAAGGGGATTAATATGAAAATATCCTAAATTCGTAACTTAATTATTACTAAAATAGAAAAGAGGTATTTAATGCATTAAATAAGAAGTTTGGGTTGGATTTGGATTTCTAAACCTACCCTAGTAGGTTGGCAATGAATTTGGGTCCCAACCTAACCCAAATTGGAGTTGACATGCTTAGAAAGAGGGGAGAAATAAAATTTTAGAATTAAATAGGAGTTAGAGTCCTATTAGGAAATAGAAAGGGAAGAGACATAAATACTCTCTTAAAGCTCCATGGCCAGCCCTAGCTCGTTGCCAAGGGTTTCTAGACTAGGAGGAGAAGCCAAGGAAGAGGAGAATTCATAGGGAGAAGAACTTCTTAAAGCACTCAACCTCGTTCTTCAAGTTCTAGCCCTAGAAGAAGAAAACGATCAAAGGTAGGCATTCTCATAAGCTAAAATCATAAAACTTTGTTTGTAGGTTGATCCAATCATCAAGATCAAAAGCCCTCTGATCTCATATTTTTCCATCAAGCCCATATTTTCTTCTTGAATTTTCATGTTCTGCAACTAGCATGAACCCGACCCTTCATCTTAAATCTTGTTCTCCTTGTATACTCAACCCCATGCCACGAGATTTTTACTGGAGGAACTGATGCATGTTAGGCATCTTTTGCCCCTGAAAGCCCTAATTTTCATCCACCCTACATAGTGAATTAATTCTTTTACCCTAACTGTGTACTGTTCGATGTTCTTCGTGAAGTATCATGATTAAACCATGTTCAAACCATGTTTGTTTTCAAATTCCTATTTACTGGAAGTACCCTTGCATGTTTAGAGTCATTTAAAATTTGTTTCATGATTTTTCATCGACTGTACAATTAGTTTTTATGAACGACCCTATGTCAAAAGATTGGAAGTTGGTCCACAATCCGAGGCTTTGTCCTTTTTCCCGCTCGACTTAGGCCCAAGACCTGAGAACGCGACGGGCCGATAGGCCGCGTTCTAAGGGCCGTCGCGACATAGTAACTTGTCGTGATCTGATCGCGACAGGGTACCCTGTCGCGTTCTGGCCACCCGACCTGATAGACCTATCGCGATCCTCAGAAGACCCTACTGTGTTCTGTCTGAACCCCGTCGCGACCCTTACAAGGGTGCGTCGCATTCTGACTTAATGCATGAAAACCCAACTTTTTGTAAGTCTTATTGTTATACAGTCACACCATGTCGTATTAACTATCTTGTACACAAAAAAATGAAGTTGTAATTATTGAATATATTTTAATTAATTCAAGTTAATCACATGATCTATCATGTCCATGATTTTCTCATAACACTTGCACACACTTTGAACCATCCAAATATGGCCTAACTTGGCATGTAAATATATCATAATACATCTGGTAATTTATGTAATTAAATTGCCCTACTTTAAATAAGACGTGTCTACGTTTTCTAGCGATGTTTTGGGAATACCGTTATCGACGCTCCACTGTTCTAGAATTCCTCTAGAACGTCGAGCACTTGTTTCTATATACACACTCTCTCTTGACTTGGATGAACTCTCCGTCGGATACTCCTTCTGCCAGACTAGTGAATCCTTGTTCAAGGCCTCTGTAAGTCTCCTCTGTCCATGGATTCCCATATGGTCGACGAGCCGGTTGTACCCTAACACCTATGATACCCTTTAGGGATCAACATAATCCGAACGGCTATTAGAAGTTTACTCTTATCTTGAATCACGCCGGACCTCTGGACCTGTGTGTAACATGGCCAATGGAAGGGTAGTGAATTCCACCTGACTGCCAATACCGAACGCGCGTGTTGTGCAACTATTACTATCGCTCGTTACTCGACGTTTCATATGCAATGACCATAAGTTCTCATCTATACTCTACTCACTCATTACTCGACGTTTCATGTGCAATATATAAAGGGCCCGATTTGGTCCTGGGATGTGCGCCCGAAAGTGCTAGTGCCCATGGGGGTTAAATGATCAGAGTGTTTGGCATTACACTCGAGTGCTATCTATCTCGACTATCTAAGTGACATTCAAAAGTGCTATATTCTCTCGTTGTCCGTTGACAACAAAGTGCTATACTATACTCGTTGTGCTATTACTATACTTTGTGCTATTTGTGCTATGGCCATCCTGCTATTTTGTGCTATACTCGACACTTGTGCTATATTTGGAAAGTTGTGCTATTTCGTTCATGTGCTATCCTACTATCTTTTACTTGACTCTCTCGCTCTATCATTAGTTACTCTACTTTTAATGCATTAATTATTTAAAGCCTGCTTGACTATTGAGATTTAAGTCCTACTGGGCGTTATTGCTCACCCTGCGTTATTTGTCGTTGTGTTCTCAGGTGAGACCGAGGATGAACCATACACTCAAGAGGACAGGAATGACCAAGAGTGATGTTATGAGCACCCTAGTGTCTTAGTACTACGTTAGAGTTATAGTAGCTATGTTAGAAGTTTGAGTTTTGTCCTTTGCATATATCATTGTAATTGGGCCCTATAGAATGGCTCTAATATTAGTGGTTGTAACTAGACATTGAAAAGTTATTAATGAGAAGAATTTTCTTTAGTATTATTCATTGTGCAATGGTTTGATGTCTACTACTCGCTCTGTACCCGTTTACTTGCAACTGCCTCGCGTTCTGATATTCCGCGTCAGGGCGTGACAGTTTTGTGGTATCAGAGCCTAGGTTATTCTTAAGTGTAGGATGATCTAGGTTGACCTGCCTCGACTAGAGTCAATTAACCTACCTATGTGAGTTGTGGTTAGAGCCATGAGTAACTAGCTAAAATAAACTCACACACGCACAAATTAAATTTCACATCAATATCATGACAATAAGTTATTTTTGTGGGAACTAAGCAACAAAGATGACTGCTAAACGTGCTCAAATGAGGGGCATGCAACATACCATCCAGGAACTGACGCGCGTAATTGTGTAAGCTATCCAAGGAGGTGGCACTCGTGGTGGTGCAGGCGACCTGCATCGTAACTTCTGGAGTCTTAACCCACCTAGGTTCAGTGGATCCATGGATCCAGATGAAGCAAACACTGGCCAAAAGAAACGGAAAGAGTATTCTGTGTCATGCAATGTGCAGCGGGGATAAGTTGCTACTGGCCACCTTTCAACTTGAAAAGGACGCCCACGCTTGGTGGGAGTCTGTGGAAGCAACCCGAGCGAATGGTCAGTTCACTTGGGCCGAATTCAAAGAAGCCTTCAATTCCAAATACTTCTCTGAGTGTGTGCAAGAAAGGAAGGATGCAGAATTTGTTGCTTTTAAGTAGAGGAGCCTGACAGTGGCCGAGTATGAGGTCCAATTCTCTAGACTGGCAAGGTATGCTGAACACCTGGTGAACACGGAGAGAATGAAGGCTAAGCGCTTTCTTAATGGCCTTAAGCCTCAATACATTACCCAACTGGCACCTCTCGACATCCAGACCTATGCCAAGATGGTAAAGAAAGCTCAGCTGCTGGAAGATGCTACGGACTTCACCGACCGTATCAAAGGGAAGTTCATAAAGAAGGAAGTGACTTCTGGGCCCTCATCTACCAAGCCAACCACTGGCAAGAAACGTCCCTTCAACATCACAGAGTGGTCCAGTCAAGAAAGAAAACCCAAGGTCTTTGTACCCAACAGTCCAGCCAAAAGCAACTGCAAGCATTGTGACAAGCCAGGTCACACTGCTGACGAATGCTGGAGGAAATTCGGCGCATGTCTGCGCTACAGAAGTCGCAAGCACCGCATCCCCGAGTGCCCACTACTGAAAGAACATGAGAGGCACCCTAATGCGCCTAAGAAACAGGGAAGACTGCAAGCCCTGCATGATGAGGAACTCGCTACGGACGGTGGCATGGTAGAAGGTACTCTACATGTTTTCTCCTTATCAGCATTTATTTTATTTGATACTGGAGCAACTCATTCATTTATATCTCAACACTTTGTTGATACCCTAACTGCAAAACTTATATCCATGGGTTGTGAGTTCTCTGTCACAACGCCACTTGGAGAAAGGAGAAATTGAATAAATACTTTCCATCTGCCGATGTAATGATCGGAGACCATAACCTAAAAGCCGACTTGGTGTGTATGCCCATGGAAGGCTATGATGTAATTTTGGGAGCCGACTGGTTGTCCACTTATGGGGCAAGTGTCGACTGTAAGAAAGGGAAGGTTACCTTTAGTGACTTTCCTAAATTGGCATTCTCTAGGATTAGACATAAGAGACGGATGTCTCTAATCTCCGCCATAAAAGCCCGCAACATGATAAGGAAAGGTTGCATTGCTTTCCTAGCAGTCGTAGTAGTGGAAAAGAAGGGTTCTAAGATAGAAGACATCCACATAGTCTAGGATTACCTCGATGTTTTCCTGAAGATCTGCCAGGGATTCCCCCGGAACAGATGTCAACTTCGCCATTGAATTGATCCCTGGAGCCACCCCGGTATTGTGTCAATCGTACCGGATGCCACCTACCGAGCTCAAGGAACTAAAGGCGCAACTGATGAGCTATTAGAGAAAGGGTTCATCAGACCAAGTACTTCCCCATGGGGAGCACCTGTGCTATTCGTCAAGAAGAAGGATGGATTGATGAGGTTGTGCATCGACTATCGTCAACTCAATCAGCTCACCATCAAGAACAAGTACCCACTGCCCAGGGTCGATGAACTTTTCGACCAAATATCCGGAGCTCAATATTTCTCCTAGATTGATCTTCGATCTGGCTATCACCAAATGAGGATCAAGGATGACGATATCTTCAAAACGGCTTTCAGGAGCAAGTATGGACATTATGAATTCGTCGTTATGCCTTTTGGTCTAACCAATGCTCCTGCAGCCTTTATGCAACTCATGAACATCATATATCAGCCATACCTTGACAAGTTCATGGTCGTCTTCATCAACGATATCCTCATATACTCCAAGACCAAGGAAGAGTACGAAGAACACCTGAAGATTGCATTGCAAGTCTTGCGAGACAACAAACTATTCGCAAAGCTTAGTAAGTGTGAGTTCTGGCTCGAAGAAGTGTCCTTCTTGAGCCATGTCATCTCAAAGGACGGCATCTCCATTGATCCCTCCAAAGTCGAAGCTGTACTCAATTGGGAGAGACCAACCAACGTCATCAAAATCAGAAGCTTCCTAGGACTGGCTGGCTACTACATGCGGTTCATCAAGGACTTCTCCAAGACTGCCGTTCCTCCCACACGACTGGCACGAAAGGAGAAACCATACTCCTAGAGTAAAGAGTGTGAGAAAAGTTTCCAAACTCTTAAAGACTGCCTTACCTCAGCACCTGTTCTCGCTCTACCAATAGAAGGAGAAGGTTTCTCTGTCTTCACCGATGCCTCAGGAATTGGGCTAGGGTGTGTATTGATGCAAAAGGAGAAAGTCATCACCTACTCTTCCCGACAATTGAAGACTCATGAAGTCAACTACCTTGTGCATGATCTTGAGTTGGCTGTCGTGGTCTTCACCTTGAAGATCTGGAGACATTACTTATATGGTGAAAAGTTCACTGTCTACTCAGACCATAAAAGCCTGAAGTACTTATTCTCCCAGAAAGAACTCAACATGAGATAGAGAAGATGGCTAGAATACCTAAAAGATTTCGACTTCAACATCCAATACCATCCAGGCAAGGGAAACGCCGTGGCTGATGCTCTTAGTAGAAAGCCGGTGGCATCTGTTTCAAGTCTAGTCCTTGGCAAGATGCAACTACTAGAACAATTCGCAAGGTTAGACTTAAATATTGAAGATAGGGATGATCGAGTCTTGGTTGCCAATATCAAGATTCAATCTAATCTGCTAGAAGATATCAAAGCTCAACAAGATAGCGATCCATTCTTGGTTCGCATCAAGGAAACCTTAGCCGAAAGACCAGACTTTGCTATGACCGAAGATGGAAGGCTAGTATTTCAAGGAAGGACATGCGTCCCCGACAACGAAGAACTGAAGAGAAGATTAATGGATGAAGCTCACAAGACGAAGTGCACTATTCATCCTGGAGGTACCAAAATGTATCAAGACATGAAAAGAACGTTTTGGTGGCCGAATATGAAGAGAGAGATAGTTGAACATGCCGCACACTGCCTTACTTGCCAACAAGTAAAAGCGGAACACCTGCACCCTGCTGGTGTACTCAGACCGCTAGATATTCCGGAATGGAAATGGGAAAGCATTGACATGGACTTCATCATGGGTTTACCCAAGACTCATGGTGGACTCGATGCCATATGGGTCATTGTGGACCGACTAACCAAATCCGCCCACTTTCTGCCTATAAAGAGTAAGTGGTCAGTGGAGGTACTAGCTGCCTTATATGTCAAGGAGATTGTAAGACTACATGTCATTCCATCATCTATTGTCTCGGATCGAGATCCGAGGTTTACATCTCACTTCTGGAAAGGACTGCAAGGTGCGCTTGGTACTAAGCTCAATTTTAGTACTGCCTTTCATCCGCAAACTGATGGGCAAACTGAAAGAACCAACTAAATAGTGGAAGACATGTTGAGAGCTTGCACTATAGACTTCTAAGGATATTGGAATGAGCACCTATCCGTTATTGAGTTCGCCTATAACAACAGTTATCAGGCGAGTATTAAGATGACACTGTTCGAAGCACTCTACGGAAGGAATTGTAGATCTCCTGCATGCTGGAATGAGGTGGGAGAATAGCAATGGCTAGGCCCGGATATGGTACAATGAACAACAAAGGCCATTCATGTGATTAGAGACCGGCTTAAGACTGCTCAATCTAGATAAAAGAGCTATGCCGACAAAAGAAGGCGAGACTTAGAATTCTAAGTCGGTGATCATGTATTCTTAAAAGTGTCACGTAATCCAAAGATTTGGTGTGAAAGGAAAGCTCAGTCCCAGATTCATCGGTCCTTTTGAAGTACTCGAAAGGATTGGTGAGGTTGCGTACCGACTGGCGTTGCCGCCGGATTTGGCATGTGTACACAATGTGTTCTATGTCTCCATGCTCAGGAAATATGTATATGATCCTACACACATCATTCGCCACGAGAAGTTGGTGTTGAACAAGGATGTGACATACGAAGAGAAGCCAGTAAAGATACTAGAACGGAAGGTACAACAGCTCAGGAACCCTCCCATCCATGTGGTTAAAGTCTTATAGAATAACCGTGGAGTGGAAGAAGCCACACGGGAATCGGAAAGAACCATCAGACGGAACTACCCCGATCTTTTCGATAAGACATTCTCTCCTAGATGATCATATGAATTTGGGGACCAAATTCTTTTAAGAGGGGGATGATGTAGCAACATAGATTTTTTAGAAAATAAAAAATTTAATAATAATAAAATAAAAACAATTAGAAAATAAAATAAAAGAGAATTAATAAAACCTATTAAATGAAAAGAATAATGGGCTTTATTAAATAGACCCATTAGAAATTTATGGGCCAAAATAAGGATTTAAAAAGGGGATTAATAGGAAAATACCCTAAATTCGTAACTTAATTATTACTAAAATAGAAAAGAGGTATTTAATGCATTAAATAAGAAGTTTGGGTTAGATTTGGATTCCTAAACCTACCCTAGTAGGTTGGCCACGAATTTGGGTCCCAACCTAACCCAAATTATAGTTGGCATGCTTAGAAAGAGGGGAGAAATAGGAAATTTCGGAATTAAATAGGAGTTAGAGTCCTATTAGGAAATAGAAAGGGAAGAGACAAATACTCTCTTAAAGCTCCATGGCCAGCCCTAGCTCGTTGCCAAGGGTTTCTGGACCAGGAGGAGAAGGCAAGGAAGGGGAGAATTCGTGGGGAGAAGAACTTCTCAAAGCACTCAACCCCGTTCTTCAAGTTCTAGCCCTAAAAGAGGAAAATGATTAAAGGTAGGCATTCTCACAAGCTAAAATCATAAAACTTCGTTTGTAGGTTGATTCAATCATCAGGATTAAAAGCCCTCTAATCTCATATTTTTCCATCGAGCCCATATTTTCTTCTTGAATTTTCATGTTCTGCAACTTGCATGAACCCGACCCTTCATCTTAAATCTTGTTCTCCTTGTATACTCAACCCCATGCCACGAGATTTTTGCTGGAGAAACTGATGCATGTTAGGCATCTTTTGCCTCTAAAAGCCCTAATTTTCATCCACCCTACATCATGAATTAATTCTTTTACCCTAAATGTGTATTGTTCCATGTTCTTCGTGAAGTATCATGATTAAACCATGTTGAAACCATGTTTGTTTTCAAATTCCTATTTACTGGAATACCCTTCATGTCTAGAGTCATTTAAAATTTGTTTCATGATTTTTATCGACTGTACAATTACTTATGATTTTATGAATGACCCTGTGTCAAAATATTTGAAGTTGGCCCGCAATCCGAGGCTCTGTCTTTTTTCCCACTTGACTCAGGCGCAGGACCTGAGAATGCGACGGGCCGATAGGCCGCGTTCTCAAGGCCATCGCGACACAGTAACCTGTCATGATCTGATCGCAACAGGGTACCCCGTCGCGTTCTGGCCGCCCGACCTGATAGACCTGTCGCGATCCTCAGAAGACCCTGTCGCGTTCTGTCTGAACCCCGTCGCGACCCTTACAAGGGTGCGTCGCATTCTGGCTTTTTGTATGAAAACCCAAATTTTTGCAAGTCTTATTGTTTTACAGTCACACCATGTCCTATTAACTGTCTTGTACACAGAAAAACGAAGTTGTAATTATTGAATATATTTTTATTAATTCAAGTTAATCACATGATCTATCTTGTCCATGATTTTCTCATAACACTTGCACACACATCGAACCATCCAAATATGGCCTAACTTGGCATGTAAATATATCATAATTCATCTTGTAATTTATGTAATTAAATTGCCCTACTTTAAAAAGACTTGTCTACGTTTTCTAGTGATGTTTTGGGAATACCGTTATCGACGCTCCACTGTTCTAGAATTCCTCTAGAATGTCGAGCACTTGTTTCTATATATACACTCTCTCTTGACTTGGACGAACTCTCCATCGGATACTCCTTCTGTCGGACTAGTGAATCCTTGTTCAAGGCCTCCGTAAGTCTCCTCTGTCCATGGATTCCCACATGGTCGACGAGCCAGTTGTACCCTAACACCTATGATACCCTTTAGGGATCAACATGATCCGAACGGCTATTAGAAGTTCACTCTTATCTTGAATCACGCAGGACCTCTGGACCTATGTGTAACATGGCCAATGGAAGGGTAGTGAATTCCACCGGACTGCCAACACCGAACTCGCGTGTTGTGCAACTGTTACTATCGCTCGTTACTCAATGTTTCATGTGCAATGACCATAAGTTCTCATCTATACTCTACTCGCTTGTCTATTCACGTTCGCTCTACTATCTCGCCTATTCATCTAGTGCTCTCATCTATTTCTTGGTACTCTATATTGGCCATTGACTGATTGTCTAAAGATAAACAATATAACCAATGCCTGGCAATACATAAAGGGCCCGATCTGGTCCTGGGATGTGCGCCCAAAAGTGCTAGTGCCCATTGGAGTTAAATGATCAGAGTGTTTGACATTACACTCGAGTGCTATCTATCTCGACTATCTAAATGACAATCAAAAGTGCTATATTCTCTCGTTGTCCATTGACAACAAAGTGCTATGCTATACTCGTTGTGCTATTACTATACTTTGTGCTATTTATGCTATGGCCATCCTACTATTTTGTGCCATACTCGACACTTGTGCTATATTTAGAAAGTTGTGCTATTTCGTTAACGTGCTATCCTGCTATCTTTTACTTGACTCTCTTGCTCTATCATTAGTTACTCTGCCTTTTAATGCATTAATTATTTAAAGCCTACTTGACTATTGAGATTTAAGTCCTACTGGGCGTTATCACTCACCCTGCGATATTTGTCATTGTGTTCTCAGATGAGACCGAGAATGAACCATACACTCAAGAGGACGGGAATGACCAGGAGTGATCTTATGAGCACCCTAGTGTCTTAGTACTACATTAGAGTTATAGTGGCTATGTTAGAAGTTTGAGTTTTGTCTTTTGCATATATCATTGTAATTGGGCCCTATAGAATGGCTCTGATATTAGTGGTTGTAACTAGACATTGGAAAGTTATTAATGAGAAGAATTTTCTTTAGTATTATTCATTGTGCAATGGTTTGATGTCTAGTACTCGCTTTGTACCCATTTACTTGCAACTGCCTCGCATTCCGATATTCCGCGTCGGGGCGTGACATCTTGCCATTATGACAAATCTTGACGATAAGGTAAATTCTGACACCTCTTTTGATTCATTATCATATTCTGCTGATGACAATCTAGAATATGCTTTTAATGAATTATATGAAAAATATAAAGATGTATGTAAACATTTAAAATCCATCAAGAAAAATTTCTCGTGTCTTGAAATAACAAACTCAGATTTAAAATCTGAAATAGAATAACTAGAAAAAAAAATATAAGAATTAAAACGAAGAAATGAGCTGCTGTGTGAAGATGTAAAAACTAAAAATGACAAAAATACTAAACTTAGAAAACCAAGAAACTATAATTAAGTCAAAAGAGGAAATCAAAATATTAACTATTTAAAAGCTACTGTCGAAAAATTAACTATGGAAGATCTTCATTAATACTAAAAGGTGCAAGAAGATCAGGTAAGAAGAAATATGGAAGTGGTTATAAACCACCAGAAATGAAGAAACAATTATATATCCAGAAAAATATCCTCTACCAAAATGTGTAGCTTAGCAGAAACCTGCCTACAAAACAAAGGAGAGAAACATAGTAAGGTAAGTAAGACATTACATAATATTACTTGTTGTACTCATTGTAATAAAATTGGTCATATAAAGAACACCTATCCAACAAAACATTTAAATGGATACTAA
Source organism: Colocasia esculenta (assembly GCA_014218235.1). NCBI lineage: Eukaryota > Viridiplantae > Streptophyta > Magnoliopsida > Alismatales > Araceae > Colocasia > Colocasia esculenta. Next base: position 151,207,143 of record CM024758.1, on the reverse strand, counting down.
AAGTCAGTCTGTCGAAACTAACCACTTAGGACCCAAAAGAATTTGGGTACCTAAAGCTCATTAATTTATTTGCAGGTAAGTCTAAAAGCATCCATGTAGCAACCCTAAATTTTTGGAAAAATAAAAAGAATTAAATATCTATATTATTTAATTAGGAAATCAAATAAAAGGAAGATGTAGGAATCAAATAAGAGAGAATTAAATAAAATCCATTAAAGAAAAGGAGTAATGGGCTTTGCTATATTAACCCATTACAATTAGTGGGCTAAAATGGAAATTTTAAAAAGGGGAATAATAAGAAAATACCCTAAATTCGGAGTTTAATTATATCATAATTGGAAAGGGTTATTAAAGAAATAAAAGTGGCAATTAGAGTTGGAATTGGATTCCTAAACCTACCCCATATATTCTAGCACGAATTTAGATACTATCCTAACCCAATTAGAGATTGGAAAGCAAGAGAGGAAAGGTGGAGTTAGGAAATCTCAGAATTTAGAGGAATTTGAGTAGTAGTAGGAATAGGAACTTGTGTTTATATAAATACACATCTTAATCCTCATGGCCGACCCTAGCTCGTGCAAAGGGGTTCTTGGACGTGGAGAAGAGGCCAAGGAGGAGGAGAAATCGAGGAGAGGAAGATCTATCAGCTTCTTCCTTCGTTCTTGGAGTTCTAAGCCCTAGAAGATAAATCGAGTCAAAGGTAGGCATTCTCACAAGCAAAATCATAATATTTCGCCTGTAGATTGTTCCATGCATCAGGAACAAAACTCTCAAATTTCATAATTTTCCATCAAGCCAATATTTTCTTCTTGAATTTCGAAGTTCTGCAACTCTCTTGACCCCGAACCCCCTTCATAATTCTTGTTCTGCATGAATACTAAATCCCATGCCTTGAAATTTTTATGGGAGATACTGATGATCATTAGGGAACTTTTTCCCCTAAAAGCCCTAATTTTTATTAAGCATGTTGCTCGAATTAAATCATTCATCTCTGCTGCCCCTGGAATCAGGTTGCTTCTTGTTCAACTTGTTAGAACTATGTCGATACCCTGATTGTTTTCAAATTCCTAACTACTGGAAGTACTCTCGCATGTCTAGTTTCATTTGCCACTAGTTTCATGATTTTTCATTGCATATATAATTAGTTATGATTTTCTGAACAACCCTATATTAAAAATTGATATCCCTGGTCCGCAATCCAATGTCTGGTCTGACTCCTGTCAGAGTCAGGCGTAGACAACCAGAAGGCGACGCCTCGATATGTCACTTTCTGGGCTTCGATTGTGACAGCCTACCTGTCGCGACCAAGAAGGCGACAGGTGAGCCGTCGCGTTCTTAGAACCCGATCTGCAAGCCATGTCGCGACCCTTTTTAGGCCCTATCGCGTTCTGCCCTGACCCTGTCGCGACCCGTACAAGGGTATGTCGCCTTCAGAAGAATTTTGATGAAAAACCCATAAAAAGTATTTCTGTCACTTTCTAAATAATTCTTACGCCTTTTTACAGTTATACCCACAGTAAAACTTGTTTAAAAAAATGGAGGTACATTGAATGATTTAAAATACATATTCACGACTTATTTCTATCTATGATTTCTCTTACACATGTACACACATGAACCATCCATATATGGCTGAAATATGGCATAAAATATCTCATAATGTATCTGGTAATTTATTACAATAAAGCATATTAATTGCCCTATTTTAAAGGACTTGTATTTGTTTCTTGCGTTGTTTATATACCGATATCGACGTTCCACTGTTCTAGAATTCCTCTAGAACGTCGAGCACCTATTTTCATACACACTTTACTTGGCTTGTGGTGAACTCTCCGTCGGATATTCTTTTCGCCGGACTAGTGAACTCTTGCACAGGCCTCCGTAAGTCTCCTCTGATCATGGATTCCCACATGGTCGACGAGCCGGTTGTACCCTAATACCCATTACACCTTTAGGGATCGATATGATCCAAACGGCTATTAGAAGTTCGCTCTTACCTTGAATCACGTCGGACCGCTGGACCTGTGCTTAACATGGTCAGTGGTAGGGTCGTGAGTTCCACCTGACTGCCACACCAAGTGCGCGTGTTGTGCAACTGTTACTATCGCCTGTTTACTCGTCGCATTCCGTGCAATGACCCTTAGCTCTCATCTGTACTCTACTCGCTCATCTATTCACGTTCTCTCTACTATCTCGTCTATTCATCTAGTGCTCTTAACTATTCTTGGTACTCTATATTGGCCATTGACTGATTGTCTAAAGATAAACAATATAACCAATGTCTGGCAATATATAAAGGGCCCGATCTGGTCCTGATATGTGCGCCCGAAAGTGCTAGTGCCCATGGGAGTTAAATGATCAGAGTGTTTGGCATTACACTCAAGTGCTATCTATCTCGACTATCTATATGACAATCAAAACACAAAACGTGCTATACTCTCTCGATGTCTAGAATGACAAACAAGTTCTATTATTATACTTGTGCTAGTTGTGCTATGGCCATCCTACTCTTTGTGCTATACTCGATACTTGTGCTATTTTGGAAACTATACTCGATCTCGTGCTATTGTGCTATCCTGTTATCTGTTGTGCTATCTCTTGCTATATTTTGACTCTCTTGTACCTGCTATCCTTAGATACTCTGCCATAAATGCGTTAAATATTTAAAGCCTGCTTGAGCCTGAGATTTAATCCTACTGGGCGTTATCGCTCACCCTACGTTATTTGATGTTGTGTTCTCAGGTGAGACCGAGGATGACACATACACTCATGAAGGGAATGACCAAGAGTGAAGCCAGGAGTACCCTCGAGTCATGATGTTATCTTAGAGTTGTAGTTAGTTATTTCCTTTTATTGCAATGTAATTGGACCCTATAGAATGGCTCTGATATTAATGGTTGTAAGTAGACATTTGAAAAGTTATTAATGAGAAAGATTTGCTTTATTATTATTCAATGTGAAATGGTTTGATGTCTAGTATATGCTCTATACCTTTCTCTTGCAACTGCCTTCGTGCTCCGATATTCCGCGTCGGGGCGTGACAATCCAAGTGGTACCTAGACAGTTGATGTTCTAGACATATGGCAGGTGATAAAAGCTTATTTAAGTCAATCAAGTCTGATGAAGGAATAGTGAGATTTGGAGACAATGGAAAAGGGTCAGTAATTGGTTGTGGATCAGTTGGAAGCAAAGGAAAGACACTGATAGAAAAAGTACTTTGCGTTGAAGGTCTCAAACACAACTTGATTAGCATAAGTCAGTTATATGAGAAGGGTCTTCAAGTTAAGTTCCAAGAATCCAAGTGTCTGGTCATCAAGGAAGGAATAACAGTTTTTGAAGCCTAGAGAGAAATAAATCTTTATGTTTTATGTTTGGAAGATCTGAAAGGTCAAGATGTATGCTTGGCGGCACGTAAAGAACAAAATGCAGAACTTTGGCATAAGAGATTAGGTCATGCCAGTCTGGATGGAATCAGAAAGCTTATTAAGTATGACTTAGTGGAAGGCTTACCAAAATTAACACAAGATTTGATAACATTTGTGAACTATGTGCGAAGGGAAAACATGCCAAATCATCCTTCAAATCAAAGACAACTGTCACCACATCCAAGCCTTTAGAACTACTCCACATGGATTTATTTGAACCTATGAGGACTACCAGTCTAGGTGGCAAAATTTTTGGATTTGTTATTGTTGGTGATGTCTCAAGATATACATGGGTATCTTTTCTAGAACACAACGATGACCCATTTGAAGCATTTGTCAAGTTCAGCATGTTGGTTCAGAAAGATATGAAGTTCACTATTATAAGTCTTCGATCAGATCATGGAGGAGAATTTCAGAATGATAGGTTTGCAGGATTTTGTGATGATGTAGGAATCGAACACAATTTCTCAGCACTAAGAACACCTCAATAAAATAGAGTAGCTGAGAGGAAAAATAAAATATTATTGGATATGGCAAGAACCATGCTATCTGAATATAACCTGCCAAGATATTTTTGAGCAGAGGCAGTTAATAAAGCATGCTACATAATCAATAGAGTTATGATATGGCCTATATTAAAGAAAACAACATATGAATTGTTCAAGCAGAAAAAGTCCAAGATCATTTCAAGATATTTGGTTGTTCTTGCTTCATTCACAACAATGGTAAGACAAACATTGGTAAGTTGGATCCAAAATTCGATGAAGGTATTTTTCTGGGTTACACTTCCAAACCCAGAAGTTATAGAGTTTTCAATAAAAGAAGTCTATTAATTGAACAAAATGTACATATTATATTTGATGAATATAACCCTTCCTTGAGAAAGGAAATTGTTAGTGATGATGAAGGAACGAAGGACCTATTCAAGAAAATGCAGAAGGTATCTATCAAAGATAATGAAGATCCACCCCTGGAAGAATAAAAACGAAAGATATAATCCATGAGGATCTTCCTAGGGAATGGAGATATAAGAAGGATCATCCCAAAGAAAATATCATTGGAGATCCAAATATGGGGTAAGAACCAGAGGTAATATTATTCCCTGTGATTATTTAGCATTTGTTTCTCAAATTGAGCCCAAGACAGTCAATGAGGCACTGATTGATGAGTCTTGGATTTTAGCCATGCAAAATGAACTAATTCAGTTCAAGAGAAACCAAGTTTGGTCCCTTATGCCTAGGCCATCAGATCATCCTGTTATTGGCACCAAATGGGTGTAAAGAAAAAAAATGGATGAAGCTGGTGTCATTACTAGAAACAAGACTAGACTGGTAGCTCAATGCTATTCCCAAGAGGAAGGCATAGATTTTGATGAAACCTATAAACCAATAGCTAGATTTGAGACTATTCGGATTTTATTACCATATGCATCTGCATGTGATTTAAAATTATTTCAAATAGATGTGAAATCTATATTTTTAAATGTTTTTTATAAAAGAGGAAGTCTATGTTGAATAATCTTCTGGCTTTGAAGACATAGACCATCCTAATCATGTTTTCAAATTGCATAAGGCACTATATGGTCTGAAACAAGCACCTAGAGCTTGGTATGAAAGACTAAGTGCATTTCTTTTAAAATATGGTTTTACTAGGGGCAAAGTAGATAGCACATTGTTTATTAAATCATGCTCTCATAATACCTTAATTGTGAAATTTTATGTTGATGACATCATTTTCGGAGCTACTGATGAATCTCTTTGCAAGTACTTTGAAGAATTAATGCAGGAAGAATTTGAGATGAGTTTGATGGGGGGATTGACTTACTTCCTTGGACTCCAAATCAAACAAGGCAAGGAGGGAACCCACATCAATCAGACCAAGTACATCAAGGATATACTAAAGAAGTTTGGTTTTGAACAAGCAAAGCATCTAACCACTCCTATGAACACTTCCACCAAGTTAGACAGTGATTCTCAAGGTAAGAAAGTAGATCAGAAATTTTACAGAGGTATGATCGGTTCTCTACTATACTTAACTGCTACTAGACCATACATTTTATTTAGTGTATGTATGTGTGCTAGGTACCAAGTAGATCCCAAAGAATCCCATTTAATTTCAGTCAAATGGATTTTTATATATTTAGCACATACATGTGATTTAGGACTATAGTATCCAAAATCATGTAATATGAGTTTAATTGGTTATACTGGATGCAAAGTGGATAGAAAAGCACCAGTGGTTCCTATCAGTTTCTTGCAGGGTGCTTGATCTCTTGGTCCTCAAGAAAGCAGAACTTTGTGGTCTTGTCAACAACTGAAGCTGAATATGTTGCTGCTGGGAGTTGCAGCACTCAACTACTATGGATCAAACAACAACTTGAGGATTATGGACTAAATATCAAATCTATACTCCTATTATGTGACAACACCAGTGCAATCAATCTTACAAAGAATGCAGTACAACATTCAAGAATCAAACATATTAATGTTAAGTATCATTTCATTAGAGATCATGTAACAAATAGTAATATTAGCATTTCATTCGTAGCAACTGAAAATCAGCTGGCAGACATCTTTACAAAAGCCCTACCTGAAGAAAGATTCACTTCTCTCCGAAGAGAGCTGGGCATGTGTAATTTGTAAAGGATGTATTTCTGCAATAACTGAAGACATTAATTTTTTCAGAGTACCTTGGAATAGATGACTCCTAATCATTGTTGAAAACTTCTTGTACTTCATGACTGTGTAGACACATTCTTTAATCAGGTTAACACAACTCCTTTATCTGTCGACACCTCCTTACATCAAGTCGACACGTCCTTCATACAGGTTGACTAGTATCATCATCCTACTGCAACATCTACTCATTCTATTTTGTTCTAATCTTTAACTACCACTCTCATTTTTTTTTTATGAGTCATTTCATGGTCTACTTCTTCTAACCAAGTTCCCTACATTTAACTCATTTCTCTCTTCACATTGGTTTGAGCTAAGGGGGAGCCTTGAACTGAGGGGGAGCCTTGGACAACGGGGGAGAATTCCTAAATCCTTCTCCACAGCTTTCCTTTTTGGCTTCATCATTTTTATTCCATACACCTTCCTTTATAGTCATTGACAAAAAGGGAGAGAAATACTCTAAAATACATACATACTCTGATTAAATCTCATCATATCATTTTTGGAGCATTATGATTTCGGTTAGTTTTGTCATCACCAAAAAGGGGGAGATTGTTGACTCCTTTATCTCCATGATTATATATTTTGGTGATAACAAAACTTATCAGAATATATTTACCTTAATATCAATTTGATTAAGTCTGTCAATAGGAGACGCAAAGGAAATAAATTACTTCAAGGATCATCATTGTAAGTATTCCAAGAATTTCTAAGTTCACTAGATGATGTTCAATTGCTTGTAAGTCCTTGTTGTCATTCATAATTTTATTCATAAGTTCATGTGTTTCATCACTGATAATCTTTTCACAGTTTCAATCGAAGTCAAGTTTCATCTTCTATTGCTTTAAAGTTCATCATCTGAAGTCATGCATGTTTTTGGTCGTGATCAGTCGAAGCTCTACTGCGTCATATCCGAAGTACACTTCATCATGCATGTTTTGGTCATGATTAGTCTAAGCTCAACTTCGTCATATCCAAAGTTTCACTTCGACCGATAGCATTATGAACTATTTTATACGAAGTTCCACTTCACATATACGAAGTTACACTTCATCCTATCCAAAGATTCACTTCGACCGACAACGTTATGAACTGTTTATACGAAGTTCCACTTCATCATATACTAAGTTACACTTCATCATATCTGATGTTTTACTTCGACCGACAGTGTTATGAACTGTTTTATACGAAGTTTCACTTCGTCATATACGAAGTTACACTTCGTCATATCCGAAGTTAACTTCGTCATATCTGAAGTTACACTTCCTCATATCCGAAGCTTCACTTCGACCGATTGTGTTATATTTTGGCCATCCGAAGCTTCACTTCAACCGTTTACATTATATTCTTGACCAATAGATTGTTGCTCAATTTCATATCAATTGACATTTACTCCTTCCGATTGATGACCAAGTTGGTATCAATTGGTGTGCAATTATTTTTACAGATGCTTGCTTAATTAATGAGTGCATAACCATCTGCATAAATAATCTTCAAATGTACTATAATAATATCATAGAAGAATATATTTTATAAACACTATGTTTGGATGGCGCATATGTTCTTCTGCTTGCTTAAAATTTTACTAGGTACACAACATATACATATATATCATGTTGACTCCGACTCTCAAACTGTCAAAGTTCGGTGTCGATTGATGAAAATGTTGTGTTGAGTGTGTATTTGAATTCCTTAATAATGATGACCAATGGACGTCACTCATACTTTGATTTTGATGATGACATATGTACATATTACAATAGTGACTAAACAACATATTTTTGATACTTAATATTTCATATTTTACTGATAATGACATGTTTTGATGGTCCACTCTTCATATATATAGGTTTATAAAGTTTTGTCAAAGTAGTGTCGACTTTAGTTGACAATCAGGTCGACTTACAAATGATGATCAGTCTGTCTCCATATAATTTTAATTAATTACATATTTATTTTGGTGATTAACAAAACCCTATCGAAGTTCTCTAACATATATTCCATAAGTCTTAAGTACAGGAAATATACCAAGGTCAAACAAGCCAATATTGGTAAGTATCATATTTCTGAAGCGTTAATTATTTCAAGATTATATTTCTCTAAGTCCACATCGACTTCTGTTGAAAGTCACAACGATTTCCTTCATGTATATCAATTTTAATAGAGCTATAACGATTTGATATCATAACGATTTGCTCATCACAACGATTTCTTTAGTCATCGCAACGATTTGCTCATCGTAACGATTTGCTCATCGCAACGATTCCTTAAGTCATCATAACGATTTGCTCATCGTAACGATTTGCTCATCGCAACGATTCCTTAAGTCATCATAACGATTTGCTCATCACAACGATTCCTTAAGTCATCATAATGATTTGCTCATCGTAACGATTTGCTCATCGCAACGATTCCTTAAGTCATCATAACAATTTGCTCATCGTAACGATTTGTTTATCGCAACGATTCCTTAAGTCATCATAACAATTTGCTCATCGTAACGATTTGCTTCGCGCAACGATTTCCTTAGAGCTCATAACGACTTGCTTTCTATAACGATTTGTTCAGTATTCATAATGATTCCTTTAATGAATACAACGATTTGCTTTCTATAACGATTTGTTCAGTATTCATAACAATTCCTTTAATGAATACAACGATTTGCTTTCTATAACGATTTATTCAGTATTCATAACGATTCCTTTAATGAATACAACGATTTGCTTTCTATAACGATTTGTTCAGTGTTCATAACAATTTCTTCAGTACAACGATTTCATAAGTCATATAGGCATCGACTTTATGTTTATATCGACTTGATATTTATCTTATTTCTGAAAGCTTTGAATAGTCAAAGTCTTCATATATCTGTCTGACTGCTGTACATTTAATGAAGACAGAATGCATGCAGATGATATCTTTTCATTATCGTGCATACTCTGTTAACATCTTTTAGAACAAGCTATTTGGCATTACTATTTTGGTGAATATTCACATCAACGTTTTTCTGACATCAAGAGACAGTCTAGCTATCTACTGTTCTAGCATTTAATGTATGCAGGGCCCTAAAGACATTTTATCATACAACGTTGGACCATATAGACGCCAGAAGATCCTATCTCTTTGCGTGCTCAAATGGATAAAAGATTGTTGACTAGAAGCTTCCAAGTGTCAAACAGTCTAACGTCTACCAAACTAAGAGACAACGGTTACTTCAACGACTACATTTCAAATTGGAGATATAAATACAAGATAGCAGCTCCAGAAGAAATACATAGAAGTGAGACTGACCATCGAATACCACAAGCATTGCAGATCTTCTGAAAGAATCCGAGAGCCAAGAATTCAATTCTAGTGTGTCTTTAGCTCTTTTCTCTCTGTGCTGTAATAGAAATCCTAAGAGAGCCAGTGTAGTTCTGAGAGAGTGCCTTGTTTAGATTACTTGCCTCAGTGCTAGTAGCTTCAGATCTTGTCTTGTTAGAAGCTTGATCTAGGGGCTTGAATTCCTGCTTATTCTTGTTGTGTTGTAGTTCCCTTCAGTTGTGAAGGAAGACCTGGTGGGGATCCAGGGTGTTGTAGTTGCCTTCTTTTGTGAAGGAAGACCTGGTGAGGGATCTAGGGTGTTGTAGTTCCCTTCGTGTGAAGGAAGACCAGCTGAGCTGGGTGTTGTATTGTCCATAGGGGGACTGTACCCTAGTTAGTGGAATCCTGAGTTGTTGCTCAGGGACTGGACATAGGACTCCTAAGGAGAGGAGGTCTGAACCAGGATAATTCCTTGTGTTGTGTGATTGCTTATTGTGTGTTTGTCTTTTATACTAACCTTCACTAACCTTCATCGAAGAACATCTTTGTATGAATATTTTAAGTACATGTACTAATCAAATATAATTGAAAAGACCCATTCACCCCCCCTCTAGGCTCGTCAACTGGGCAACAAGTGGTATCAGAGCAAGTCTCTTCGATAAGGAAGAAAGATCCAACGATCTGAAGAGTAAAGATCCATGGCAGCCCAAGGTAACATTGAAGGTCAGTCTGTCAACCGACCCCCTCTCTTTGATGGTGAAGATTATGCTTATTGGAAGACCAGAATGGAGTACTTTCTCCAAGGTCACGACTATCAGATATGGTCAATAGTAGAAGAAGGCGATCTCCTGGTCACAAATGAGAAAGCTCAGTGGACAATGAGGACAGGAAAAAGATCTCCTTGAACTGTAAGCTAAGAGTATTCTGTGCTGTGCACTAAGCAAAAAGGAATTCAACAGAGTTTCAGCCTGCAAATCCGCAATGGAGATGTGGGAAAAGCTTAGAATTACCTATGAAGGCACAGACAAGGTGAAGGAGACAAGAATTGATATTCTTGTTACACAATATGAAAGATTTCAGATGCAATCAGGTGAGTCCATAATTTAAATGTTCAGTCGATTCACAGATATTACAAATGGATTGGCTGGACTGGGGAAAACCTATGAGATTGGAGACATGGTGAGGAAAATTCTTAGATCCTTACCATCCTCATGGACCCCAAAGGTCACAGCTATTGAGGAAGCTAATGATCTGAAAAGGATGTCTTTGGAAAAGCTCATTAGGTCCCTTATGGCCCACGAGATCAATATGGAAAGGCTAGGAGAGTCCTCAAGTAGAAAGAAGCACTTCAATGCCTTAAAAGCTGAAGAAGACTCATCAGAAGCAAGCTCAGATGAAAATGAAAGTATTGAGGACAGTGAAAATGAAGAAGCAATGCTATCAAGAAGACTGCAGCGGATTTTAGCCAAGAAAAAGAATTTCAATCTGGCAGAAGATTCGTTAAGAAAAACAAAGAGTTTAAAGTCAGAAGGAAATGATCTGAAGAAAGGAGAACCAATATGCTATGAGTGCAAGAAACCTGGACATATCAAGGCAGAATGTCCAAAGCTTAAGAAATATGACACAAGAAAAAGGACAACTTCAGACGATTCAAGAAGTACAAGAAAAAGGCAATGGCAGCCGCTTGGGAAAACAGCAGCGACTCAGACAGTGAGTCAAGCTCAAGCAGTGATAAAGAAGAAGCCAACCTGGCGTTCATGGCAAATACAGATGATAAGGTAACATCTGACTCCTCCTTTGATTCCTGCAATAATTCTGATTGGATAATTTAGAGGAAGCATTCAATGAACTATACAGTAAATATAGAGAAGTAACCAAATTGTTAAAAGTAAGTAAGAAAAATAATGCTTTTCTAGAAAACACAAACTCAGATCTAAAATCAGAAAATGAACAGCTGGAAAACAATTAACTGAACTTAAAAGAAGAAATGATTTATTATGTGAAGATCTAAAGGATAAGAATGAACAAATAATTAAATTGGAAAAACAAGCAAGCTCGGATGAACTAAAAACAAGATAAACTCATTAATAGAAGAGAATAAAAGTTATCTAGCACATTGGAAAAATTTACAAATGGTAAAAACTCCCTCATATTAAAAGGTGCTAGAAGATCAGGTAAGAAGAAAAATAGATTAGGATATACACCTCCAGATAATGAAGAAACCATAGTTTATCCTAAATATATCCAACACCAAAATTTGTACCTGAACAAGACATTGCATACAAGGCAGAATTCAAATATATAGAAAAAGTAACCAAATTGTCCTGCTGCAGTCACTGTAACAAATTAGGACATATTATAACTACATGTCCAACTAAACATAAGAAATGGATAATAAAAAGGAAAACCAGTGATACTAACCAATCAGGACCCAAAAGAACTTGGGTACCTAAAACTTAATGTTTTCATTTCGGTAACTCTCGAGCATCCAAATGGTATCTGGACAGTGGGTGCTCAAGGCACATGTCAGGTAATCGAAAGCTATTCTCTCATCTTCAAAATGAAGAAGGAACTGTTACATATGGAGATAACGGAAAAGGAACAGTGATAGGCAGTGGTTCTGTGAACAATAAAGGAAAGACAGTTATTGAAGATGTATTGTTTGTCAAAGGGCTAAAACATAATCTTATTAGCATCAGCCAGCTTTGTGACAGAGGCCATCAGATCCAGTTTCAAGAGTCAAAGTGCAGCATATTAAAGGATGGAGTAGTAATTTTCGAGGCAAATAGAGAAAAGAACTTATATGTGCTCTATCTTGAAGAACTCAAGGATCAAAATGTTTGTCTGGCAGCAAATAAAAATCAATCAACTGAATTGTGGCACAGAAGATTGGGACATTGCAGCATAAATGGTATGAGAAAGTTGTTAAAGAAAAATCTTGTGGAAGGTCTGCCAAAGGTCAGCACCAAGATGGAAGGTGTTTGTAGACCTTGTGCCAAAGGAAAGCACACTAAGAGCTCCTTCAAGTCGAAGACTGTGGTAACCACCTCAAAGCCTTTGGAACTCCTTCATATGGATTTGTTTGGGCCAATGAGGACCACCAGTCTTGGAGGAAAGAATTTTGGTTTTGTTATTGTCGATGACTACTCCAGATTTACATGGGTGTCATTCCTAGAACATAAAGATGATACATTTGCAAGCTTTATCAGTTTTAGCAAGATGGTTCAGAAAGACAAGAAATTCAGTATTGTTAGTATTCGATCAGATCATGGAGGTGAATTTCAGAATGAGAAATTTGCAAAGTTCTGTGAAAATGAAGGAATTGAACACAATTTCTCAGCACCAAAGACACCACAGCAAAATGGAGTTGCTGAGAGGAAGAATAGAACTTTATTGGACATGGCAAGAACAATGTTGTCAGAATATGATTTGCCAATATTTTTGGGTTGAAGCAGTGAACACAGCAAGCTATATTATCAACAGAGTAATGATCAGGCCAATCCTAAGGAAGACTGCATACGAACTGTTTAAAGGAAAGAAGCCAAGATAAGCCATTTAGGACATTTGGATGTCCTTGCTTCATTCACAATAATGGAAAAAGGGACATTGGTAAGTTGGATGCCAAATCAGATGAAGGCATCTTCATGGGGTATGCTTCTAAACCCAAAGGCTATAGAGTATTTAACAAACATACCTTATTGATTGAATAGTCTGTGCATATTATTTTTGATGAGACTAACCCTTTCTTGAGAAAGGAAGAAGATAGTGACAATGATGATGCAGACGAACTGTCCAAGAAACTAAAGGATACCTCAATTGAAGACATGGATGATCCACCTCTGGAAGACTTGCAACAACAAGATATTACACATGAAAATCTTCCAAAGGAGTGGAGATACAAGAAAGATCACCCACCTGAGAACATTATTGGTGATCCATCTGTAGGGGTAAGAACAAGAGGTAATGTAATACCTTGTGATTATCAGCATTTGTCTCTCAAATAGAGCCTAAGACAGTCAATGAAGCTCTCACTGATGAATCTTGGATTATAGCCATGCAAGATGAACTTAACCAGTTCAAGAGAAACCAAGTATGGTCACTTGTTCCCAGACCATCAACCATCCAGTTATTGGCACCAAGTGGGTGTTCAGAAATAAATTGGATGAGGCTGGTGTGATCTTAAGAAACAAGACCAGGCTGGTAGCTCAAGGCTACTCCCAAGAGGAAGGCATAGATTTCGATGAAACTTATGCATCTGTAGCTAGACTTGAGGCTATTAGAATTTTATTAGCATATGCATCTGCTTTGGATTTAAAATTATTTCAAATGCATGTCAAATCTGCTTTTTTAAATGGCTTCATCAAGGAAGAAGTTTATGTTGAACAACCCCAGGGTTTTGATGACACAGATTTTCCAAATCATGTTTTTAAACTTCATAAGGCATTATACGGTTTAAAGCAACACCTAGAGCCTGGTATCAAAGGCTCAGTTCTTATTTATTAAATCATGGTTTCACTAGAGGACAGGTAGATAGCACTCTATTTGTAAAATCGAAAGTTAAAAGCATTTTAATTGTACAGATTTATGTAGATGACATTATCTTTGGATCTACTGATGAATCCCTTTGCAAGTATTTTGAAAAGTTGATGCAGGGAGAGTTTGAGATGAACATGATGGGGGAGCTCAATTATTTCCTTGGATTACAAATCAAGCAAGGAAAAGATGGCACCCACATCTGTCAAGCCAAATATACCAAGGAGCTTCTAAAGAAATTTGGATTCGATAACACCAAGCCACTGTCAACACCTATGATTACATCAACAAGGATGGACAGTGACAAGGATGGTAAGAAGGTAGATCAAAAGATTTACAGAGGTATGATAGGTTCTTTGCTTTATTTAACAGCTAGTAGACCTGACATTTTATTTAGTGTATGTATGTGTGCTAGATATCAAGCAGATCCTAGAGAATCTCATTTAATCAATGTCAAAAGAATTTTAAAATATTTAGCTAGAACTCATGATTTAGGTCTGTGGTATCCGAAGTCATGTGAAATTAATTTAGTAGGATACTCTGATGCTGACTATGCTGGATGCAAAGTAGACAGAAAAAGCACCAGTGGATGTTGTCAATTTCTTGCAGGATGCTTGATATCATGGTCTTCCAAGAAGCAGAACTCAGTGGCATTATCAACTGCTAAAGCTGAGTATGTTGCTGCTGGAAGTTGTTGTACACAACTTCTGTGGATCAAGCAACAACTTGAGGACTATGGACTTCATATCAAGACAATCCCACTATTATGTGACAACACAAGCGTTATAAATCTCACCAAAAATCCAGTACAACATTCAATGACCAAGCACATTGAGGTTAGATATCACTTCATTCGAGATCATGTAGCTAATGGTAATTTAGACATATCATTTATTGATACAAATGGTCAGTTAGCAGATATTTTCACAAAAGCCTTACCTGAAGAGAGGTTCACATCTCTTAGAAGGGAATTGGGCATGTGTAATTTGTGAAAAGATTTCTGTTCAAAACTGATAGATAATTTTCAGAATTTAAGTAAACGTTCTCTCCAATGGGTTTAAGCAAAATGAAGTTAAATCATCTCTTCTGGCCGCTCTCTTTTTAAAGTCTGTTGAGTTGGTCAAACTTGTTTGTCGTTTTCTGTCACCGTGTTGGCGCCTCATTTTTTGGTAAAGCATTTATTTAACTCCAAAATCGATGTGGAAACAATTCATCTCCTACCTTATACTTTTCCCCTCTTTCGTTTGGTTGCCTGAGCTGATGCCCTAACGACTCCGACATCGACTTTCTGCTAATTTGAAGCTCCTTTCTTCTTCCCGCGAAGAATTTCTTGAGGACTTTCTCTCCTCTTACCATCTCAACCCTCCAGAGAATCTTCCTAACCCAAAATCCATGGTTTCGTCCTTTGTCTCCAGCAGTTTGGGTGGTTACAGCGCTGAGTTTCTATCGGCCGAGTAGCAGGAAAGGTTCACTTTTGTGAAAACCAAGCTTTGTGGGAATAAGGCGGTAGATGTTGCGGATCTTGAGAAGAATGGTATGCACTGTGTAGTGGACGCCATAAGAAGGATGCAGTGGATGGGAATCACCACCTTCTCTAAGGTAAGCTATCCGGACCTCGTGAAGGCGTTTTATGTGTGTTTGAGAACAGAGGTAGATGGGTCCTTGATTTCATCTGTCAAGGGAACCCAAATCAAGATTGACCATGAATTTTTGAAGACCCTATTTGATGTGAGCTCGTCTGGTCATAGTGGAGTCCACTCTGTGGACACCCAGGCAAAGGGTCTAGGTATTATTGGTTCAGAATTTAGATTGAAAGATGGCAAATTGGATATCAATCAGTTAAATGCCTTCAATCGCCTTCTGCACTTCGTAGTCTGTCAAATACTTGTTCCTAGAAGTGCTACTTTCTCTGTCACGTCCCGAGAATTACGCAGCGGATATTATTTCGAATAATTCGAGTCGATATCCCGAGATGTGAACAGTCGGCAAATAAGCCTCTAGCTAGCACGCACTAAATGTGTATCAACACAACATCATAATAGGGCCCATATGTTGAACTCAGTATAAATTGTATTCAAATCTCAACTTATTGTATTCAAAGTGGAAACTATTACAGGACTAAGACTCAATAAAAAAAAGAAAGTACATAATACCTCACTCCCTACTACAAGAATCTAACACTCAAAATAAACTAACTATAGGTAGACTCATAATTGGAACGCTCTTCACTCGGACGCATTCCCATCCTCGGCTTGCTCTTATTCTTGAATGTCATAGTCACCTAGATTGGGTAAAAGTAGGGGATGAGCAAACTAGCCCAGTAGGATTTATATCTCAATGTGCGGGCAATGATATAAGTGATTAGCATTTTAGAACTAGGTAAGCACGATGAATGTCATGATATGCATGTGCGAATAAAACTCGTTAAAACACAATACATGAAACAAGCTAGAGAGAGTGATTATGGTAGAACAAGAGTTGTGAACAAGGTGACGAGATAGAACTAGCAATAGATCACTTTGTACAAGCACACAAGGTTTCAATTGATGTCAAGAACGCATGATATCACTAATTGCATTAAATGCAGGATGGCCATATCACGCAAGCAAGCAAGCCAGATTTCACAAGCACGATCAAGTAACACTAATCAGGCACGTAGACACTAATGTACACCAAGAAAAGATCCATCAAGAATGTACACCAGGACACGTGTATGTGGTTATGTATCTATCATTCAACACGCACGCACGATTTTCCCAGCGCAGATGCAACGCCAGTAATCATTATACCCCATGGTTAACAGTATATCTGTGACTCGCCGTCATTGGGGCTAGATTGGAGCCCTTGGACACACGCCGTGCCCTGTCAGCATCTCACTTAAATTTTTAAATGTAGATACCCACAGTCATTTATAATGGCCAATGAGAGTTTCAATAAGTAAGCATGTGTAATATCATATTCATGATGATGAGGGAAACTAGTAATAAGTAATTGAACATGATTTCATGATAACAATGATCAAGAGATAAATTCGGCAGCATAACGGCACGATTCCTCATTTAGTTCAATCTTTACATTAATGGCTTTAGTCTAGATTATAAGTCACGCTCACGAGAACAAGAAGAGAAAGGAAGTGCACACTATCTTCAGGAAACTTCAATGGTACAACCAACTCGTCGGCCATGTGGGAATCCATGGTCAGAGGAGATTTACGGAGGCCTTGGTGAAAAGGTCGCTAGTCTACCGATTCGGAATGACCGGTAGAGAGTTTCCAATTTCCCAAGAAAAAGGCTGCCTAACAGTGCTAGTGTGTAGTGCGGTACGCGTGTCTCAATTTATGAACCATCGGTCTCAAACTCGCAGGAAACACTTGACAATATAACATGGAATAAGACTATGCACTTTAACTAATCATGGATTGCAAGATTTTAAGATAACCATTATCATTTAAACGTGGAAGAACAGTAGGAAGATTAAATCACAAGTAGCACGAATGGATCATAACATTTAAGGAGCACTTAGAATAGCATTCATGTAATTAAAGCTTTTTAAATGGGTTAATCGCTTTTAAGTCATTAAATAACAATCATGTAATGCTCAGACCCAAGACATGCAACTTACACAGTAAATATCATATTTAAATAGATCTTGGGTATATGCGGAAAACTATGCATGAAAAAACATGGTTTCAGGTAAAGTTCTGAGATCGCGACATATCCCTATAAGGAAGGCGACAGGGCGTCAGATTGCGACAGGAGAAGCGCCGCGAAGAGATGGCTAGAAGGCGACAGGGGGTTGTGAAGAAGGCGACATGTCTTTCAGATCAGGCAGCCATATAGCGACATAGTACATGTCGCATTTCAGAAGGCGACAATAGGGCTGTCGCAACAAGCCCTCTGAAAGCGACATATCGAGCCGTCGCGTTCACAGGGTCTGCGCCCGAGTCCGACATGGATCTGACATGCTCTTGGTTCAGACTACCATGATTTGACACAGGGTGATATTCATGAAATACCTATATCTCTCTATATGTTGACCTTTAGACAAAACTCACAACATAGAAAATGTCGAGGACATCTATTGGAAGAACTTTTGTGTTGTGGGCTGGGTCTGAATCTGTCTC
Organism: Colocasia esculenta; assembly: GCA_014218235.1. Taxonomy (NCBI): domain Eukaryota; kingdom Viridiplantae; phylum Streptophyta; class Magnoliopsida; order Alismatales; family Araceae; genus Colocasia; species Colocasia esculenta. The sequence goes on along the minus strand of CM024758.1, from coordinate 151,189,084 downwards.
TAATTGCATGAAATACAGGAAGAACATGGGAAAGCCCTAAACATGCATGACTTCCTGGTGACTTACATGTTAGACTTGTAACATGAGATCTACTGACATTTGGACAAAACGTCTAACATAAAAGATGACAAGGACAACTAGTATAAGAACTTTTTGTTGGGGTTTTAGCCTAATTCGGTCTTGATCCTTGTGAAAAACATGAAGAAGTGAAAGTTAAATGCAACCAGAAAACGTAGTATCATGCATGACTCTATTACGAAGTTTATAACACTCTAAATAATGATATTTAAGCAAAACATTTAACATGAAAGATGACCATATCGACTAATACAAGAACTTTCATGTTGGAGGCCTGACCTACTTCGGTCTTAAATCTCAAGCAAAACAGGAAGAACCTAAGGCTAACTGCAAACCCGAAAACACAGTATTATGCATGACTCTCTTACGGGGTTCATAACTCTCTAAATAAAGACTTTTAGACAAACCGTTGAACATGAAAGATGATCGTGACTACAAGTAGAAGAACTTTGATGTTGATGATTCAGTCTAATTCGGTCTCAAATCGTGTGAATAATAAGAAGAACGGGAAAAGCTCTAACAGTGCGCGACTTTGGCAAAACGCTTATAATTCAAAATCTACTAAATGAAATTCGATGAAACCAGTGGGAAATGAAAGTTAACTTGATGCTCTACACATTGGTATAAGATATGTTAAGATTTGGCCCGAGAAAACCTACCTTTGGTCGACTTCAAGAGAGTGGTTTGTGCAGGTCGCAGCAGACGAGAAGGGGAAGAAGAGCGGCTTCTTGTGGACGTTCCACAGCTCCTCAGCCACCAAGAGCTCCTCCACACGACCCTAGCAAGTTCTAAATTCGTTCCTAGGGTTTGGGTGAAGAGTATTTAAGTAACCATGGTGTTTAGGAGTCATATTATAACTAGGAAAAGAGGATTTCGGGATTGGCATGTTTGGTTTCCTATTTTGATGATTTCCTCCTCCCTTTGAGTGTGTGAGGCATTAGGAAACCTCCCCTCATAGTTAGGCACGAATTTGGGTTGCCATGAATGCATGATTGCATCCCAATTTCAACTCTAATTGCCTCTTTTTAATTTCAGCTTATTTATGGTTACGAATTTCTATGTATTTTCTAGCTTTATTTGATTTTTGGGCCAAATGTTGCCCATTGGCCCAATTATGATAATGGGTCATCAATATATAATGTTGGAAGTCCCCCCAACACTTTTATTTAATTTTTGATTGCGTCGTATTTCCGTGTTAACGGTTTTCCGACTTGTTTCCTTATTTAGATAATCGGTTGCAATAACTTTTAAACCTAGCCCAAATAATTTTTATTGAACCAAATTTCTTAATGGGTCATTAGAGTATATTATTTGAAGTCCATATATGATTTTTATTTAATTTTCTAACTCATCTACGTACGTGTGATAATGATTTTACGACTTATTCATGAATTACGATAATAAGTCGTGAAACACTTTAAACTTGGATAATATGATTTTTCTTGGCACAAATTTCTTTGTGAAACATTTAGTAATAATATTTAGGGTTAATTTATAATTTTTACGGAATTTTCCGATGTGTTTTAGCACATACGATAATGATACGTATGTTTAAATACTTTTGTATTATGGAAATTATTTATTTCCATTTATTCGAATTTTTATGTAATTAAAATTTTCGGGGTGCTACATTCTCGACATGTACCAAGGCAGACTCAGATATGATGTTTTGGGCCGTTCAGAACCAAGAAATCAACATGGCCGAAGTGATGATGGAAAGGATGAAGTTTGCCCGTGATCAAATCTGGGATACCAAGAGTAAGTTAAATGTATCCCTGCCTTATGCTCATCTACTCACCAAAGTTTTTCAGCATTTTGGAGTAAATGTGTCTGGCACCGTTGTAGAAAAGATGGGCCCAGCAATTAGGTCCCGAAATCTAAGGAAAAGTTGTTTTTCAGTGGTCAACGGAGTATGGACCAAGACCTCTGTGGCTGAGGGTGAACCCATCATAGGGGAAGCCCAAGACGTCCAGCACGAAGCAGTAGCAGTAGAGTCAGAGGGTGCTTCAGCAGTTGCAGAACTAGCAGCAGAAGAGGCCGTAGTGCCTAGAGCTTCACAAGAAGTAGCTGCCAACAGAGAAGTTGCAATGGAAACTCCTGTAGCTCAAGAAAATGTAGCAGTGGCAGATTCTGTCAGAAGTTCAGAGGATCCTCTTCCCACCTCCTCTGTGGCATCTGTGCTTCGACAAGTTTTGGATTCCATTCACTCCACCCCAGTGATTCAAAACACTGGTGGGAGTTTGGTTGAACAGATTGTGGCATCTGGCCACATTGAAGATTCTGTATTGATAGATGCTCCCATTCAGGGGGAGCAAGGAAGAATTCTGGAGGAGGCTCCTATTCAGGGGGAGCAAGATATTGAGAGGGAAGCAGCATCACAAGGGGAACCTACTGAAGATGCTCCTGTAAATGAAGGGCATAATGAAGTTCCAATAGAGGTCGAGGAGCAAGTGGAAAGGAGAAGCCTAAGCAAGAAAATTGCTCACAGAAGGCAGAAGAAAATTCTAAAGAAGGTGCACTTGAAGCCCATCTTAAGAGATTGGATGATCAAGGTGAAGTCTTGACCTCAGTGCAGTCAGCTGTGAGTTCTGTCATTGTGTGCCAGGAATCAATGTCAAATGACATTTCTGAAATAAATAATGCCATGAAGTGGTTCAATAAGGAACTGAGCTCTATGAAGGTGATGGTGTCTGAGTTTTTGAAGGTAGTAGGACCCAAAGATCCTACTCCTCAAGAGTGTGAGCCTTCAGGGCAAAGTGAAGGTAATGCAGGGCCATCCGGGCCAATTGATGTTGATCTTGTGGAGCTGCCATCAGGGCCTTGAATTGATGCTCTAGTAGGGCCATCAAGGTCAAGTATTGCAGTTCAGCCTTATGAGAATATGCCTATTGAAGATTCTGATATCAGTCAGGGGTCTGGGCCTGGAGAGGAGATTCTTATCCCAGTGGAATCTATAGCTGAAAGAGCAGAACAGGCTGTAGCTCCTGAGCCCCCTGCCACTTCTACTCTTCCCACTCCAGCCCCTCTTTCTCCACCTACCTCATCCACTGCACCTCCAGCTCCAACCACCTTTAAACGACCCCGTCCAAGACCTATATCCTCTCCTATACCATTTCCTTCTCCATCTGGCTCATCTCCTGTTTCTTCCACCATTGTTCTTTCTCCACCATCTTCTCCTCAGATTCCTCCAGCATCCTCTTCTGCTGGGCCCTCTTCTTCTTTTGGTCCTTCTTCCTCAGAAACCTTTGCTCTCCCTACCATAACTCCCGCCTCTATCTTCAATCCACCTACACCTCCTTCTTTTGTTACCATCATTCCTGAGGGTGCCCAACTCACTCAGGTTGAAATCCAGGATATCAAGGATGAATTTGAGGTAGTAATACTTCATTCAGTCCTGGATGTTGGCACCCACACTCACAGGACATGCTCTTCTAGTCCTGTCTCTAAAAAGAGGAGACTCACTTCCACCCATCCTGTCTCCTCTGACCCTTGTTATCCTCTGCTTTGATTTTCCCTTTCTATCTCCAATAAGCAGAAACTTATCTATGAAGAATATCTTCAAAAAGTAGTTTTTGCCCACATTTTTGGCCTTCCCTTCCAAAATCTTTCTGATCATCTTACCACCATCTTTCCTTACACCCATCTCTCTAAGGTTCAATAGTCAAAAATTTTCTCCATGACTGAAGCCAAACTTGAAGAGCAGTGGGCTCGGAGAACCAGAGATCTGTACAGTCAATTCCGTAGAGTTCAAGCTGCAAGATATCCACCTAGGGAAGCTCCTCTTCCTCTTTCTGAATTGTTCCAGATCCATCACAAAAATCTATTTGGACCCTTCATTCAGAAAGAGATTAAGTTTATCAGGCAGTGTCAGATGTACAGTAACTACTGCTATGTAAATTGCCTCCCTGAATCTCAACTAGGTCAGTTCCATGAAGCCATTAGGGTTCTCAGTTCAAGCACAGCTCCTTCTGACTCCCTTAAGGTTGATTTTGCTACCTTAGTCATTCCGGATGTAGTGTTCCTTCCCCTCTCCATGCCTTGATTATGGATTCTTCTGTGGGAACACTTATCTTTGAGCGAGCTGCAAGGGTCATGGCTAGGTTATTTGTGCAAGATGGCTGTGATCTATCTTTCCGAGATTTGTCTTCAAGTAATATCTTCAGGGGCATATCAAGGCAGATGTCCTGGCCCCCATTCTCTCTGAATGTGACAGGCTGTCTCCTGCAGATTGGACGAAGCTCTATCCCTTGTCTGCTCAGCAGCTAGGAGATCTTAATGCTTCTCAGGCCAGCTCAAATCAACCTCCCTTGTCTCCCGGTGAATTTTTGGATGCCAACTCTCTTCACCTCATCCGGGATTCCTATCTGACCTGGGTCGAACGATACAAGGTCTTCTTTGCTTTAAAGAAAGAGCTTAGATCACTTCAGATTGTCTATCCCCTCAAGATTGATGCCTTTCTTCAGTTTGCCAGTTTTGGGTCATTCTTATCCTACAAAATAGCCCTTGGCAGTGCTAAATATGGGGATTTCATTTCAGATCAAAGGCAACTTCATATCAAGAGGATGGCTCCCACCATGGGACCCTCCCATCAAATTGAGTTTGGGGCCTTTCAAGCTTTTTTTGAAGAGCAGGAACGCCAGACACTCCCTGTCATCAGATGCTTTGCCTCCCTGTTATCTCCTGCTTATTATTTACCTGTACCTCCTCAAAACTAATCAAGTACATTTGGTTGAGTGCCCTTCCATCTTTTCTCTTCTTCTTTGTCTCAGTTTATCTTTTTGCTTAATGACAAAAAGGGGGAGAAACATACTTAGCATGTCTGAAATACATTCCGCAAATTTTAGATTCTTTATTCATGTTTCCTGACAAGTTTTGTCATCACCAAAAAGGGGGAGATTGATGATCAGTCTGTCTCCATATAATTTTAATTAATTACATATTTATTTTGGTGATTAACAAAACCCTATCGAAGTTCTCTATCATATATTCCATAAGTCTTAAGTACAGGAAATATACCAAGATCAAATAAGCCAATATTGGTAAGTATCATATTTCTGAAGCGTTACTTATTTCAAGATTATATTTCTCTAAGTCCACATCGACTTCTGTTGAAAGTCACAACGATTTCCTTCATGTATATCGATTTTAATAGAGCTATAACGATTTGATATCATAACGATTTGCTCATCACAACGATTTCTTTAGTCATCGTAACGATTTGCTCATCGTAACGATTTGCTCATCGTAACGATTTGCTCATCGCAATGATTCCTTAAGTCATCATAACTATTTGCTCATCGTAACGATTTACTCATCGCAACGATTCCTTAAGTCATCATAATGATTTGCTCATCGTAACGATTTGCTCATCGCAGCGATTCCTTAAGTCATCATAACGATTTGCTCATCGTAACGATTTGTTCTTCGCAACGATTCCTTAAGTCATCATAACGATTTGCTCATCGCAACGATTCCTTAAGTCATCATAACGATTTGCTCATCGTAACGATTTGCTCATCGCAACGATTCCTTAAGTCATCATAACGATTTGCTCATCGTAACGATTTGTTCATCGCAACGATTCCTTAAGTCATCATAACGATTTTCTCATCGTAACGATTTGCTTCGCGTAACGATTTCCTTAGAGCTCATAACGACTTTCTTTCTATAACGATTTGTTCAGTATTCATAACGATTCCTTTAATGAATACAACGATTTGCTTTCTATAATGATTTGTTCAGTATTCATAATGATTCCTTTAATGAATACAACGATTTACTTTCTATAACGATTTGTTCAGTATTCATAACGATTCCTTTAATGAATACAACGATTTGCTTTCCATAACGATTTGTTTAGTATTCATAACAATTTCTTCAGTACAACGTTTTCATAAGTCATATAGGCATCGACTTTATGTTTTATATCGACTTGATATTTATCTTATTTCTGAAAGCTTTGAATAGTCAAAGTCTTCGTATATCTGTCTGACTGCTGTGCATTTAATGAAGACAGAATGCATGCAGATGATATCTTTTCATTATCGTGCATACTCTGTTAACATCTTTTAGAACAAGCTATTTGGCATTACTATTTTGGTGAATATTCACATCTACGTTCTCTGACATTAAGAGACAGTCTAGCTGTCTACTGTTCTAGCATTTAATGTATGCAGGGCCCTAAAGACATTTTGTCATACAACGTTGGACCATATAGACGCCAGAAGATCCTATCTCTTTGCATGCTCAAATGGATAAAAGATTGTTGACTAGAAGCTTCTAAGTGTCAAACAGTCTAACGTCTACCAAACTAAGAGACAACGGTTACTTCAACGACTACATTTCAAATTGGAGATATAAATACAAGATAGCATCTCTAGAAGAAATACATAGAAGTGAGACTGACAATCGAATACCACAAGCATTGCAGATCTTCTGAAAGAATCCGAGAGCCAAGAATTCAATTCTAGTGTGTCTTTAGCTCTTTGCTCTCTATGCTGTAATAGAAATCCTAAGAGAGCCAGTGTAGTTCTGAGAGAGTGTCTTGTTTATATTACTTGCCCTCAGTGCTTGTAGCTTCAGAACTTGTCTTGTTAGAAGCTTGATCTTGGGGCTTGAATTCCTGCTTATTCTTGTTGTGTTGTAGTTCCCTTCAGTTGTGAAGGAATACCTGGTGGGGATCCAGGGTGTTGTAGTTCCCTTCTGTTGTGAAGGAAGACCTGGTGAGGGATCCAAGGTGTTGTAGTTCCCTTCGTGTGAAGGAAGACCAGCTGAGTTGGGTGTTGTATTGTCCATAGGGGGACTGTACCCTAGTTAGTAGAATCCTGAGTTGTTGCTCAGGGACTGGACATAAGACTCCTAAGGAGAGGAGGTTTGAACCAGGATAATTCCTTGTGTTGTGTGATTGCTTATTGTGTGTTTGTCTTTTATACTAACCTTCACTAACCTTCATCGAAGAACATCTTTGTATGAATATTTTAAGTACATGTACTAATCAAATATAATTGAAAAAGACCCATTCACCCCCCCTCTGGGCTCGTCAACTGGGCAACAACAAAGTCTGCCCAATAAGCTCCTGAAGAACAAGTTATAGTAGTGTCGACTCTAGTTGACGATTAGGTCGACTCACAAAGTTTTCCCAGTAAGCTCCTGAAGAACAAGTTATAGTAGTGTCGACACTAGTTGAAAGTCAGGTCAACACTAGCTGCCCGTCAGGTCGACTCTAGTTGAAAATTAGGTTGACACTAGTATCATTCCAGTGAACCTCATTTGAAGATATACACAAGAGGTCGACACTAGCTGGTGATGAGATCGACACCAGTTGAAAGTCAGGTCGACACTAGCTGTCTGTCAGGTCGACACTAGTTGTAAGGCCCCGAATTTTCTTTTTCCCGCTTATATTTATGTGTATGATGTTTACTTGTTCTTGCATAAATGGCGTGCATGAAAATGGTGCATATTGTAATTATAAAATTTGCATGTGTATATGCGTGGATGTATATTATTATCGTGAATATAAGTAATTGGCCAATTTTGTGTATAAGGTATCGATTTAAATACTATGCAGGTACTATCTAAATATTGAAGTATACCTTATATTACCCATTTCATGGATATTGTGTGCGAATATATGAAGTGCATATGTGTATGTACGTATGTAGGTTACCTTATGCGTGTAATAATTATATACCTAATTCTACATACATAACACCTTGGTGTACTTATGTATGCATGTGTATGTTTAGTTGTAAACGTTGTTCATTGTGTGGTGTAGTTAATGTGTACATTGTACTTCGTACATTGCATGTACATATAGAGTGCAAGTATGGTAGGTGTATTTAGTAGTGTACATTGTAATTCCATACTCCTCATGAATAACATGCATGTATCTTATGATATTTAGGTGAGAATAAGCAATTAGCTAATTGTGCATATTAAGGAATCCCATGCATATAGTACTTAAGTAATGTTGTGCAAGTTAATCTAATTACCGGTGCGCATGTTATACCTTATACATTGTATGCGTGTGTAGATATTTATGTGCGTATTATTATTATTTTGATGTACCTGTGTATGTATGTGTATGGTTAGTTGTAAATATTGGATGTTGGCATGGTATAGTGGTGTATAAGTTATACTGCATAGGTTTCATGTACATATATGTATGGATTGAGCATGGACCTGCATGTTTTATGTTCTGGCCGAAGAGTGTATTGGCGTCAACATGGATGGACGTCCATGAGATGTCAGCGTCCATATCGATGGACGCCAACCCCAATGTAGCCGTACATGGATGTGGACGTCTATATCCCTGAAACTCAGTGCGCAGCAGACCTGAAATTCCGGGGGCAAGCAACCCCAGCCATTGGGGAGATGTCCCAACGGCCCTCAAGCCCTCACATCACCACCTGCGTGGGATGAGAGGCCTCTCTCCTATAAACCAACCCCTCCTTGCAACCCCAAGAGCTCTCTTTGCCTCTTTGCAAAGAGGAGAGAAAAACCCTACCTTCTGGGAGAAAACCTGACGTTGCATGCCTTGATCCGGCGGATTGGAGCTTCATCCGGCCATCTACAGCAACCGGGAGCTAGCTGAAGCTTAGAGGGAGGCTTCCCCGACCCCAACCTGCTGAGGAGATCGACTGAGAAACCGGAGGAAGGAAGTTTTGGAGACTTCTTGGGATTGCCCAAGGAGAGCTTCAACAACATCATAGATCCCTTTGGAGGTTTTTATAAAGGCAAGTAACCTATAGATCTCAATCCTATACATGTGCCCTAGGTCCCAGCAAATTTTGTGAATTTTAAATCGTGTCCTGGATTCCCCTTTTCACCTTGTATTTGGAGTTCGGTCTGTGTTCTTGCACAGACTGGAACTTGGCGTCAATCCCCCTTGACGCCAAGATCTCAAGTCGGCGTCCAACGATATTGCTGTCCAAACCCTTGAACGGCCAGAGACCGCCGCTAAGTTCTTCAGGATAAAACAATGAGCTGTTCTTCCTAGTAGATGATTATTTTCGATGGGTTTTCGCAATGAGGATATAGTGTAAATTTTATATGTTATGTAAAATAGATAATGTGATGTGTGTGGAAATTTCTGTGTTTTTCTGTGGATGGCATAAATTTTTAGATTTATTGAAATACATGTTGGGAAAAATGGATTATGCATGTTCACCTATTGTCTACATGATTCCTGAGGAATTAAATGCCCTAGATTTTTCTATACCATGTGTATATGTATCAGTCCATAACCTGAGATTTTGATAATTTTTGCATAACTGTGGGATTTATTGTAATTTCTGTTTTGGAAATAGAAGACATGCGTAGGATTTGTAAAATTTACAGTAAATTGTGTATTGTGCAATAAATCCGGGAAAAATTTCTGTGATGATGAGTATGTTAGGATCAGGGTTGTGAACTGTTAAATCTGATGTTCGTGTTATGTTCCATGTTAAATTGAATTATGAATAGCATGAAACTGAATGTTTTAATTTCTGTAAATGTAATATGACTCAGAAAAATCTGGAAATTTGCATGTGCAATTATGAACCTGAAATTTGTCTGTGGTTAAAACCCATGTTATTTTGATGACAGTAAGAATTGTTATGGATTTTTAATGAGAAAAACGACTATGTGAGCATGTTAATTGTGATTTGATGTGATTCAGTAAATTTCAGAATGATTAAATCTATATTAGGATTATTTGGCAGTTGTAACAATGAGGTTAAAATCAGTAAATGAGAACTTATGTGTGTATGAATTATGTATGAGTGTGTGCATGGGATGTGAGAGAACAAGTGGTATAGGTGTGTAAAATGGTTAATGTGACAAGATAAACAAATATGCCCATAAGACACTGCCACCCTAGATGCTTGGAGCTGTACCGTAGTAATGCCCCTACGGGAAAGCTCGATATGATATGTGATACCCTAGTGAAGGGTCTTGATAAAGTGTATACCCTGGCAAAGGGTCTTGTGAAATCCTGGAGGTGGACAAGTTCCACTGGTAATGGTGGGAAGGGCTTTCCCCGGTTTCTACAGGAACTAACACTTATCACTATGCCGGTGATTAAGTATGTGAATGTGAATGTGTGTGTTATGTGATCGTCTAAGTGGTGGTTTGGGCTGTGTCTTGGCATTATGTAAAAATGAGAATAAGTATGTGAACGTGAGAAGTGATATGTGTTCATGACACAAGGTATGTGCATGATGTGTGTAAATGTGGCACATGTGTGTGTAAAAGTGAAATGATAAGAGGTATGTGAAAAGGAAATGTGTATAAGTATTGTGTGATAGAACAAAAGTGTGGGTATGTGGAAGCCAAGGTTAATCATATGGTTGTATGTAATGAGAAAATAGTATAAGTGTAAATGGCAATAGTGTTAATTGATATTTTGTTTATTGATTTGTATAAATGTGTGTTATTATTCTCATGAATTAGATTATTCCTCGGTGTGTATGTTGATATATTAATTGTCAAGTGCTAAAAGTGATATTACTGTTAGTACCAAAATGTAAGTATATGCTTTCATATTCATGAAAATTGAATCACCAGATGCACCTATGTTTATTATTATGTTGTGTAATTAAAAGTGATCCCTATGCAAAGGTAATATGAATATGATAAAATTGATATAAAATCAGCAAGCTAAATGTGAAGTAAATTGTTATGATTGCATGCAAAGTGAGTTAGAAATCATGCTAGGAGTGATACCTATCTTGTATATGTTTTCTATGACTTAGTCGTGATGTTTTACAATGATGTGAGTAAACTATGAAAGTATGTGAATGTGTATTTGTACTTCTATTAATGACACCATGTTATTAGAAATCTTGTTTAGATTATAGTTTTACATGTGTTAGAATAGTCGTTTAATACAATTCCATGTGAATTTATTTTGTTATAGCATAAGCATGTACGATTTAATTGCTGAAATTCTATTGTGCTAAATTGTTAGAAAATATGTATGTATTGAATCTTAAGTTACTTGCTGAGTCTATTGTGTAGACTCACTCTTGCTAAACATTTCAGGAAATTAGTAGCGGAGGAGCTAGCAAGACTTGAAGTGGAGTTGGACTCAATGATTAAAGACTTGTAATTTATCTTTCATAGTATGTAATGCTACAATTGAAATTTAAATTTTTCTCAAATGTACTTGGAGTCGGCTATGTATTTGGAATATATTGCGCTGATGTTATCTCTTGTTGAACTATACAGACTGTGGTATGTGGATTTAAAAGTTGATGGAATAAGATCATTTAAATTCCGTTGCATTTATTGAATTCTATTTGTGTATATCTCAGCTCATTTGTTACTTGTTGGGGTATTCTCCCCTGTAGCGGCTTGCTCTCATCCGACGTGGGTTGGTATAACCGTACCGGGTGGAAGTGGGTCGTTGCAGAGATGGTATCAGAGCCCTTTGGGTTGAGATTATACATAAATAGCCATCAACTAAATCACATCTCTAAGTCTTTGTAGTGGATAGCCAGACCCAAGGAATAATTAAGATAGTACTAGAAAAGTGGTAAGATAAATACATGATAACATGTTAGGTATAAGGATAAATGGAGTTTAACTTGATGTTTATTTTGTAGCAATGGCTAGAAGGGTTCGAGGTTCGAGCTTACCTATTCGGGATGAAGAGTTAAGTAGGACTGACAGAGAGCAGCATGAAGTACCGGCACCTCGGGGATCCCCTGCGCCACCCCCGCCACCGTTGGCAGATTATGGTACGGTCATGCAAGGGATTGTACAAGCAATACAGACTCAAGCGCAAACACAAGCGGCTCTTCAAACTCAGCTTCAGGCTCAGGTTCCAGCACCAGCTCAGCAGGACCGTGGTTCAGGAGGTGTATCGGTCATGGAGAGATTCAAGAGGATGGCTCCACCCTCTTTTAAGGGGGAGAGTGAGCCGTTAGTTGCAGAAAGTTGGCTCAGAGAAATCGAAAAGATATTCAGAGCCATCAGTTGTGCAGAGAATGACAAGATCAGTCTAGCGACATACATGCTTCAGGAGCGAGCGGATGTGTGGTGGTCTTCCATTCTTCGCACGCGGGTTGAGGGAGTGGAGCTAGGATGTTTCAGGCCAAGTATGTTCCTGAACATATACAGGACAAAATGGAGTAGGAATTCTTAGCATTGACTCAGGGATCGATGACAGTTTTGGAGTATGAGGCTAGATTTGCAGAGTTGTCTAGATATGCACCACACATAGTTGTTGATGAGAGGCGCAAGGCAAGGAAGTTTGTAATGGGGCTTAGACCATCATTGAGAGCCAGACTGGCGGCGTTTGACATTAGAGGTATGGATGTAGCTCTTAGCGCGGCGTGCAGACAAGAGAGTGAAATGGAGTTGTACTTGGCAGAGAAGAAAGCACGATTAGAAATGTTGCCAGAACCATTTCAACGACAAAAGAGGAAGATGAAAAAGCTCATGAAAAGACAGCAACCAGCTATGGTACCGATAGAATCAACCTTTCAGTCAGTAGTTTCGGCCGGCAACGAGAAGCCCGTATGTGTGCATTGTGGCAAGCACCACGGCGGAGACGTATGTTGGACGAGGTTAGGAAGATGTCTCAAGTGCGGTAGCAAGAATCATCGGATTAAAGACTGTCCAAATCAGAAGAAGAGGTTTATTCCCCGAGATGTTCAAGTAGTAAGGAAGCCACCGGTAGGAATTTAGGCACCGGTCTACATGGTCTAGAAGAGGCAACGAGATGTCATCAAGGGTACGTGATCCGATCTTCGAGGACAAAGATCTCTTTAAGGGGGAGAGGGTGTAAGGCCCGAATTTTCTTTTTCCCGCTTATATTTATATGTATGATGTTTACTTGTTCTTGCATAAATGGCGTGCATATTGTAATTATAAATTTTGCATGTGCATATGCGTGGATGTATATTATTATCGTGAATATAAGTAATTGGCCAATTTTGTGTATAAGGTATCGATTTAAATACTATGCAGGTACTATCTAAATATTGAAGTATACCTTATATTACCCATTTCATGGATATTATGTGCGAATATATGAAGTGCATATGTGTATGTACGTTTGTAGGTTACCTTATGCGTGTAATAATTGTATACCTAATTCAACATACATAACACCTTGGTATACTTATGTATGCATGTGTATGTTTAGTTGTAAACGTTGTTCATTGCGTGGTATAGTTAATGTGTACATTGTACTTCATACATTGCATGTACATATAGAGCGCAAGTATGGTAGGTGTATTTAGTAGTGTACATTGTAATTCCATACTCCTCATGAATAACCTGCATGTATCTTATGATATTTAGGTGAGAATAAGCAATTAGCTAATTGTGCATATTAAGGAATCCCATGCATATAGTACTTAAGTAATGTTGTGCAAGTTAATCTAATTACCGGTGCGCATGTTATACCTTATACATTGTATGCGTGTGTAGATATTTATGTGCGTATTATTATTATTATTTTGATGTACCTTTGTATGTATGTGTATGGTTAGTTGTAAATATTGGATGTTGGCATGGTATAGTGGTGTATAAGTTATACTGCATAGGTTTCATGTACATATATGTATGGATTGAGCATGGACCTGCATGTTTTATGTTCAGGCCGAAGAGTGTATTGGAGTCAACATGGATGGATGTCCATGAGATGTCAGCGTCCATATCGATGGACGCCAACCCCAATGTAGCCGTCCATGGATGTGAACGTCTATAACCCTGAAACTCAGTGCGCAGCAGACCCGAAAATCCGGGGGCAAGCAACCCCAGCCATTGGGGAGATGTCCCAACGGCCCTCAAGCCCTCACATCACCACCTGCGTGGGATGAGAGGCCTCTCTCCTATAAACCAACCCCTCCTTGCAACCCCAAGAGCTCTCTTTGCCTCTTTGCAAAGAGGAGAGAAAAACCCTACCTTCTGGGAGAAAAACCTGACATTGCATGCCTTGATCCGGCAGATTGGAGCTTCATCCGGCCATCTACAGCAACCGGGAGCTAGCTGAAGCTTAGAGGGAGGCTTCCCCGACCCCAACCTGCTGAGGAGATCGACTGAGAAACCAGAGGAAGGAAGTTTTGGAGACTTCTTGGGATTGCCCAAGGAGAGCTTCAACAGCATCATAGATCCCTTTGGAGGTTTTAGAAAGGCAAGTAACCTATAGATCTCAATCCTATACATGTGCCCTAGGTCCCAACAAATTTTGTGAATTTTAAATCGTGTCCTGGATCCCCCTTTTCACCTTGTATTTGGAGTTCGGTCTGTGTTCTTGCACAGACTGGAACTTGGCGTCAATCCCCCTTGACGCCAAGATCTCAAGTCGGCGTCCAACGATATTGCCGTCCAAACCCTTGAACGGCCAGAGACCGCCGCTAAGTTCTTCAGGATAGAACAGTGAGCTGTTCTTCCTGGTAGATGATTATTTTCGATGGGTTTTCGCAATGAGGATATAGTGTAAATTTTATATGTTATGTAAAATAGATAATGTGATGTGTGTGGAAATTTCTGTGTTTTTCTGTGGATGGCATAAATTTTTAGATTTATTGAAATACATGTTGGGAAAAAGGGATTATGCATGTTCACCTACTGTCTACATGATTCCTGAGGAATTAAATGCCCTAGATTTTTCTATACCATGTGTATATGTATCAGTCCATAACCTGAGATTTGATAATTTTTCCATAACTGTGGGATTTATTGTAATTTCTGTTTTGGAAATAGAAGACATGCGTAGGATTTGTAAAATTTACAGTAAATTGTGTATTGTGCAATAAATCCGGGAAAAATTTCTGTGATGATGAGTATGTTAGGATCAGGGTTGTGAACTATTAAATCTGATGTTCGTGTTACGTTCCATGTTAAATTGAATTATGAATAGCATGAAACTGAATGTTTTAATTTCTGTAAATGTAATATGACTTAGAAAAATCTGGAAATTTGCATGTGCAATTATGAACCTGAAATTTGTCTGTGGTTAAAATCTCATGTTATTTTGATGACAGTAAGAATTGTTATGGATTTTTAATGAGAAAAACGACTATGTGAGCATGTTAATTGTGATTTGATGTGATTCAGTAAATTTCAGAATGATTAAATCTATATTAGGATTATTTGGCAGTTGTAACAATGAGGTTAAAATCAGTAAATGAGAACTTATGTGTGTATGAATTATGTATGAGTGTGTGCATGGGATGTGAGAGAACAAGTGGTATAGGTGTGTAAAATGGTTAATGTGACAAGATAAACAAATATGCCCATAAGAAACTGCCACCCTAGATGCTTGGAGCTGTACCGTAGTAATGCCCCTACGGGAAAGCTCGATATGATATGTGATACCCTAGTGAAGGGTCTTGATAAAGTGTATACCCTGGCAAAGGGTCTTGTGAAATCCTGGAGGTGGACAAGTTCCACTGGTAATGGTGGGAAGGGCTTTCCCCGGTTTCTGCAGGAACTAACACTTATCACTATGCCGGTGATTAAGTATGTGAATGTGAATGTGTGTGTTATGTGATCGTCTAAGTGGTGGTTTGGGCTGTGTCTTGGCATTATGTAAAAATGAGAATAAGTATGTGAACGTGAAAAGTGATATGTGTTCATGACACAAGGTATGTGCATGATGTGTGTAAATGTGGCACATGTGTGTGTAAAAGTGAAATGATAAGAGGTATGTGAATGTGAAAAAGGAAATGTGTATAAGTATTGTGTGATAGAACAAAAGTGTGGGTATGTGGAAGCCAAGGTTAATCATATGGTTGTATGTAATGAGAAAATAGTATAAGTGTAAATGGCAATAGTGTTAATTGATATTTTGTTTATTGATGTGTATAAATGTGTTATTATTCTCATGAATTAGATTATTCCTCGGTGTGTATGTTGATATATTAATTGTCAAGTGCTAAAAGTGATATTACTGTTAGTACCAAAATGTAAGTATATGCTTTCATATTCATGAAAATTGAATCATCGGATGCACCTGTGTTTATTATTATGTTGTGTAATTAAAAGTGATCCCTATGCAAAGGTAATATGAATATGATAAAATTGATATAAAATCAGCAAGCTAAATGTGAAGTAAATTGTTATGATTGCATGCAAAGTGAGTTAGAAATCATGCTAGGAGTGATACTTATCTTGTATATGTTTTCTATGACTTAGTCGTGAAGTTTTACAATGATGTGAGTAAAATATGAAAGTATGTGAATGTGTATTTGTACTTCTGTTAATGACACCATGTTATTAGAAATCTTGTTTAGATTATAGTTTTACATGTGTTAGAATAGTCGTTTAATACAATTCCATGTGAATTTATTTTGTTATAGCATAAGCATGTACGATTTAATTGCTGAAATTCTATTGTGCTAAATTGTTAGAAAATATGTATGTATTGAATCTTAAGTTACTTGCTGAGTCTATTGTGTAGACTCACTCTTGCTAAACATTTCAGGAAATTAGTAGCAGAGGAGCTAGCAAGACTTGAAGTGGAGTTGGACTCAGTGATTGAAGACTTGTAATTTATCTTTCATAGTATGTAATGCTACAATTGAAATTTAATTTTTCTTAAATGTACTTGGAGTCGGCTATGTATTTGGAATATATTGCGCTGATGTTATCTCTTGTTGAACTATACAGACTGTGGTATGTGGATTTAAAAGTTGATGGAATAAGATCATTTAAATTCCGTTGCATTTATTGAATTCTATTTGTGTATATCTCAGCTCATTTGTTACTTGTTGGGGTATTCTCCCTGTAGCGGCTTGCTCTCATCTGACGTGGGTTGGTATAACCGTACCGGGTGGAAGTGGGTCGTTGCACTAGTGTCCTGCCAGTAAGCTAAAATTGTTACTTAGTCAGTAGTGTCGTCACACATGGAAACTTGAGTCGACTCACATTGCGTGAAAACTCTGAAATGCGCAGAGTATGATATCCAATGGCTGTGATTTATTTCTGAAATATGTTTGGGAGATTCTATTATTACCAAAATGCCCTTTCATCCAAGTGGCAATGAGGAAAAGGACTTTTGGACACATGACAGCCTTGGGTGCATTCTAGGTTTCTGTACACATCTCTCTCTCACGTACATGGAACTGCACAGAGGCTATAAAGGCTCTCTTATCTCATCTGGAGCAGCCATCTCTCGAATCCATCATAGAAGACGTGGGGATCAAGGCCAAGCAGTGAGAGGAAATGTTAGAGTGCTGAAAGAGAAGCAGATCAAGAAGAAGAGCAGTAGAGAAAGGAGGAGGAATCGTGTAAGCAGCAGATCTAAAAATAGAGCATCGTGGATTGAAGGAGTACTCCATCTGATCATATCAAGGACCTTGAATTCAAGCTTCTGCAGATCATCTTCAACAAGGGACATCCAATTCACCTCTCTTTCATTCATTTTTATTAGAGTGTTCTTCTCAATTTGTCTTTGAGTGCTAGTAAGATCTGTACATGCGTTCTGTGTAGATTTCTGTGTGCATGTAAGGGTGTGAATCAGATCAGTGCTAGAAGATCTGATTTCTTGTGAATTTAATCTAGCTAGTGTGGTTTGAGCCGTCATGCTCATGTGTGTGGTCTGAGCTATCGAGTTCTATTTATGTGTAGTCTGAGCTGCCGTGCTCTTTGTGTGTGTAGTTTGAGCCATCGAGCTCAAGTGTGTATGTTGTACTCAGATTTGAGTAGTGTGTCCTAACTGTGTGAGGGTGGATGTAGGAATCACTGGTATGATTTTCGAACCACCTAAAAATCTCCTGTGCAGTGGTTTGATCTGTTTTCTGCACTAGATGCATGCATAGGAATTTCGCCTTTACACTACTTGTCTAATTGCTTCATACATCAACTACACACACCTGCACATCAAATCAGTAAGATTGTCTGTCTGAATGGATCTATAATTTGAAGTGATTTTTAAATTGCTTAAGCTTCCACTGAGATTTGTGTAGATCTATTCAACCCCCCCCCTCTTGATCTGTTCGTCCTACATATTCGATCCTACAATTGGTATCAGAGGAAGTTAATATCTGATTCTGATCTGATTTGATTGCTACTGTTTGATCTGTGTGTTCTATCTGCTGAATTGTTTGCTTTCTCATTTACTATTTCTTATCTTGATCCATGGATTCTCGAGGTTTTGTCGCTGAGGGTCATTCTATCAATAGACCATCATATTTTGATGGATCTGATTACTCTTACTAGAAAAATCGTATGCAAGTTTTTATATGGGCTTAAAATTATGAAATCTGAAAGATAGTGAAAAGGGTCCCTAAGAAAACCATGGGAATGATGAGAATTGGACTAGAGAGCAAATTAGGAAAGAAACTCTTAACTATAGTGCCATGAATATGCTTCAGTGTGCTGTTCACCCTAAAGAGTATTCAGAATATCCATGTGTAAATCCGCTAAGGAAATGTGGGATAAACTTGAATTAATGTATGAAGGAACATCTCAAGTTAGGAAAACCAAAGCAAACATACTTGTTTCTGAATATGAACTGTTATGATGAAAACTGGTCAATCAATTTCTGAAATGTTTGTTAGGTTTATGATAATTGTCAATGGACTGAAGGCATTAGGTAAGGAGTACACTGATGTTGATCTGGTAAGAAAAATCTTGCGCTCTTTATCATCAATTTGGCACACAAAAGCCACTGTGATTGAAGACTCTAAGGATTTATCCAAAATATCTTTGGATGAACTCATAGGATCTTTAATGACATATGAAATAAATCTGGTTAAAGGACTTCCTGAATCATTTCCAAATGTTGAGAATCAACTTTGTAGGATATGTGCTCAAGGAAAACAAACCAGAAAATCTTTTAAAATTTTCAATGATGTACTTACTTCAAAGCCACTAGAATTACTTCATATGGATCTTTTTGGGCCAACAAAAATTCTTAGTCTTAGTGGCAAACGATATGGATTTGTCATCATTGATGATTTTACTAGATATACTTGGGTTATCTTTCTATCCCACAAAAGTGATACTTGCCAAGAATTCAAAAAATTCTGTAACACCGCCTTAATGGGATTTTCAAATAAAATAAAGTCTATTTTGACTGATCATGGGGGTGAATTTGAGAATAAGACTTTTTCTGATTTATGTGATGAATTGAATATTTTCCACAGATTCTCTTCTCCAAGAATTCCAGAACAAAATGGAGTTGTGGAAAGAAAGAATAAAACTATTGTGGAAATGGCTAGATCTATGCTCATGGAAAGTAAACTGCCCAAATCCTTCTGGGTTGAAGCTGTGAATACAGTAAATCATATTTTGAACAGAGCATTGGTCACACCAAAAATCAGAAAAACCCCCTATGAACTTTTGAAAAACAAAACCACTTTGTCTAATTTTAAAGTTTTTGGTTGCAAATATTTTTTACATAACAACAATAAAGAAAATCTTGACAAATTTGATGTTAAAAGTCTTGAAGCTATTTTCCATGGTTATTCTGAAATTTCTAGAACATATAGAGTTTACATTCTTAAGAATAAAATTGTGGAAGAATCTCCACATGTAGTCTTTGATGAAAATTCTTATAAAACTGATGACTCCACATCTTGTAGGACCCCACAAAATGATAAAGAAGATGACTTCATTGTCGAGTCTTCACCAACTATTGAAAAGCATGAAGATGCATTTGAAAATCTGGACAATCAATCACCTACCAGAAATGGATCAGGTAATATTGTTCTAGAACTGAATGAAACTCAAGAGGTAATTCCTAAAACTAGACTCTTAAGAGATCATCCTATTGAGAATGTGGTTGGTATTTTGGAAGATATATTTAGAACTAGGTCATCTTTTCAGAATGTAATAAATGAAGGCCTATTGGCACTAATTTCCTAGATTGAACCTAAGTCTATTGATGAAGCTCTAACCAGTGAAGATTGGATCAATGCAATGCATGATAAACTTCATCAATTTGACAGAAAGAAAGTATGAGAATTAGTACCTAGACCTAGTGATCAATCTATGATTGGCACTAGATGGGTGTTCAGAAATAAATTGAATGAAAATGGATAGGTTGTTAGGAATAAAGCTAGACTAGTTGCTAAGGGTACAATCAAGAGTTTGGCATTGACATTGAAGAATCATATGCTTCTGTAGCTAGACTAGAAGCTGTGATAATCTTTCTTGCTTTTGCATCATCTTTGAAATTTAAAGTTTATCAAATGGATGTAAAAAGTACTTTCTTGAATGGTTACATCAAAACAAATATTTTCTGGAACAGCCTCCTGGATTTGAAAATGAAAAATATCCTGATCATGTTTTCAAACTCAATAAGGCTCTTTATGGTCTAAAGCAAGCTCCAAGAGCTTAGTATGACTGCTTGAGGTCATTTTTGCTGAATAAAGGATACACAAGAGGTAATGTAGACCAAATCTTATTTACAAGAATTGTCAATAATCAGGTCATTGCTGTCCAAATCTATATTGATGACATAATTTTGGGTCTACAAATAAAGAAATGTGCACTGAATTTGCTAATCATATGAAAAATAAATTTGAAATGAGTTTGATGGGTGACTTACAATTCTTTTTGGGATTGCAGGCACATCAAACCAATGAAGGGATATTCATAAGTCAAACAAAGTATGTAAAAGAACTTCTGAAGAGATTTGACTTTCAGCACCTCAAGCACTCAAGCACACCTATGGCAATAAATGTAAGATTAGAGAAAGATTCATTTGGTAAGTCAGTAGATCCAAAGACCTATAGAGGTATGATTGGCTCTCTACTTTACCTCACAACCTCTAGACGAGATATTCAATTTAGTGTGTGCATGTGTACTAGATTTCAAGCCAATCCTATGGAAAGTCACATGTTAGCTGTCAAAAGAATTTTTAAATATCTTGTTGGAATATGTGAACTTGGAATATGGTATCCTGCTGGTTGCAAATTAGATTTAATTATTTACTGTGATGCTGATTATACTGGCTGTAAGCTTGATAGAAAAAGTAGTAGTGGCTTGTGTTTATATCTAAGTGGATGCCTAATCTCTTGGACTTCTAAAAAATAACATTTAGTAGCTCTATCCACTACAGAGGCTGAATATGTTGCGGCTGGTTGTTGTGGCACTCAAGTTCTTTAGGTGAAACACCAGCTCCTAGACTATAATCACAAATTGGGTTGTATTCCTATTATGTGCGATAACACTAGTGCAATTAATTTGTCTAAAAACTCAATTCAGCATTCACGAACAAAACACATGGAAATAAGGCACCATTTTCTAAGAGATGAGGTTGCTCAGAAATTATTTTATCTTCACTTCATTGAAACAGAAAAACAAGTTGCAGATATTTTCACTAAGCCTCTCTCAGAAAATAGTTTTTCATCCTTAAGGAGAGATCTTGGTTTGTGCAAGTTTTCACATCTTTGATATCTTCCATCTCCTTTTTGCAAATAAAGCCTTCTTGTTCTTGCTAATAAATTCATACTTCTCACATTGCATTGGAATTCTTAGTATATTAAATAGTGATTTGAAGAAAAGCCAGTCAGGCTTATCTAGACACTTTCACTATGCGTGAGTATATGTCTCCGCCAAATATCAAGAGTCTTTATGCAATTGTTGAGGGAGTCTTTGTATTTTAATAAAATAGTCTTGATGATTCTACTCTCACTTCATTTAACTCTTCCTTCATCAACAATCTTCATATTCACTTTTGAGGGGGAGCTACATGAAAGGGGGAGTCACTGTCAATTCTTTACTCATTTCTCATGACACTGGTTGTCTATCTTGAGCCCCAATTATCAGAATTTTTGAGTCTTTGTGCTATTTTTATATGAGAGACTTAAGACATTGAAACTAAACTAATTGTGCATTTAGTTTAAATTCAAAGATTTACTTTCATATCAAGGTTGTGCCATCTTAATACTGAATGTCTTTAAAATGATTTGCAAAACACTTGTAGGCACATGAGTGGCTTTAATGTTTAACATGTGCATGCTTAAGCTTCATTTTTACCACAAGGTAAGAATAATATATCTACGTTGGTAGCCATGACTTTTCTAATCAAAGCAATTATAATCCTGCAAAACATCAAGAGAAAATGAACAACAATCTGGAAAGATACAAATAGAGCAATGCAAATTCTTGTACCACTGAGTAACCGGGCCATCTCACTTAAAAAGTGATTTGTCTCACGTCAAAAAGTGGAAAAAAATTTTCAACTATGTGTAAGATAATGAAAGTTAAACCACTGAGTAATCATGGGGTCTTGCATCTGGCAAATGTGATCTCTTGCACTGAAAAGTGAGATTTAACTAATTTATTCTTATATTTCTTTTCTAGTAAAAATTAAAGGAACTTCAAATAGATAGGACATAAAAGCTCAAGACCTGAATACAGTTCATGTATACTGATTTTAGATCTATTATTCTGCACTGTGTTAAATATAAAGCTCATAACCTCCTTGTTAAATACTTCTGCTCACTCATATAGGTCACTTTGACTCACATTTACATCATTATTTTAACTACATTCATATCATTATATTACATTCATATCATTATATTTTGCTATACTTTGTGTTGAGTGTGTCTTTGTGATTAAACCTTGATGCACAATAACAAAATACACTAATTTCTCTCATATGTCAATATCACTTTGCCTAACTCATTTTGATCATTCCTGAACAATTCTTTTCACTACTTTATTTCCTAATCTCCTACCACTTATATTTCATGCCCATCCTTTCGATGCTGTCAAAAAGGGGGAGAAATTGCAAGGGTAGAATGAGCTCCTATGAGCTTATGGGGGAGTAAAAGAATGAGCTTTTGGGAGAAAAAGTATGAAGAGAAAAAGTTTAAGCATTTATTTTGTCATCATCAAAATGGGGGAGAATATTTTGTTGAGTGTGTATTTGAATTCCTTAATGATGATTTTTAATGATGACTAATGGACATCACTCATACTTTGATTTTGATGATGACATATTGTACATATTACAATAGTGACTAAACAACATGTTTTTGATACTTAATATTTCATATTTTACTGATAATGACATGTTTTGATGGTCCACTCTTCATATATATAGGTTTACAAAGTTCTGTCAAAGTAGTGTCGACTCTAGTTGACAATCAGGTTGACTCACAAAGTCTGCCCAATAAGCTCCTGAAGAACAAGTTACAGTAGTGTCGACTCTAGTTGACAATCAGGTCGACTCACAAAGTCTGCCTAGTAAGCTCCTGAAGAACAAGTTATAGTAGTGTCGACACTAGTTGAAAGTCAGGTCAACATTAGCTGCCTGTTAGGTCGACTCTAGTCAAAAATTAGGTCGACACTAGTATCCTTCCAGTGAACCTCATTTGAAGATATACACAGGAGGTCGACACTAGCTGGTGATCAGGTCGATAGCATTTGAAAGTCAGGTCGACACTAGCTGTCTGTCAGGTCGACACTAGTGTCCTGCCAGTAAGCTGAAACTGTTACTTAGTTAGTAGTGTTGACACACATGGGAACTTGAGTCAACTCACATTGTGTGAAAACTCAGAAATACACAGAGTATGATATCCAATGGCTGTGATTTATGATGATTCGCTTATCCCCATGTAATTTAAATGAATTACATATCTATTTTGGTGATTAACAAACTCAGATATAGTTTAATCCAACAAGATTTCTATGAGATTTAAGCACAAGAAGCAAATCAATGAAATACAAGCAAAATCAGTGAGTATTTATCACCCTGTAGCATTTACAGTTCAAAGTATCAAATTTTCTAAGTACACATCGACTTTCTAGTTGTTATAACGATTTCCTTAGAATCATAACGATTTCCTCATTCATATCGATTTATGGTTCTATAACGATTTCATAAGTCATCGCTATTCTATTGAAGTCTATTTTATAACGATTCGCTAAGTGATCGCATCAATTTCGATCTCAGAACGATTCGCTAAGTGTTCGCATCGATTTTGATCTCAGAACGATTCGCTAAGTGTTCGCATCGATTTCGATCTCAGAACGATTCACTAAGTGATCGCATCGATTTTGATCTCACAACAATTTGATAAGTGAGAACAACGATTTGCTCTTACAACGGCTTGGTTCATAACGATTTGGTCGTCGCAACGATTTGATAAGTGAGAACAACGATTTGCTCTCACAACGACTTGGTTCATAACGATTTGGTGTTGCATCGATTTGATAAGCGAGAAGAACGATTTGCTCTCATAACGATTTGGTAAGTGAGCATAATGATTTGCTCATAACGATTTGCTCATAACGATTTGCTTATAACAATTTTCTTATAACGATTTGGTTATAACGATTTGCTTATAACGATTTGCTCATAACGATTTGGTTATAATGATTTGCTTATAACGATTTGCTTATAACGATTTGCTTATAACGATTTGGTCATAACGATTTGGTTATAACGATTTGCTTATAGTGTCATAACGACTTGGTTATAACGATTTGCTCACAACGATTTGTTTACAAATAAGCAACGATTCAATGACTCACTCGCACAACGATTCTATAAGTCATGTTCATATCGATTTCATGAGTTATAACGACTTGATATTCAAATATCTTGTCAAGTCAAAGTCGTCCCGCATATTTCTCTTTTATCCATGAATTAATTATAACCGTACGTTTCTCTGCACAATGCATCTTCAGATATCTTCTATTCCTATGCCTCTACATGAAATATCTTTTGGAAAGATAGAATGGAATTTCTATTTTGATGTATTCCCACTCTAACATTGACTGACAGTAAAAGACAGCTTAGTTGTCTACATTTTTTTGCATTTAATATGTGCAGGTCTCTGACAGCGCATCTCAATACAATGTTGGACAAATGGAAGAGAAAAGGACATCGAGGAAGATCTTCTCTTTGCATGGTACGTAAAGATCTGTTGAAGACCATACAGTCTAACATACACCAGCACTTAGTGACAACGAACACTCCAACATATACTTTTCAAAAGAAGATATAAATTCAAGTCTTCAGGTTCTTCAGAAGACAACTTTTGAATAAGAGAACAACTTATCTACGCTCAAGAGCTTCCTCTAGAGAATTTGCAAGCATGAGAAAGAGTTGTAGTTTTTCACTCCATTGTTGTTGTAGCTCTTAGCTCTCAGTGTCCTTGTTGTAAAACCTTTGAGAGAGCTTCTGTATTCTGAGAGATCTTTTCCTTGTAGATCTTTGTCTCTCAGTCTTGGCTTCAGATCAAGCACTATTCTATAAGCTTGGTCTAGGGGCTTTTCACCCTTTTTATACACCTTTGTGTATTTCCTCTTTTGGGCTGAAGAGAAGACTTGTTGGATACAGGTGGTGTTGTTCCCTTCGTGCGAAGGAAGACCTGGGGATTCCAGGGTGTTGTTCTCTTCGTGTGAAGGAAGACCTGGGGATTCCAGGGTGTTGTTCCCTTCGTGTGAAGGAAGACCAGCTGGGGTGCTGGGTGTTGTAGCATCCTAAGGGGGGACTGTACCCTTGTTAGTGAACTCCTGAGTTGTTGCTCAGGGACTGGACATAGAACTCCTGTGGAGAGGAGATCCAAACCAGGATATATCCTTGTGTAGTGTGATTGATTGCTTGGTGTTGTTATTTACTTTCACTAACTCTAACAGCCATCGAAGTGTATTTTTGTGTGAACGTTTTGTGGACAAGTTTAAAATATTCAAGATTTTAAGAATCCCATTCACCCCCCCAGAAAAAGGACTTTTGGACACGTGGCAGCCATTGGTGCATTCTTGGTTTCTATGCACATCTCTCTCTCATGTACATGGGACTGCACAAAGGCTATAAAGGCTCTCTTATCTCATATGGAGCAGCCATCCCTCGAATCCATCATGGAAGACATGGGGATCAAGGCCAAGCAGTGAGAGGAAATGTTAGAGTCCTGAAGGAGAAGCAGATCAAGAAGAAGAGCAGCAGAGAAAGAAGGAGGAATCGTGCAAGTAGCAGTTCTGAAAACAGAGCATCGTGGATTGAAGGAGTACTCCATCTGATCTTCACAAGGACCTTCAATTCAAGCTTCTGCAGATCATCTTCAACAAGGAACATCCAATTCACCTCTCTTTCATTCATTTTTATTAGAGTGTTCTTCTCAATTTGTCTTTGAGTGCTCATGAGATCTATACATGGGTTTTGTGCAAATTTCTGTGTGCATGTAAGGGTGTGAATCAGATCAGTGCTAGAGGATCTGATTTCTTGTAAATTTGATCTAGCTAGTGTCGTTTGAGCTATCATGCGCATGTGTGTGGTCTGAGCCGTCGAGTTCTGTATGTGTGTAGTATGAGCCGTCATGCCCTTTTTGTGTGTAGTTTGAGCCGTCGAGCTCAAGTGTGTGTGTTGTACTCAGATTTGAGTAGTGTGTCCTCACTGTGTGAGGGGTGGATGTAGGAATCACTGGTGTGATTTCTGAACCACCTAAAAATCTCCTGTGCAGTGGTTTGATTTGTTTTCTGCGCTAAATGAATGCATAGGAATTTTGCCTTTACACTACTTGTCTAATTGCTTCACACATCAACTACACACACCCACACATCAGATCAGTAAGATTGTTTGTCTGAATGGATCTATAATTTAAAGTGATTTTTAAATTGCTCAAGCTTTCGCCGAGATTTGTGTAGATCATTCAACCCCCCCTTCTAGATCTGTTCATCCTACATATTCGATCCTACACAAAGGTCATTAGTCGAAGTCTCACGACGACTTCTCTAAAGTCAAAGTCTCACATCGATTGCTGATAAGCTTTAACATCGATTACTCCTTGAGCATCCACTGTGACTTAAACACTGATTAACATGTATTTCCATTTTAGATAAATTATTATCAATACCTTGATCATCTTTATCAACACAAGTATCTTCATAGTAATCATACTGATTATGATTGAAATTTAATTATATCTGTGTTATGATCAAATCTTTGCGTGCAATATTTTACAAATTATTTCTAAAAGATGCGCATTTCAAATTTCCCGCTATCTATTACATATCCTTCTTAGATAAACTTCTCAAGGTTATCTTCATATGTATGGTCTGTTAACAGATATAGTTCCCATACACATCATCATCTAAAGTTTGCTATTTTCATGATATATCCTCTATAGCTTTAAATGATGATAGTATGATCATATCCTCTTTGGTATATCTTCTTACAGTATGACTTTTTGACTAACTACTATCTTCACTTTACGTATGAACAGAAAAGAACATATCTGTCTGTAGTTTACTTAGTTACGGGACATAGTTCCCTTGCAAAATGCACTTTATGGTTTGCCATTCTTATAACGAGTCTTCTTATGATTTATATGGTGACAGAATGTACATATCCATTTCTATATAACACCTTTTTCCGTTGACTGAAGATCTCTCTCCTAGCATTAAATGTCTACAGGTTTTTGGTAGTCACATGTCTCTACAACGTAAGACTTGCTGCGATTGCATAAAAATTGTTGAGCAAAAATGTTTGGGAAAATTTGTTGCGCAACTATCTTAAAAATTGTTGAACACAAATATTTAGGAACATTGTTGTGCAATTATCTTTTAAAAATGCTTGATCACTGTGTTTTTGCTATGACAAAAATCTTTTAATATCTCCTAAACAAATTTATTAGATTATACCACACTTTATTTTGTATGAAAATTAATATGACAAAGTAAAGACATACATGTATTATACTGTACAACCCTTAATCAAATTTGTGCGTCAACACACAGGACCTAAGTCTCAACTCTGTCACACTTGATAATAAAATTTTTCTAAGTCCACAAGTGTATATTGTATACTATATTGACTTTGACTTCTGAAAAGTCGAAGTGGGCTATCAACTTTGTGAACTGCTGGCTTCACTCCGACTCCTTGAAAGTTGAAGTGATCTAGCTTCACTCCGACTCCTGAAAAGTCAAAGTATCCTCACTCCGACATCTGAAAAGTTGAAGTATGATATCAATTGATGAACAAACCTGTTTGACTCCGACTCTCAAGAAGTCGAAGTAACCAGTCTGACTCTGACTCCTGGACAGTCGAAGTGGTACATCGATTACTCCTTTAAGTAGACATCGATTACAGTTTTTAGTCCACATCAATTAATATTTAAAACATCAATTATGTTTAAACATCAATTACTTTGTTTGGACATCGATTACTTCTTGAACATTGATTATCTTTTGAACATCAATTACTCTTAGACATCGATTACCTTCATGCATCGATTACAATTGTTTCTCACTCCGACTTTCATACAGTCGAAGTCTAGTATCGATTGTTTCACACTCCGAATCTTTAGAAGTCGAAGTATAACATCAATTTCTATGTGTAACCATACTTGAATATTTTTTATTCCTTACAGAATCTAATGTTTTTTATTCATCTTAATCATTTCAATAAATTCTTTTATCCCTATGGAATATTTTAAAGAATAAATGTCTTTTATATAACTTACAATGTGATGTCTTCCCTACTATCAAATTCAAATATTTTATAGGCAGGAAAATGTGTATTTAAAATGCTCATATTTGAAATCTCGTTTGAAACTTTAAAGATTTGTATAATGTGTTCTCTTACTCATTATTAGAAATATAGTTCTATCTCTGTTGGACAGATGCTAAGTAATAAATGTGTTGGTAGATATAAGCAGCATGGGTTATCTGTCAAAACTCACCTGCCACATCTCTTTTCTATCAGAACTCCCTAACTTTTAGGAAAAGTCCTTGCATTCCTCATACAACTACCTGCCTGTCTTTAAATACTCTGAACATCTGTCTATCTGAAATTCCTTATACTTTATATATTTCTATCTCAACTACCTTCAAAAAGGACGGAGGTATTTGTGTTTTTCTTGACCTTGTAGATATTTAGCCACCTACTGAAGCATGCTTGCGTTCAGTCATGGATATGGAGCTTGCAGTCATTTAATGAAGCGGTCACATGAAGCCATGAAGCTATATGCATAGCCTGAAGCTGTTGAGACTCTAAGAGCTGAAGGACTATTGGTCATCTCAGTAGCCTCAAGGTTTCAACATCCAAAAATCAAATGACTATTTTCAAACGGTCATTTTCAAACGGGAAGCTCAAATCCCTGATGCATATATATGAGTTGAAGTTTGAACAAACATGACATGGAGATGCAAGGAAGTGACATACACAAGAACCACAATCAACAACACCTTCTATAGAAAAGAAAAAGAGAGAAGCTCACAAGATCTGAAGAGGGCCTGTCGCTTCAAGCTTCGACTTTCAAGCTCTCCGCATTTTGAAGTCTTTTCTCTTTGGGTGGCATTTGTATTCTAAATCATCTCAGTCCACCTCCTTTGAGTTAGAAAGAGTTAGAGCAATCATTCTTATCTTGTTTCTCTATCTGATTTTCTGTGTTTTGCTCACTCTATGAGCAGACACACTGCACTCTTTTTAGTGTTGTAACCAGCAGGGGGTTTGTTCCCTATAGTACCCCTCTTCTGAAGGGAAGACCTACAGTTGTAGGTGTTTGTATTACCCCTTGGTAAAGGGAAGACTTGCTTGGAAGCAAGTGGGTTGTAATACCTCTGAGGTTGAGATAAGGCCAAGTGTTTTTGGCAGTTAGTGAAATCCCAAGTGGTTCTTCGGGACTAGATGTAGGACTTCCATGTGGGAAGGGCCAAACCAGGAAAAAAATTCTGTGCCCCTTGTGTGATTGTTTCTGCCAAGTATTTCACTTATTTCATACACTACACTAAGTACTAACATCACTATTTAGTGTTATCTATTTTCAGATAATTTCTTAAAGGTGCAAAGAAGTCTTATTCACCCACTTCTAGGACATTTAAAGCTCCATCTCGATCCAACAAGTGGTATCAGAGCGAGGTCTTCTTAGAAAAATGAAAGGATTTGAGAAGAAATGACAGCTGAAAGTCACAACTATGATGGACAGTCTATTATAAGACCACCATTCTTTGATGGTGACAATTACCAGTACTGGAAGATGCGAATGGAATGCTTCATTCGAGGCACAAACTTTGATCTATGACAGGTAATTGGGCAAGGTGATTTTACTATACTTACTAATGGTACTTCTGCCTTATCCATAGCTGATAAAAGAAATATGTCCCTAAATTATAAAGCCAAAAATTATCTATGTTGTGCATTATCTAAAAAAGAATTTAATAGACTATCTGCATGTAAAACTATAAAAGAAATGTGGGTTAAACTAAAAGTAACATATGAAGGAACTGATAAAGTAAAGCAAACTAGAATAGATATTCTCGTTTCTCAATATGAACAGTTCAAAATGTTACCTAATGAAAATATCACCCAAATGTATAATAGATTCTCAAATATAATAGTTGGTTTAAGTTCACTAGGAAAAACTCTATCTAAGGAAGAAACTGTCAGAAAAATACTTAGATCTTTAACTCATTCATGGACTTCCAAAGTAACTGCTATTGAAGAAGCTCCTGATCTCACTGAACTCTCTATAGATAAACTAATTGGTTCTCTAATGGATCATGAGATTAATATGGAAAGATTTTCTGAAAGTTCCTCGAAAAAGAAAATGCCAAATGCTTTAAAGGTTGTAGATTCTTCTTCCTCAGAAGATTTGAAAGAAAAATCTGATGACAGTGATGATGAAGCCAAGTTGTCAAGGAAGCTTTAAAGAATTCTTGCCAAGAAGAAGAAGTTTAGCTCATAAAGATACTTCAAAAGGGATAAGAAGAAGGAGCTGATATGTTATGAATGCAATCAACCAGGACACTTCAAATCCGAATGTCCTAAGCTCGAAAAGAAAGGCAAAGAGAAAAAGTTTAGAAAATACAAAAAGAAAGCAATGGCAACACCATAGGACAATGAAGAAGCTACAAGTTCAGACTCTTCAAGCTCAGAATCAAAAGAAGAAGAACAAGTAATTCTAGCCCTCATGGCAAGACTAGATCAGGTACATTCCGAAACCTCCTTTACTTCATGTTCAGAATATGGTTCCGATAGTCTAGATGTAATGACCCTCTTTATATCAGTACGATTATACCAATACACGTTGGTACAAAGGGCGCCGTCACAGTGGGACATTTACCCAACACTATACAATAGGTTGAAACGTACATAAATAACAAAGAGTACAACAGAAAATAAAAGAAATAACTCTTATTCCTTCATTACTCACATAATTACACAGTCTATATAGTAATATAAGAGATAACAAAAGTCCACATTATTACAAGTCCAAATGTATTACATTGTTTACATACTATGAAATAAAGAGTATAACTATGAAGCAATCTTCCACATGTAGCTACTCCTCGCTCTTGGAGTCGCTCCTCACTACGTCCTCCTCAAATACGGGGTCACCTATCTCACCTATATGTTAAAGCAAGTATGAGTCTTTCAACAAGACCCAACAAGCAACCTAAGGTACATCCTTACACATATCACATACACATGCTAGTCTTTTAGAAAATGAGAGAAATACATGGTACATGCTTCATGTTAATTAACAATTATACATAATCCACCTACACATGTTTTTTACACATGATAAATAACTTGATTCATGTTACTAATCACAACTCATATCAATCATATACTTAAAATAAACAAATATCCATGAATACCCTATGGCATGCTTTCTACACGTAGTATGTAACATGATTCATGGTTTCAAATTCTATTCATATCATTTCACAATTCTACACAATTAGAGCATGGAATTATGCACAAGGTAACTAGAAATCCTTGCATGATATCTAATCATTTTCACATACTTTTATAACACATTTCCACATATTTAGCTTGCTGTTTTAACATAATTAATTCACATTCACATGGTTTCACATCTTTTCACATGTTAACACATTCACATGTTCACATTTCACTTATTCACATTTTAATTTTACAGTTATTTGTCGTGACTCATAGTCCGAACCACCATAAAGAAGGACACACATACGCATAACACATACCCGTCACCTAGGCAACACAGTGACGAATCTTGGTATTGCGCAGACCGGGAGAAGCCCTCTCCACCCTAACTAGTGGTACTTATCCACCTCCAGGATTTCATCCTAATGCCCATAGGATATCACATACACATTGAGCCTTCCCATAGGGACTTTACTATAGTACGGCTCCACAACCCTCTATGGTAACAGTGCCAATATCAGCACACTTTACACATTAACACTTTATGACATGTTTCATTCACTTATATACACACTTTAATCCCTTTCACATGCACTTTAAATAACGCACATGCTTCAGTTCACAGAACATAATGTTACTGTTTCACAGTGGTAAAATTTATCATATCAGTACTTAATCATGATGCAAAACACTGAAATTTACATGGTTTACATCAACATGCTTAATATGGCCTAATTACATTGTTAGCATGCAAATAGTGCTTACTGACATCAATTCATTGTCAAATTTTAACCATAGACTTAACATAGGTAACATATCACATGTGTAATGTTTCAGATTTTTCACAGCTGTAAAACTAATTCTAACAAATTAAACAGATCTCATACAAATTTATCAAGAAATTCACTTAAACATGCTTCATAGCAAAACAATCGTACCTAATAGTTCTAAAACCTGAAAACAGTAATCATAAGATCATGGAAAATTTTTGAAACCCTAACATGCAACAAATCTATTTATTCAGAATTAAACACAATCATAACATACTTATTCCACCACAATAGGAATTATAATAATTACAACCATTCACAGAAATTTGATTGAACCTCATGATATGACCTACTGACCATACTTGACCAACCATAAATTTTACAGCATATACAGACAACCATGAGTCCGAAAATCACAGCACATAGATCAAATTCACATTTATGAAAAAACCTGAAGAACTTGGCGGCAAGGGCATTGCCGCCAACATGGGTTAATGGCACACGATGTTGCTGCCAACTCAGGATCTTGACGGCAGCAAGCTTACCGTCAAGTTCCTGTATGTAGAAAGTGCAGACTGGACTCCAAAATAGTGAGAATTGTGGGTTCCAGGACACGAGATAAAATCTGAAAAATTCCTAGGACCTAAAGGATATGTCTAGGGATGAGACCCCTCAATTACTTGCCTAGAAATAATTCTCTAATGGGTTTAATTAGTCGCAGAAGCTCTCCTCGGCCAAGCCAAGAAGATGCAGAAAACTCCTCCCAGTTCTGGTCTTCACACCTACATAGGGGATTCTCCGGAGTCGGGGAAGCTTTAGCAATGCAAGGTGCACCTCCCAATCGATGAAGATCGCCAGAAGAAGCACAAAATCGCCGGATAAAGCCTTGCAAAGACTCGTTTTTCTCACAGCAAAACCCTAGGTTTTCTCATAAGCCAAAAGACCTAATCTGAGCGAAAACTTGGTGTTTTATAGGGCTAATGGGTTAGGGTACGCGTTACATTAGGTTTCCTACCGTTGGAAAGTAGTTTCCTAAACAAGAACCGGAGAAAACGCAACCGTTTTCAGATCTGGAATCGCAACATTACTGGGAAATAAACGTCCACATTGCTACCGTTAACAAGAAGTCGACGTCCATCGATCTGGACACCAATATGAAGTCAACGGCATACTGGTTGCCGTCAACTTGAAGTTAACGTCACACTTGTTGCCGTCGACTCACTCTTAACGTCAAGATATGTTGATGTTAAGCAAAATGTCGGCAGACACACAAAAAAATCAATAAACATACATACATAATATAAATACATAAAATATGCATTGCATTATCTAAATACAATATGCATAGAATTAAATAAATACAATATGTACATCAATAATTAAATATTATATGCACATCTAAATAAATATATTATATGCACAGAAACAAACATATATATATATATATATACATATGCACATAAGTAAATAAATAATTATAATGTGCACAATTTTAAACAAACATAATGTGAAAAAATTCGAGGGTCTCACACTAGAAGATGCATTTAATGAATTATATGATAAATATAAAACAGTAGTCAAACAGATGAAAATAGTTAAGTTAAATTTACTGAACCAAGAAAAATCTAATACCTTTCTAAAAAATGAAGTAGAAAGATTAGGACAAAATTTTACTGAAACTAAAAGATCAAACAAACTATTATGTGAAGACTTAAAGGCTAAAAATGGTAAAATTATGGAAGTTGAATCAAATATAAATGAATTGAAAGATGAAGAAAAATTAAGGGAAGAAAATAACCATCTAAGAGCTACCATAGATAGAATCACAAACTGAAAAACATCCTTAGTTGTAAAACTGAAAGGTGATAGAACAGGTAAGAAGAAATATGGAGTAGGCTATACACCTCCAGAAAATGTAGAAGAAATTGTGTATCTTGAAACATACACAACCTATAAATTTGTAAAAGAAAAGATAATCAAAAATCCAAAAAGGGTTAATCAATATGCTTACAGACAGAAATAGAAAACTAATAACACTATAAATATAAAGAATGCATATAATTTATGTTGTAGTCATTGGAATCAATTAGGACACACAATTAGCACCTTCACTACTAGACACCTCCGTTGGATTCTGAAAACTAACCATCAAGGACCCAAGAAAATTTGGGTACCAAAAATCTCAACTTAATTCTGTTTGCAGGGGCACCTGAGAGCATCCAAATGGTATTTGGATAGTGGATGCTCAAGGCATATGACATGTGATAGAAAATTATTTACAAGTTTCAAAAATGAAATTGGTTAAGTCACTTATGGTGACAATGGAAAAGGAAAAGTGTTAGGCTATGGAACAGCAGGAACAAACGAAAAGGATTTAATAGAAGACGTTATGCATGTTGAAGGATTAAAGTAGAATCTCATTAGTATCAATCAACTCTATTGGATCGAGATGGCACTAAGTTGTCCTAGAGAGGGGGGGGGGGTGAATATGACTTCTTGCGCTTTTAAAATTTTATCTAAACGATAAACAACACTAAATAGAGTCATTAGTACTTAGTGTGTGTGTGAAACAAGTGTAAACTTGGCGAAAATATTCACATAGAAATACACAAGAGATTTTATCCTGGTTCGGCCCTTCCCATATGGAAGTCCTACATCCAGTCCCCAAGCAACCACTTGGGATTTCACTAACTACCAAGCGCACTTGGCCTTCTCTCAACTGACAGGTAATACAACCACTTGCAGACCAGCAAGTCTTCCCTTAAACCAAGGGGTACAAGACTATCTACAACTGTAGATCTTGCCTTCACAAGAGGGGCACTGCAGGGTACAAACCCCCTACGGGTTATCTTACACAAAAGTTGAAAACTTGTGTGTCTGCTCAATAGAAATGAGTAGGTACAAAGATTCAGAAAGAGAAGCAAAAATGAAAGTGGAGCTCAAGCTTTTTCTAAAACAAAGGTGGACTGAAAAGATCTGCTATGCAGAAAACCACCAAGGAAGAAGACTTCTAAAGACAATGGTGTAACACCGCAGTTAGATCCGGTTCAGTTATACCAACTCTCATCGAGTCTAAGGGACGTGTTACATGGGGAACACACCCCAACATATATCAAATGTAGGTTGATTCATTCACAAATAAAGAATAATGCAGCGGAAATAAAGCACAACACATCAACTTTAATCAATTAAGTCCACAATGCTATAAATAGTTCAATTACAATGTCCATAACATAATCAATCCTCACATACAATTATCTCTCAACACACACAATCTTAGTCAATCCTCTCGCTCCGAATCCGATCCCGCTATCAAAGCCTCGGGATCCGCTGCCTCACCTGAAATGTTAAGCAAGTATGAGTCTACAACGAAGACTCAGTAAGCAACCCAAAAATGGATTACCAATCTAGAATATACCTAAAGGTTTCAAAACATGTTAATACATATAGAATTCAGCAGCCATACTACTTGCATTATGTACATTTATCATTCACAACTTAAACCACAAGTGCGTACAACTGCTACTAGAATAAAGCATGATTCCAAGACATGATTTTAACTTCACAATGTTTATCCTTACTAAAAGATTTCAGATCTGAACATGATAATATTGATTCAAGATATAACATGGTACAATTTATATATATGGTTCCAAGAAATTGCATATTAAGCATGACTTCATATCATTCACTCAAATGGAAATAAACAAGTATTCCATGAAATATTTATAGAGCTGAAAACAAACTTTGTTCATAGCATATACATATGTACAAATTCTTTTTTGCCAAGACATAGCCCAAACCACCCATTAGAAGTCAGATACACGTATGACATATACTCATCACCTAGGCAATTAGTGATAGAGTCTTGGTTATTACGCAATACCGGGGGAAGCCCTCCCCACCTTAATCAGTGGTACTTGTCCACCTCCAAGATTTCTTCCCGTGCCCTCGAGAACATATAACAAATTGAACATTTCCATAGGGGCATTACTATGGTCATGTTCCAGATTACTTCTATGGTGGCAGTGTCTTATTGGCCATATACACATTCATATACAAATTTCTTCAATTTCAAATGCAACATGCCATGCTGCCAAATCATATACATATGATCAGATACTGATAGAGACTAATTTCAGATTTATCACATGCTGCAATTTTAAACATTTTCCCACAATTTATTTCAGAAGAACACAATTCTCATAGTAATAATCAGACATAAATAGTTGCAGTCATCTAAAATACTTAGAATTTTTCTAGAATGTGCCTCTACTGTCATAAATCAAATTAGAAATTATTCATGATTTTCTAGCATATAATCTAATTTCCACAGTATTCACATCAGTGCTATAAAAAGAGAAAAATCCACTATAATGAAACTATCTGTCAACATGATTCAATATTTTTACTGCGCACATATTATAACCATCAAACCACTCATGATTTTTGGAATCTAGAAACTATTTATCAATTTAAAACAGTACTACTGATCTATGTACTTTAATCTTGGAAATTACATAAAACAGTCAATTTGAATTTCAGATTTAACACAGTATGGTACATCCCTGTCATGTATTACTACATAGAAAATCACAATTTTTTTTTATCAAGAGCATGCATCACATGTGAAAATTTCTATTAAATCAAAGCTTAATTTCAGAATTCAGAAATTTAACCTAAATCATGGTGTCTACAAAAATTACCCAAATTTACAATGTGTCAAAAAGTTGTTCTATTGAGTACTACACCTTTTACAAAAAGTCCATTCGAAGCATGGAATTATAATGTAAACCCCAAAATCCGGGACTCATGTAATTACAAAAAGCATGAAATTATAATTCCAAATATCAAAACAGGTCAAAATGGTGAACAGAAGAATTAGATGACAAGCCTGTTGCCGCTAACCTCAGTAGA
This sequence comes from Colocasia esculenta, assembly GCA_014218235.1. Lineage (NCBI taxonomy): Eukaryota > Viridiplantae > Streptophyta > Magnoliopsida > Alismatales > Araceae > Colocasia > Colocasia esculenta. The sequence goes on along the minus strand of CM024758.1, from coordinate 151,151,785 downwards.
CGGCAACAAAGTGGACGTTAAGTTCATCCTTGATGGCAGTCAAGGTGGACACCTGACAGGAAAACTGAACTCATCCGGGACTCATGTAAACCCTAAAATCCGACTGTTTTCACCTTTTTAAAATTCTGTAAAAATTGAAAAAGGGTAAAATATATAGTTGGGAACCTGATACCTAGGTTACTTGCCTCTAAAACACCAAGAGATTCACAGATTTAGCCTGTGGTGCCCTAGATTTTGCTGGACTGAATGTTGCAATTGTGTATGTGTTTTCTGCATTTAACAATATACTGTAACTTTGATGAACTTGACGTCAATATCTACTGACGTTGACTACAGTTAGTGGCATGATCGATTGCCGTCTACTCTTTGTTAACGATAGGGGATAGTGTCGTTTATAATTTTCTTGAATATTTGGGTTTTCGGGCAAATAAGTTGACGACATAATCGATGGACGTCAACTACTTGGTGGACGACAATGGGGGTTGACGTTAACCTGACTTGCCAATTTTTGTTGTTACCGTTCCGAGGAGATAATGTCGGCCGTTTCTAATACATTTAATGGGAAGATCGGGGCATTTCTGGTTCAAGGGCCAGGATTAAGGCTAAGGTAATCTGTCGGGATCCTTATAGGACCCCGATTTAGCCTTTAGAAGAGGGTTTTTTGCGCTGTCTTGGAGGAGAGAAAAAGACGACCGAAGGAAAGGGTTGTAGAGCATTGTTTATAATGGTCCTGGAAACAAGGCTACATATCCAAGTCTGCCTCCCGCGATCGGACCAAAGTCTCGCAAGGGATAGCTCGTACACGTGTCCAGTAAGAATATAAAAGACAACCACAACAGTATAAGACACAAGAAAGTACATATGCTCATATCTATATATAACAATTTACAATTGTCCCAATACATTATTACATGTCCAATAAAAGAGTACTACCTGGGGCATACCCCGAGGGAGCACAAGCTCACACAACACAACTAACCCTACTGTTGGTGGTACAAGTCTGCCACAACGCCTTCGCAAGCCACACAAATAGCAAGTCTTGAAAAGAACTGTAGGGGAGGGAGCCTCAACAAGTCACAGGCTCAGTAGGGGCCACCTAAAAGCAACACACGAAACTAAAGAGACCTCAACCCCAAAGGGTCTCATTGGCAACACCGATAGCCAAACCATAGCATGCTCACAACGTTCATAATAACAACAACTAAATCAGTAACACATTAACAAGTACATAATCCTCGGAAGGAAAGAGGAACCACAAGACTGGCACAGCACCACTAGTCCGTCCAACAACTGCAATGCCTAAGCCACAGCCTCACAGGCAAACTACTACAATAACTGGTCACCTAAGCTACAAGCCGCACATGAAACTTACCCACAAAGGGCAATAAGATTGGCATCAACAAGCCAATCGATCACACACTTAAACCACAACCAGAAGCTTATTGAAAGAAGGATAAAACAGAACGAGTGGAAGGTCTCACCACACGACCTCCAAGGAGCACAGCTCCACCTCAACACATAAAAAGGTTGGTACACCACGTACTACAAGAAATAGATACCCACGAAGGGTACATGTACCTACCGCCACGAGGTACCACCACAAAGTCTCAGTACAACTGTGCCTCCTACCAGGCACACCACAACAGGTCGAACCACAACCAACGAGTCACTACACATAGGCTACAACCAGTGGCAAAGCACGAGTCGGAATGAACGATGCCACCACACGACAATGGACTACTGGTTCATGACACCAATATCCAACCCGGACAACACAACACAAGAACCACCTCTCATTCTCGCAGTCATGGACGAAAGGTCCAACTGCAGCTCCACAACCACAAGCCAAAGAACAGTGGAGACCAACCAATACCACACCTGTAGACCACACAGCTGCAGGTTCATGCCTGGCACCTTTAGGGACTCTGGCCCGAGCTCCCTAAAGTGAGGCACTAAAAACACAGGACTAGCTACGGACCAGTACGTCTATTAGTGTCCATAACCTCCAACCACGAGTGTGCTACAAGCGACCAAATACAACCGCAACACACACAAGTCGCTGCCCAATTGTCGTCTTTCCCTCAGCCGGATGTACAACTCAAACACAGGAGTGAGGGTGTCTAGGAAGATGACACAGACCTCAATGGTACACACAGTACCGGGACAAGCCTCGAGCACAACAAACACACGTGCCTGGCTCACACAGAACCTGGGGTACCTAACTGAAGAGGTATTCCGGAATAGGCACCGGACCACCAAACTCGGCAATGCACAAACCACTATACATACATATATAATCTTTATTACAAATCACGGTATAAGCTTCAGGAATAGCTTGCCCCTGGTCACTATGTGACGTACAAGCTAACCTACACAGACGCATACAAGAACTACATTAACGAAAAATAAACTGGCCTGTCATTGGTCATCTCATGACCTCCATTGCCACATTAAACACAATACACAACAACCACTTAATAACCATACATTAACTCTTAACCCTACACATACTTTACTACTTAAACCATCTTAAATAACCTATAAAAAATGTCAAAGAACCGAGGCTAGGTTCACACCGGAAGCTCATTGCCCAACCACCACAAACCATATACACACCGCTCAAACCACATAAACACCACGTCAACCACATAAACATCATGCTAACCACGTGGCCAGGACGCTCAAGGAGTGCTATAGGTGCCAATGCACTGCTTACCAAAACCATACACATAAAATGACAATAACCGGATGACCTAGCCATAAAACATGCATAAACAGGTTCTCGGAACTGAGGTCATGACATAGGCTACTGTTGCCTTCAAAATGCGGCCCTTCGATATGTCGCATTCAAAAACATAACGCGACGGGTCGGGCTATCACATTCAGAACGCGACCGGGGGGTCCGTTGACTACACAAGCGGCAACCCTAATCTGGGACACTCTCCCCGGATCACCCCCACAAACCATATAAAATCATGTTTAAATCCATTTTTCATACACCATTCAATGCCCTATCATGGTATCTAACATGTATAAAGCGAATAACAGTCTAAACATTCATTACATGCAATCCACAGCACAAAATAGGGCAAAATCTCCCTACCTTCATGATGAACACGAAAACCACCCACGACACGGCGTCTCCCCCGATCCATGCGACGACCTCGCGGTGAGACCATGCCGAAAATGACTCCCAAATGTTGAATCGCCCAAAAACCTCCGCAAAAACTCCTCCCTGGCCGAGTAGAGCTTGCTGGAGCTCTGTTTGGCCGACCTTAGCTAAAAAAGCATCATAGTTGGGAACGCGACGTAGCCCACCATCGCGACCTGAACGCGACGTAGAAGGCTGTCGCCTTCCCATGGTCGACGTCAGCAGGCCGCCCAGCGCGCGACACGCGGCGGACATGCAGACGAAGACTGCTTCACGGCGGCAACCAGAACGCGACCACCAGGGCCATTGTGTTTAGAACGCGACACACAACCCTATTGCGTTCACAAATAGAAAACCTATGAGCGCTTTGGGCCAAACCTGCCGGCCCACAAGGCCTCACAACCTACAAGAACACCTGAAACATAGACTAATAGGCCACATACTGGCCACCAAACCCGTTAAGCAAAGATCCACGAAGATCTGAAAAATGCACGACGTTACATTACTATCACCTAAATAGGAATGTCGTCCTCGACAGTCAAAACAAACTACAGTAAGTCGGACTATCATCTAAAAGGGAACAAAACCATATACAGAACAAGTAGGATACACTTCCTCTACATTTGCCTTTCAAATTATCTGTGCTGACTGATTCATCTGTTCATTTCCACTCTTGCTCTACTTTCCCTTCTATTTAGTTCATTTCATAGCTGCACTACCCGATTACTACATTCTGCTCTTTCTATACCTTTTAGTTGTAAGCAATTCTACCTTGCCGGCAACACTTCATCTCTTTTGACTCAACCTACTTCCACATTTTTCTGGTTGTGTTTACAACATTTCTTTCTGGACCGCTTCTTTTCCTTGAATTTTTGTATCATAAACTGCCACCCTTAAATGCTCTGCCATGTAAAACCATTTTTAAATTCTTGAAATTTCCTGATGCCTTTCCATTATCTACCTGACACTGCCATTCTGCCTCATCTGTATTCATATTCTTAATTGTCTGCCTCTTAAACAAATTATGTTACCATCTCTGAAGTTCCTGACTCTTTATACCATCTTGCTCTTACTGCCATAACTCATATTTGGCCACAAACCACTGCCTCTTTATCCAACTGTACACAAACCTTAAACTTTCTTTTAATCATTTAAACTTCGAATAACCTGTGAATGTCAAACCTTCCACGCTTTCTCCGCACTACTCTAATTACTCTGGATAGTTGACAAATATTCCATAAATTCTATTTTCACTATTGCTCCCGATTACTTTCCACTTTCACTATTATTCTGACATCAGTTGGATTTATTTCTTCTTTTACTTACTTCTCAAATCACCTTATTCCATTAATTATTGCTGAAGAGACACACCTGAATTTCTGCACTGCTTTCTTTAATGCGTCAACTTTATCCATACCATACTGAATTCTGATATATTGCTACTATTATGCTTTACTCTTTACATACTTACCTGGCTTCAGACAATATTCTCTAACTGACTCAACAAACCAAATTCATAACTCTTCACAATTTTCGTTCTCATTGTTGTGACATTATACTTTCTTATCGGGAAACAAAACATACTCAATTACCTCTACAGTGCACATACTCTAATGTTTGCCTTCACCTCTACCAAGTCTTTCTTAATTATATGACGCCTAATTCAAAATTCTTTACTGCAGATTTCTTGATTCATCTGACTATTGTTGTTCTATAATCTGCCACATTCTTTCTTCATCTGGTTAATAATACTGAACTTTAACTTTACTACCAACAACATAATACCATTTCCATATAATATTTCTCTTAGTTATTCTGCTAACTGACTAATCCCACTGTGCCATTTACACTGCAATCCTTCTTATTATATAATCATCTTTCTTTAAGATAACTGAAACTATTTCCTTTAAACACAGTAACTTATTCTATCTGATTCCTTTATTCTACATTACTGCTTTACTGCCAAATACCAACAATTTCACTGTTACAACACATTCACAAATATCCATTCACAATCAGCCTTACTGTTCCTCTCGACTCGATATTCTTTAACTACTTCTGAACTAATTCATCTCTTTCTATTCTGACTTACATAGCTTTAACTTATTCCAATTATTCTTAACATTAACCTGAATCTTTTTCTAACACAAACTTTACTTCTCTTTTCCCACAAACTGTACACAATTGCTTAATATTACTAATTTTATCTTCAACACTAGGATCTTTTACAAATCCTTCTGCGAAATCTTCACAAACTACCACTTATTCAGCAAATATTTTTCTTATGAAATTCTCAGAAAAGCCTGACTACACACTATTCTTCCTTTATTCTTTCTTTATTCAACTGGTCACCTCATCACACCTTGTTGGGTTGAATGCAAATTCATATCATTTCCCTCCTATTTTGATGATGACAAGAGGTGTTCTTAAAGCAATGTAATTGAAACATGTCAAAAACATCATACCTGAAATTCATGTTCAAAAAGTATTTTTCAAACCACATTTATCATTTATGGTCATGATAAATCATTTAACTAATGATATATGTGTTTATTTTTCAGGTACAAACATTTTTATGCAAAAGATGAGTCGACACACCCATCAATGGTGTCGACACATCAACACAATTCAAAGCAAAATGTGTAAAAATGTTGAGACTGTGTCGACACATGTCAAGAGTGTGTCGACACGAGTGGCAGTTTTTCAGAAATCAAGCCTACCCAGGTCGACACACTCTCAGAGCAGGTCGACACTAGATTCCGTTCCCAGAACAGCTAGTTTGAGGAATTGGGACAGGAGGTCGACACACTCAAGAGCAGGACGACACGAGACCCTCTTCCCAGAACAGCCTTCTACACATTCTGGACAGTGTGTCGACACTACCACCAGGGCAGGTCGACACACTACGAAAACTTTTCATCCTAAAAGTTGATGGCTGCCACGTGTCCTTCTAGGGCGATCAGAATCTTCCTAGGAATGCGTGCCCTTGTACCCCAAAGGGGTATCTTTGGAATCCTAAGGATATAAAGTGTCTTTTCGGCCAGCCTTCACAAGTGAGAAGGACCCAACTCTCTCAGAGCCTCCAAGAAGCTCCTGGCGGCCAAGAAGAGCCGTGTCTCCTTCCTCTGCTCTCCAAGTGCTTCCAGAAGACCAATTCCCACCAATTCAAGGTGTGGGAATTGGAATTTGATTCCTGAAGACTTCTCTGAAGCATTCCAAGGAGGCAGATCCTGTAGAAGACTTCTTTGGTGAAGAATTCGAGGAAGATCCAACTTCTCAGATTGCAGAGCATCGACTTGGACTTCAAGCTTCACAAGTTCCTTCCCAATTCAAGCTTCTACAAGGGAGTACACTGAAGAACGAAGCCTTTCAATACAATTTACCTTTTCTTCTGTTCTTCTGAGATATCTTTTGAGATTATGCAAGTGCTTCTGCATAACTCTCTTTAGAGTTCTCAAACTTCGACTAGATCTGTTGCTAGAGGATCTTAGTCTTAAGTTGGTGTCTAGCAATTTCAGTGTGAGCATTGTGCTCAGGGTGTTGTGAGCCGTCGAGCTCAGTTTGAGTTGTCAAGCTTAGGGTTGGTTTGAGCAGTCTTGCTCAGTGTTTCTAGAGTAGTCTTGCTCTAGAGGTTGTGTGAGTTGTATGCTCTGAAGTGTTGGAGTTGTCAGGCTCCTTTGGGTGTGTAGCCCAGTTGTGTTAGTGAAGCCTCACGGGTTGTGAGGGGTGGATGTAGGAATCACTTGGGTGATTTCCGAACCACCTAAAAATCCTTGTGCATTTGTCTTCTGTGGTTTGATTGATTCATCCGCTAGATGCTTGCATAGGATCCGTTTTAATTCACTTAATCAACTTGCTTCACATCTAAGTTTTTCAACTCACTCAAATCTAATCAGATCTGTAGTTTTTCACTGATAACATTGCCTCTGATTCTAAATAGTTTTCAAATTGCTTAAGCTTCCGCAAAAGTGGCTAAGATCTATTCATCCCCCCCCTTCTAGATCTTTTCCACACTCTTTTCGATCCTTCAATTGGTATCAGAGCGGGTTTACATCGATCTGATTTGAACTGAGCAGTTTTTGTTTTTGAGCATTGAGTGTTTGATTGTTTGCTTGTTTGTTTGCTTGCTTGTTTAACTCCTTCTCTGTGCATTTACTTAAGTGTCATGGACTCAAAGGGTTTCATAGCTGAGGGCCATTCCATAAATAGGCCACCATTCTTTAATGGTTTGGACTATTCTTATTGGAAGAATAGAATGCAAGTGTTTCTAAGGGCCCAAAACTATGAGATCTGGAAAGTTGTAGAGGTGGGTCCCTATGAGAACCAGGGAGAAGAAGATACCTGGACAAGGGAACAGATAAGGAAAGCTACACTGAATTATAGTGCCATGAACATGATTCAGTGTGCTGTCCATCCCAAGGAGTATTCGAGAATCTCTATGTGCAAATCTGCCAAAGAGATGTGGGATAAACTCGAATTACTCTATGAGGGAACATCTCAGGTCAAGGAGACCAAGGCAAATATTTTAGTTTCAGAATATGAACTTTTCATGATGAAATCTAATGAATCTATTTCTGAAATGTTTGCCAGATTCATGGTGATAGTCAATGGACTCAAGGCTTTGGGTAAGGAGTATACTGATGCAGACTTGGTAAGAAAATTTTGCGTTCACTTTCTTCAATTTGGCATACCAAGGCCACTGTTTGAAGATTCAAAAGATTTGTCCAAAATTTCTTTGGATGAATTGATTGGATCTTTAATGACATATGAAATAAACTTAAAAAGAAATGAAGAACACATCATTAAGACCAAGCCTATGGCACTCAAAGCCTCTTCAAGCAACAAAGATAAAAATCAGGATAAAACAAGTTCTGAAGAATCTGAGTCGAATGAGGATGAGATTGCCCTCATGACCAGACAATTCAGGAAATTTTTGAAATATAGGAAAGGGAAAATGACTGGGAAAAAGAAATTTCCCTCAGGTAAGAAGAATATTTCCTCTTCCAATTTCAATAAGAATCATAAACCTGATGAGAATGTTATCTGTTACAGGTGCAACAAGCCAGGACACATGAAGGGAGAGTGTCCTGAGAACAAAAAGGAAAAGCACAAAGATTCCAGAAATATAAGAAGCCAAAGGCCATGGTAGCCACTTGGTCTGATGAAGACTCAAGTGAGGAAGAAGAAGAAGAGAAGAAGTCCTCAAGCTCAGAGAGTGAGGAAGTTGCTTCATGGCCAACAGCTCAGATGGCAAGGTAAATACTTCCTTTGAAGACTATACTGTTGAAGATTGGCAGGATGTGTATGCAGAACTGGTTGAAAAATATTCTGAAATGAGAAAAGAAAACAAACACATCAAAAAGAAAATTGAAAATCTTTACCATAACCAATCTCAAACAATAGAATCTGAACTGGAATCTGAAGTAACAGAAATGCTTGAAGAAAAGGAAAATCTCCTAAACCTAATTGATGAACTGAAACTTGCCTCTCAAAAGGCCTCCCAAGAATTCAGAAACTTAAATGAAAAGCTGGAAATTGAAAAACAAGAAAAACAACAGAAAATTGAAGAAATTGAAGTTCTTAAAAACCAGCTAAAGGAAAGGGAGGAGGTTATCCAAACCTTCACAAAAGGCCAAGATAACCTAGAGGCATTGCTAGGATCCAACATGACAACCACATCTCATGGATTAGGATTCAACAAGAAGAAACCCCAAAAAGACAAATCTGGTGAGAAAAAGGGAAAAGCACCACTAATTAATTTTGTCAAGGGTCCTAATCTGGAAAACACTGAAATCCAACAAACAGCAAACAAAACTTCAAACAAAACCCCAAACAAAACTCAAAACAAATCAAAAACCCAAAAACAAAAGAAGACTATCAGGTCGACACAGTCCCCTGACAGGTCGACCTGCTCAACACCAAAAACCAAAAACAACTCAACCAAAAATTCAAATAAAAATCTGAAAAATAAGAAAAAGGGAAAAGAAATAATCCATGAAAAACCTTGGACCTCCAAGACAACACATCAAGAAAATTGGACTAATCCTTGGAACCAATGGTATGAAAATCCCTGTTGGTATTATCCTCAATACTCTTATCCAAATTTCTGGATGTACCAACATAATCCATGGATTCCACCTCCTCCTCTGAACTCAAACTTTCAAATGAAAAACTCCCCTCCAACCAAAAACAAAGATCTTGGTGCTTTCATTCCTAAAAGAAAGAACAAACAGAAAAAGGCTGAAAACACCAAAGTAACAAAACAAAAATCTAAAACAAATCAAATTTGGGTGAGAAAGGATTTGATATCTGTGCTAAATCATACTGATGGTCCCAACTCTGTTTGGGTACCAAAATCTTCTCTCCATTGATCTTTGTGCAGGAAGGTCGTGCACCCAACACCAATGTTTGGTTTCTTGATAGTGGGTGTTCACGACACATGACTGGAGATAGAGCCAAATTTTCCTGTCTAATTGAAAAGGAGGGAGGGTCAGTCACCTTTGGAGGTAAAAATAAAGGAAAGATCATTGGATCTGGTAAGGTTGGTCAAACTTCTTCAAACTCAGTAGATAATGTTTTGTTAGTTGATGGACTTGATTATAATTTGCTCAGTATTAGCCAACTATGTGACAAAGGTCACAAAGTTGTGTTTGAATCTGATTTTTGCAAGATAATTGATTCATCAACTGATAAAATCAAATTCTTTGGAAAAAGAGAAAATAATGTCTACATGATCAACCTTAATAAAAACTTTTCTGAAAATCTTTGTTTTGTTGCAAATAAAGATGAAATTGCATGGACTTGGCACAAAAGACTTGGCCATGCAAGTTTCAGAACATTGAATAAGTTGTTAAGATTGAATCTGGTTAAAGGTCTTCCTGAATCTTTTTCTAGTGTTGAAGGTCAAATTTGTGGGATCTGTGCTAAAGGAAAACAAACTAGGAAATCCTTTAAAGCCTTCAATGAAGTACTCACATCTAAGCCACTAGAACTTCTTCACATGGACCTCTTTGGGCCAACAAGAGTTCTAAGCCTAAGTGGCAAGAGATATGGGTTTGTAATCATTGATGACTTTACTAGATTTACCTGGGTTATTTTTCTATCCCACAAAAGTGATGCATGCCTTGAATTCAGGAATTTCTGTACCACTATCTTAACAACTTATCCATTTAAAATTAAAAACATTTTAACTGATCATGGGGGTGAATTTGATAACACATCCTTTTCTGATCTATATGCTGAATTGCAAATATTTCACAAGTTTTTTTCACCTAGAACTCCAGAACAAAATGGAGTTGTGGAAAGAAAGAATAGAACTCTTGTGGGAATGGCTAGATCCATGCTCTTAGGGAGTAATCTGCCCAAATCCTTCTGGGCTGAAGCTGTTAACACAGCCAATCACATCCTAAACAGAGCCTTGGTCAGACCAAAGATCAGAAAAACCCCCTATGAATTATTGAAAAACAAAAAGCCAACTGTCTCTTATTTCAAAACCTTTGGGTGCAAGTGTTTTGTACACAATAACAACAAAGAAAACCTTGACAAGTTTGAAGCTAAGAGTCAGGAAGCTATCTTCCTTGGCTATTCTGAAGTGTCAAGGGCTTTCAAAGTGTACATATTGAAAACCAAAACTGTTGAAGAATCACCACATGTTATTTTTGATGAAAATTCCTTTTCCACTAATGATTCTAAATCTTGCAGGGAAAACAAGACAATGAAGAGGATGACCTCATTGTGGACTCTTCACCAACTGTTGAGGAGATAGACAACATTGAAGAGAACCTGAACAACAACTCACCATCTTCAAGTGGTTCAGGTAACATTGCTCCAGAAGTGGGCACTCTCAACAGGTAATTTCTGAACCTCGATTTCTGAGAAACCACCCATTAGACAGTGTAGTTGGCAATTTAAATGATAGAGTAAGGACCAGATCATCATTCTTGCAAAACATTGAAGAAGACCCACTAGCTCTAATTTCCCAAATTGAACCCAAGTCAATTGATGAAGCCTTATCCAGTTCTGATTGGATTGATGCATGCATGATGAACTTCATCAATTTGAAAGAAATCAAGTATGGGAATTAGTACCTAGACCTAGTGACCAAGCAGTGATTGGCACTAGATGGGTTTTCAGAAATAATTAAATGAAACTGGTCAAGTAATAAGAAACAAAGCTAGGCTAGTTGCAAAGGGGTATAACCAAGAGTTTGGAATTGACTTTGAAGAATCTTATGCCCCTGTAGCTAGACTAGAAGCTGTGAGAATTTTCCTTGCTTTTGCATCCTCCATGAAATTCAAAGTCTTTCAAATGGATGTCAAAAGTGCATTTCTAAATGGATATATAAAGGAAAATGTTTTGTTGAACAACCTCCTGGATTTGAAAATGAAAAATATCCTAACCATGTTTTCAAGCTTAATAAGGCACTCTATGGTCTTAAACAAGCTCCAAGAGCTTGGTATGATCGTTTGAGTTCCTTTTTACTTGAAAAAGGATATTCTAGAGGTAATGTTGATCAAACATTGTTCACAAAAATAGTAAAAAATCAAATAATTGTTGTCCAAATTTATGTTGATGACATAATATTTGGATCAACTAATAAAGCCTTTGCACTGAATTTTCAAATCAAATGAAGAATGAATTTGAAATGAGCTTAATGGGAGATTTAACATTCTTTTTGGGATTGCAGGTGAACCAAACAACTGAAGGAATCTTCATTAGTCAAACCAAAATGTCAAGGAGCTACTGAAAAGGTTTGACTTTCAAACTTAAACACTCAAGCACACCCATTGCAATAAATGCTAAGCTAGAAGAAGACCCATCTGGTAAGTCAGTAGATCCAAAGACCTACAGAGGTATGATTGGCTCTCTGCTCTACCTTACTACTTCTAGACCTGATATTCAGTTTTGTGTGTGCTTATGTGCTAGATTCCAATCTAATCCTAAAGAAAGTCATATGCTTGCTGTGAAAAGAATTTTTAAATATCTTGTTGGAACATGTGACTTAGGAATTTGGTATCCTGCTGGTTGCAAGTTAGAATTGTTTGCCTATTGTGATGCTGATTATGCTGGGTGTAAGTTAGATAGAAAAAGCACAAGTGGCTTGTGTGTATTTCTAGGTGGGTGCCTTATTTCTTGGGCTTCTAAGAAGCAACATTCAGTTGCTCTGTCAACTGCAGAGGCTGAGTATGTTGCTGCAGGTAGATGTGGAACTCAGATTCTCTGGGTGAAACATCAACTTCTTGATTACAACCAAGATTTAGGGTGTATACCCATCCTATGTGATAACACTAGTGCCATAAATTTGTCTAAAAACCCCATTCAGCACTCCAGAACAAAACACATTGAAATTAGGCATCATTTCTTGAGAGATGAGGTTGCAAAGAAATCTTTTGAACTCCACTTTATTGAAACTGAAAAACAAATTGCAGACATATTCACTAAACCCCTTCCTGAAAACAGATTTTCATCATTAAGGAGAGAACTTGGTCTTTGCAAGTGTCCACCTTCTTGATTTCTCTCTTAAGGTTTGGGTTGAGTGCTATGTATTGTCTAAGGGGGAGTTCTTTGCATTTCATAACTCCTTGCTTCCTCAAGCTACATTGTTCATATCTCTCTCACTTTCAATTCCATTTCCCTTTTTACAATAAATTCTCCACTTCTGATTGTGTTGAAACTTCTTGGTATATCAAATAGTGACTTGGAGAAGGACAGGTTATGCTTGTCTGGACACTTTCACTATGCGTGAGAACATATCTCCGCCAAGTACTAAGAAGTTAATATGCAATAGTTGAGGGGGAGCTTTTATTGTTCAAAGAGAATTACTTTTCTGACTTCAAAACTTGCACAGTTTTCACTTCCATTTCCTTTTGGCAATGAATTCTTCAACTCTTATTGTATTGAAATCTCTTGGTATATCAAATGGTGACTTGGAGAAGGACAGGTTATGCTTGTCTGGACACTTTCACTATGCGAGAGTATGTGTCTCCGCCAAGTACCAAGAAATGAATAGGCAATTGTTGAGGAGAAGTTCTTGTTGTCCAAGAAGAAAATTTCTTTATGATTTCAAAATTGCATATCTTTATTTTGATGAAAAATGGTTGAAATCATCATCTCAGGGGGAGCTAGAAAATTCACAAGTCATCTTTTTGCAAAATTCAAAATCTTTCTTGCATTTCATAATTCCCTGCATGATGTCCTCATTCTAAAGTCTAGAGTCACAAAATGAACCTTGAGTGATTTATTATATTTTTTACTAATCAACCTGCAACTATGTCTCTCAATCCACAGAAATTCAGATCTCTTCCTAGTCTAAATGACAATTTGTGCCTTGAACTTAAAACATTTCCTTGTTTGCAACTGATGACTGGATGTATTTGAATTCTATTTCACAAACTCTCCAAAATCTTGTAAAATCCAACAGAGCAATGGCATTTGTGCTGAGAAACTGCACACCTTCACAATGAATAAAGTGCTATGTATGTCATGAGGCATTATTGCTAACTCTGTTCAAAGGGGATCCAAATTGAAAATAACTTCAAATTTTAAGCAATTATGTGCTATGCTTTTTGATGATGACTGAGTAACTGGAAATATTGGCGTCTACAAAACGTATATTTTCATGTCAAAAGGTCATCATTTACCCCTTTGAGACTTGACAATGATTAAATCTTAAGTATCCAGGGACTATGGTGTGTAAAAAGCACTAGTACTTGAGTGAAAGAGATTTATATCATTTGATAGTTTGTTAAAAGAACAAAAATATGAAAGTTATTGGAGATTTGTTTAGAAAGAATCATCTTCCTCCTTCATCAAGTTGTTCTTTAAGTTTGTGTTTTACTTTCAACACAACTGTATTTAGTCTAGATGACATCTTTAATTCTTGAAAATTGAGAAACATGGTAGTTTTTGGTTGATTGTTAGATACACTATATCCCTCAATTTATCATTTGTTGATTCCAGTCTTGGAATGCTAATATCCTGTTGGAAATTGTTTGAAACACTTGAATTGTGATGAATTTTTGCAAAATACAACAAATGAATTTTTAAGCCTCTTAAAAATCCTTGAAATGATAATTCCTCTCATTATTTATCATTATAAAGATGTCCCCCAATTTCTCAAAAATTTCCTCTCAAAGATTCAAATTTCTCTCAAAGGCTGTGTCGACACAATCCTCTCTCGTGTCGACACACACCCCAGTCAGGTCGACACACCCTTCCTCATGTGTCGACACTGCCTTCTTGCCAGACCCTTTTCAACCCTTTCGGGTTCACCTTAAACCCTTGTTGTTCCTGCAGGGCAGTGTACCACTGCATCTCTTTTTGGGCGTCAGGTCGACCCGACGACCTCATTTCCACTCCTTTCCGGCAAGAATTCCTCTCACATTTCTCTCTAGCTCTCATCCCCCTTCATCATCTCTTCATTCTTCCATTTCCTCTCCTAATTCCACTCCTCTTGCACCATGGTCCGCAAGTTGGGTCCCCGCCGTGGCGCAAGATCAGCGGCCTCTTCAAGGCCAGTTCCGGCAGAGGCTCCGGTTGAACAGATGGAAAGAAGAACAAAAAGGAGAAACGATCCTGCCTCTTCATCTGCACCTCTGAGAGCTTCCAAGCGTGGTAGGACCTCCACTTCAGGCAGAGGTGGTAATGTTTCAAACCCTAGACCAGACAGTCCGGGAGACTCTTTTGAAAACCCTGAGGAAACCTCTTCCTCCTCTTCTGAGTCTCAGGAGGATATTCCCTCAGAATCCGTAAGTGCAGCCAAATTGATTTTGAAGCCAAGAATACTAGACCTTTCAGACATCCAACTAGCAGACTCCCTTCCTGAAATTCAAACCTACTTTTCCTTTCAATCTTGGATACCTTTTATTTCTGAATTTCAAGTCTACTATCGAAGATTAGTTAGAGAGTTCTACAAGAACCTCACCTGCACAGACGAAGGGTATGAATCCAAAGTCAAGGGAATAGCCATAGACATGCCAACTGCAGTAGCTGCCTCCATTTTCAAAGTACCAATGAAGGGGCAGACTACCATGAGTTTGACTTTGATCTACATGAAGCCTATTCAATCTTGACAGGCCTTCCTGTAGATGCATCAGATCCCAAACAGACCTATGTAACCAGGTTCAATGCAAATACATTTCCACCTGTCTTAAGGGTCATCCACCACATTTTGACTACCATTATTACCCCTCAAGGTGGTGGGAGGGATAGATTGACAGACATTCAGAGGTTCATCCTTTACTGCATGGTCAAAGATATAAAAATCAACCTCCATGTGATTCTCTATCAAATCATGTCTGAAACAACAAGGACAGACCTAAAGAGATCACTTCCTTATGGAGCACATCTGACCTCAGTGTTCAAGCACTTTGGTGTGCCATTGGAAAATGAAAAATCCCAATCCATTCCCAAGTCAAACATCTACACTTTCAAAAATATCCAGAAGTTTATGGGATTTAGATTGGAGGGAAATCAGATTAGAAGAGGACCAATTGTGGTTGAGGCCCCTCAAGCTCAGGAGGACCAGCCTCAGGTTCAAGGGGATCAGCCCCAAGCACAAGAGGACCAGCCTCCAGCTCAAGGAGACCAAGATCAGGAGAATCAGCCTCCACCTCATGAGGGCCAGCCTCAAGTTCAAGAGGAACAGTTCACTTGCCAGAGGATCAGCCTATAATGGATGAGGACCAGCCTCATATCCCTCCTGAAGGTGGCATTCAGCTTGAAACTCCTATTCCACCTCAGGATGATCCTTCCTCTTCCTTGCCACATACTTTTGAACCTCCACATTTCCCCTCTACATTCCAATCTTCCACTTCTTCTGGTGGGTCCTCAATTCCACCAGAATTGTTCTCTTTCCTCAATGCCAAATTTGATACATTGAACTCCTCCATTCAAACAATGTCAGACCAATTTGAATTGAGAGTTCAAAGACTAGAGAACACAGTGTCAGCCAAATTTATTGAGCAGAAGGCAGCTTCAGATTATGCAGCTCAAAGGTTCAATAGGTTGATTGGCACAATGGCAGATGCCTCTCTACAGCTAAAAGAACATCAAGACAAGTTGGAGACAGTTCTTAAGGGAATATTGGCAAATTCCCAAGCAGATGTCTTCAACACTAAGCAAACACTACATGAGATTTCCAGCACCAGATTGTCATTTGCTCATTTTGTGGATGATTTAGAAAGTATGAGAAACTTCAATGAGCACATTGACAGGCAGCTTACAGATTTGACCAAGGAGTTCAAGATAATGCAAAGACCTGGTTGGTCAGTTGGCTCATCAAGTTCTCAACCTGTTTCAGATGACTTGAAAAGAACTCAAAGCACCTTGATAGAGCATTCTGATAGAATGGAGCATTATCTTCATACTAGGCTGACAACTATCCATGAACAAATAAAGTCAAGCATGAAGTCAATGGACAAAAGACTGTCAGACATTGAAGTTCTTCTTGCTCCAATTCCTCCTCCTCCTCCATCTTCTACCTAATGTACATTTGTTTTGATAATGGCAAAGGGGGAGAAGAATGAATGACTTGAATGTAATATTTTGATGTAATGATCTTTTGAATGAAATGAAATGGTGGTTTTGGCTTCAATACAAAGTATTGTGATTCTGAATGCAAATCTTTATCTTTGTGTTTGAATACTTGTCCAATTGTTTGTTTGACTTGTGTGCACAAAATTTCTAATTTCAAGTAACACTGTATCTCACAAACACATTGTCACGCCCCGACGCGGAATATCGGAGCGCGAAGGCAGTTGCAAGTGAACGGTATAGAGCGAGTGCTAGACATCAAACCATTGCACAAGGAATAATACTAAAGCAAATTTATTTCATTAATACATTCTGATGCCTAGTTACAACCACTAATATCAGAGCCGATCTATAGGGCCCGATTACATTGAAATAAAAGCAAAAGACTAAACTTCAAACCTAACTACTACAACGCTAAATAGGACGCTAGGGTGCTCAAGACATCACTCCAGGTCGTCCCGTCCTCTTGAGTGTATGGTTCATCCTCAGCCTTACCTGAGAACACAGCGACAAATAACGCAGGGTGAGCGATAACGCCCAGTAGGACTTAATCTCAGGATCAAGCATGCTTCAAGTAATTAATGTCTTATAAAGCAGGATAACTAGAGAGAATAACGAGAACGTATAAGTGCTGGTACATGATAACTCGAAACAATAGCACAATGCACAAGTGTATAGCACGACAAGTGTTGATATCGGGTTGGCCGTATAACAAGTTAACAAGTAAAGTTGCACAACAGTGCACAAGTCACGCTAGCAAGTGTTGGTCGACATTCTTTCAACCACGAGATTCAAGTAAACCAATAATTGACTGTTTGATTAATTGATTGCCATAGATCAAATCTTGCGTGTCATGCGTTAGGTGTATGCCATCACCCTGATCATTAGACCCCCGCGAGTTATAGCCTTTCAGGTGCTCCTCCCAAGGACCAGATCGGGCCCTTATAATGTTGCCTAGCATAGTCATGTTTTTATCTTAGACAATCAATCATTTAATGGCCAAGTGGAGTACCAAGAAGTAGATGAGAGTACTAGATGAATAGATGAGAAAATAGAGTGAACGTGAATAGATGAGCGAGTAGAGTATAGATGAGAGCTAATGGACATTTCACGTAATACGTCGAGTAAACAGGCGATAGTAACAGTTGCACAACACGCGCACTTGGTGTTGGCAGTCCGGTGGAACTCACGACCCTACCACTGGCCTTGTTATGCACAGGTCCAGAGGTCCGGCGTGATTTAAGACAAGAGTGAATCTCTAATAGCCATTTGGATCATATAGATCCCTAAAGGGTATCATAGGTATTAGGGTACAACCGGCTCGTCGACCATGTGGGAATCCATGATCAGAGGAGACTTACGGAGGCCTTGTGCAAGGGTTCACTAGTCCGGCGAAAGGAATATCCGACGGAGAGTTCACCACAAGCCAAGAAAAGTGTGTATATAAACAGGTGCTCGACGTTCTAGAGGAATTCTAGGACAGTGGAGCGTCGATATCGGTATTATAAACAACGCAAGAAACGAATACAAGTCCTTTAAAAATATGGCAATTAATATGCTTTATTGCAATAGATTACCAGATACATTATGAGATATTTTCTGCAAGATTTCAGCCATAAATGGATGGTTCAAGTGTGTGCAAGTGCAAGAGAAATCATAGATAGAAATAAGTCGTGAACATGTATTTAAATCATTCAATATAGCATCCTTTTAAGTAGGGTTTTTACTAGGGGTATAACGGTAAGAAGGCGTAAGGATTATTTAGAAAGTGACAAAATATTTTATTTTATTTTTTTTTATGGGTTTTTCATCAAAAACTTGTGAAGGCGACATAGGGCTGTGAGGATGGCGACATATGCCAGGCAGATCGCGACAGGGTCTCGTACAGGTCGCGACAGGGCATGCAAATCGGGTACTGAGAACGCGACGGCTCACCTGTCGCCTTCTTGGTCGCGACAGGGAGGCTGTCGCAATCCGGCCCCAGAAAGCGACATGTCGAGGTGTCGCCTTCTGGTTGTCTGCGCCTGACTCCGACAGGAGTCAGACCAGGCATTGGATTGCGGGCCAGAACATTGAAATTTCGATACAGGGTTGTTCAGAAAATCATAACTAATTATATAGTCAACGAAAAATCATGAAACCAGTTGCAAATGAAACTAGACATGTAAGGGTACTTCCAGTAAATCGGAATATGAGAGAGAGCATGTTTTGAACATGGTTTGAGCATGAACAACAACGAGTAACACAGAACATGACATAGAGAGCAAGACTGATTTAATTCGAGCAACATGCTCAATGAAATTTAGGCTTTTTAGAGGCAAATGATCCCTAACATCATGAAGTATCAACAGTAAAATTTCGTAGCATGGGATCAAGTCTACATAGAGATCAAGAGTTAAGAAGAGGGCTCGGGGTCAAGAGAGTTGTAGAACTTCTAAATTCAAGAAGAAAATATTGGCTCGATGGAAAATTATGAAATTTGAGGGTTTTGTTCCTGATGTATGGAACAATCTACAGACGAAGTTTTAGGATTTGTGCTTGTGAGAATGCCTACCTTGACTCGTTTTCCTCTTCTAGGGCTAGAACTTGAAGAACGGGGTTGAGAGCTTGAAAGGTTCTTCTTCCCACGAAATCTCCTCCTCCTAGGCCTCTCCTCCTGGTCTAGGAATCCCTTGGCACGAGCTTGGGTCGGCCAAGAGAGTTTAAGAGGTGTATTTCAGTAAACACAAGTTCCTATTCCTATTACTACTCAAATTCCCATAAATTCCGAGATTTCCTAACTCCACCTTTCCTCTCTTGCTTTTCAACCTCTATTTAGACTTGGAAAAGATCTAAATTCGTGCTAACCCATATGGGGTAGGTTTAGGAATCCAAGTCTAACTCTAACTTCCTATTTAATGCATTAAATACCCCTTTTCTATTTAGGTAATAATTTAGTTACGAATTTAGGGTATTTTTCCTATTATTCTCCCTTTGTAAATTCATATTTTTGACCCAACAAATTCTAGA
Source organism: Colocasia esculenta (assembly GCA_014218235.1). Taxonomy (NCBI): domain Eukaryota; kingdom Viridiplantae; phylum Streptophyta; class Magnoliopsida; order Alismatales; family Araceae; genus Colocasia; species Colocasia esculenta. The sequence goes on along the minus strand of CM024758.1, from coordinate 151,132,092 downwards.
AGATCCATTAAGCAAAGCCCATTACTCTTTTCTATTTAATGGGTTTTATTTAATGCTCTATTCAAATATTCATTTAGCTAGGTTTTAAATTCTTTATTTAAATTTTTTATTTTTCCAAAAAAATTCAGGTTGCTACACACATCATCAATTGTTACTGAACAATATCAAAAGGTCCTTGACAAGTATGAACAAAAAGGAAAACAAAAATTTAAACAATCAAAAATTGCTTAAAATCACACTTCATCAAAACCACATTGAAATATGGATTTAATGTTGCCATCATCAAAAAGGGGGAGATTGTTGGGTTGAATGCAAATTCATATCATTTCCCTCCTATTTTGATGATGACAAGAGGTGTTCTTAAAGCAATATAATTGAAACATGTCAAAAACATCATACCTGAAATTCATGTTCCAAAGTATTTTTCAAACCACATTTATCATTTATGGTCATGATAAATCATTTAACTAATGATATATGTGTTTATTTTTCAGGTACAAACATTTTTATGCAAAAGATGAGTCGACACACCCATCAATGGTGTCGACACATCAACACAAATTCAAAAGCAAAATGTGTAAAAATGTTGAGACTGTGTCGACACATGTCAAGAGTGTGTCGACACGAGTGGCAGTTTTTCAGAAATCAAGCCTACCCAGGTCGACACACTCTCAGAGCAGGTCGACACTAGATTCCGTTCCCAGAATAGCTAGTTTGAGGAATTGGGACAGGAGGTCGACACACTCAAGAGCAGGTCGACACGGGACCCTCTTCCCAGAACAGCCTTCTACACAGTCTGGACAGTGTGTCGACACTACCACCAGGGCAGGTCGACACACTACTGAAACTTTTCATCCTAAAAGTTGATGGCTGCCACGTGTCCTTCTAGGGCGATCAGAATCTTCCTAGGAATGCGTGCCCTTGTACCCCAAAGGGGTATCTTTGGAATCCTAAGGATATAAAGTGTCTTTTCGGCCAGCCTTCACAAGTGAGAAGGACCCAACTCTCTCAGAGCCTCCAAGAAGCTCCTGGCGGCCAAGAAGAGCCCGTGTCTCCTTCCTCTGCTCTCCAAGTACTTCCAGAAGACCAATTCCCACCAATTCAAGGTGTGGGAATTGGAATTTGATTCCTGAAGACTTCTCTGAAGCATTCCAAGGAGGCAGATTCTGTAGAAGACTTCTTTGGTGAAGATTCGAGGAAGATCCAACTTCTCAGATTGCAGAGCATCGACTTGGACTTCAAGCTTCACAAGTTCCTTCCCAATTCAAGCTTCTACAAGGGAGTACACTGAAGAACGAAGCCTTTCAATACATTTACCTTTTCTTCTGTTCTTCTGAGATAACTTTTGAGATTATGCAAGTGCTTCTGCATAACTCTCTTTAGAGTTCTCAAACTTCGACTAGATCTGTTGCTAGAGGATCTTAGTCTTAAGTTGGTGTCTAGCAATTTCAGTGTGAGCATTGTGCTCAGGGTGTTGTGAGCCGTCGAGCTCAGTTTGAGTTGTCAAGCTCAGGGTTGGTTTGAGTAGTCTTGCTCAGTGTTTCTAGACTAGTCTTGCTCTAGAGGTTGTGTGAGTTGTATGCTCTGAAGTGTTGGAGTTGTCAGGCTCCTTTGGGTGTGTAGCCCAGTTGTGTTAGTGAAGCCTCACGGTTGTGAGGGGTGGATGTAGGAATCACTTGGGTGATTTCCGAACCACCTAAAAAATCCTTGTGCATCTGTCTTCTGTGGTTTGATTGATTCATCCGCTAGATGCTTGCATAGGATCCGTTTTCAATTCACTTAATCAACTTGCTTCACATCTAAGTTTTTCAACTCACTCAAATCTAATCAGATCTGTAGTTTTTCACTGATAACATTGCCTCTGATTCTAAATAGTTTTCAAATTGCTTAAGCTTCCGCAAAAGTGGCTAAGATCTATTCATCCCCCCCCTTCTAGATCTTTTCCACACTCTTTTCGATCCTTCAACACTTACATGGATCTCTATCAACTTTTCCATTATCATCATAATTCAAAACAACACTACTCCCAAGCTCTTTACTACAAACATCTCTAATCACAAATACACTTAATCTGACTGCCACACATTGCTGCTCCTCTGTTTACCAATACCTCATCTCAAACTGAATTGTCTCACACAATTATTCCAAACCTTCCATAACGCTAATTACATTATTATCCACACTGTTCCTAAACATTGATTAACACAGATCTCAATACTACAATTACTTCTGCTAATGTTCTCAATTACAATTCACACACTTAACAATCTTCATCACGCACTAATTTATTCCTCATTACTAACACTATTTCACTGCTTCTTTATCACACCCTTACCTTATACCTGTCTCTGCCAATTCTATATCTTACTAAAATACTTCGAAGATATCCTTCCCAAATCACTACTTTTCCCTTTCTGATTATCAAAACCAAGTTCACTAATCATTTCAATTCCTGTAACTGAGAATCTTTAAATGACTACACTTTTAATTGCAATCTGGCATACTGATATAACCACTCAACAATACTGCTAACCACAACATTTCTCTGCCATTACTAGCAACTGCTACACTAACTGGCCATACACACAATTCACATTTAAAAACTCACATGAAAACCATACTAAAAATTGCACAAACCACAGACTTACTACCAGCAGTGGACATTAAACTATGTCTTGGGACATTGCAACTTCAATGTCTTTTCATATTCTAACTAGATCATTACTCTGATACCAACTGTAAAGGTCCTAGATATTTATGCCCAACACGGCTCCATATCCAAGTCTGCCTCCCGCGATCGGACCGAAGGCTCGCAAGGGATAGCTCGTACACGTGTCCAGTAAGAATATAAAAGACAACCACAACAGTATAAGACACAGGAAGTACATGTGCTCATATCTGTGTATAACAATTTACAATTGTCCCAATACATTATTACATGTCCAATAAAAGAGTACAACTACCTAGGACATACCCCGAGGGAGCACAAGCTCACACAACAAAACTAACCCTACTGCTGGTGGTACAAGTCTGCCACAATGCCTTCGCAAGCCACACAAACAGCAAGCCCTAAAAAGAACTGTAGGGGAGTGAGCCTCAACAAGTCATAGGCTTAGTAGGGGCCACCGAAAAGCAACACACAAAACTAAAGAGACCTCAACCCCAAAGGGTCTCACTGGAAACACCGATAGCCAAACCATAGCATGCTTACAACATTCATAATAAACAACAACTAAATCAATAACACATTAACAAGTACATAATCCTCAAAAGGAAAGAGGAACCACAGGACTAGCACAGCACCACTAGTCCGCCCAACAACTGCAATGCCTAAGCCACAGCCTCACAGGCAACTACTACAATAACTGGTCGCCTAAGCTACAAGCCGCACAAGCAACCTACCCATAAAGGACAATAAGATTGGCATTAGCAAGCCAATCAATCACACACTTAAACCACAATCAGAAGCTTATTCAAAGAAGGATAAAACAGAACGAGTGAAAGGTCTCACCACACGACCTCCACGGAGCACAGCTCCACCTCAACACTTGAAAAGGCTGGTACACCATGTACCACGAGAAACAGATACCCACAAAGGGTATAGGTACCTACCGCTACGAGGTACCACCACAAAGTCTCAGTACAACTGTGCCTCTTACCAGGCACACCACAATGGGTCGAACCACAACCAACGAGTCACTACACACACGCTACAACCAGTGGCAAAGCACGAGTCAGAAAGAACGATGCCACCAGACGAGAACAGACTACAGGTTCATGATGCTAGTATCCAACACTAACAACACAACACAAGAACCACCTCTCAGTCTCGTAGTCATGGACGAAAGGTCCAACTGCAGCTCCACAACCACAAGCCAAAGAACAGTGGAGACCAACCAACACCACACCTGTAGACCACACAGCTGTAGGTCCATGCCTGACACCTTTAGGGACTCTGGCCCGAGCTTCCTAAAGTGAGGCACTGGAAACACAGGACTAGCTAGGGACCAGTATGTCTACTGGTGTCCGTAACCCCCAATCACGAGCGCGCTACAAGCGACCAAGTACAACCGCAACACACACAAGTCGCTGCCTAATTACCGTCTTTCCCTCAGCCGGACGTACAACTCAAACACAGGAGTGTTGGTGTCCAGGAAGACGACACAGACCTCAATGGTACACACAGTACCGGGACAAATCCCGAGCACAACAAACACACTTGCCTGGCTCACACAGAACCTGGGGTACCCAACTGAAGAGGTATTCCAGAATAGGCGCCGGACCACCAAACTCGGCAATGCACAAACCACTATACATACATATATAATCTTTATTGCAAATCACAGTATAAGTGTCAGGAATAGCTTGCCCCTGGTCACTATGTGACATACAAGCTAACCTACACAGACACACACAAGAACTACATTAATGAATAATAAACTACCCTATCATTGGTCATCTTATGACCTCCATTGCCACATTAAACACAATACACAATAACAACTTAATAACCATACATTAACTCTTAACCCTACACATGCTTTACTACTTAAACTATCTTAAATAACCTATAAAAGACGTCAAAGAACCGAGGCTAGTTCACACTGGAACCTCATTGCCCAACCACCACAAACCATATACACACTACTCAAACCACATAAACACCACGTCAACCACATAAACATCATGCTAACCACGTGGACAGCACTCTCAAGGAGCGTTATAGGTGCTAATACACCGCTTACCAAAACCATACACATAAAATGACAATAACCAGATGACCTAGCCATAAAACATGCACAACAAGTTCTCAAAACTGAGGTCGTGACATAAGCTACTGTCGCCTTCAGAATGCAGCCCTTCGATATGTCGCGTTCAAAAACATAATGCGATGGGTCGGCCTGTCGCATTCAGAACGCGACAGGGGGGTCCGTCACCTTCACAGGCGGGAACCCTAATCCGGGACACTCTCTCTGAATCACCCACACAAACCATATAAAATCATGTTTAAATCCATTTTTCATACACCATTCAATGCTCTATCATGGTATCTAACATGTATAAAGCGAATAACAGTCTAAACATACATTACATGCAATCCACAGCACAAAATAGGGCAAAATCTCCCTAGCTTCACGAAGAACACGAAGACCACCCACGACACAGCGTCTCCCCCGATCCATGTGACGACCTCGCGGCGCGACCACAGAGAAAATGACTCCCAAACTCTGAATCACCCAAAAACCTCCGCAAAACTCCTCCTAGCCGAGTAGAGCTTGCTGGAGCTCTGTTTGGTCAACCTTAGCTAAAAATGCATCACAATTGGGAACACGACGTAGCCCACCGTCGCGACCTGAATGCGACGTAGAAGGCTGTTGCCTTCCCATGGTCGACATTAGTAGGCCGCCCAGTACGCGGCACGGGGCGGACATGCAGACGAAGACCGCTCTGCGGCGGCAACCAGAACGCGACCACCAGAGCCGTTGTGACGTCGTGAGAATTTCGCAGCGTATATTAATAATAATTCAGAAATAATTCGAGACGATAACCCGAGACGTGAACAGTCGGAAAATAAGCCTAAAACTAGCACGCACTAAATGTATAACAACATACATCATCATAATAGGGCCCTAATATTGAACTCAACTAATCTTGTATTCAAATCTCAACTCATTGTATTCCAAATGGAAACTATTATAGGACTAAGACTCAATAAAAGCAAAAGTACATAATACCTTACTTCCTACTACAAGAATCTAACACATAAAGCAAACTACTATAACTAGACTCATAGTTGGAATGCTCATCACTCGGACACATTCCCATCCTCGACTTGATCTTCCTCTTGAGCTTCATAGTTACCTAGATTGGGTAAAGTAGGGAATGAGTAAACTAGCCCAGTAGGATTTATATCTCAATGTGCGGGCAATGATATAAGTGATTAGCAATTTAGAACTAGGTAAGTACGATGAATGATATGCAAGTTCGAATAAAACTCGTTAAAACATGATACATGAAACAAGCTAGATAGAGTGATCATGATAGAACAAGATTTTAGAACAAGATGACAAGATAGAACTAGCAACAGATCACTTTGTACAAGCATGCAAGATTTCACTTGATGTCAAGAACGCAAGATATCACTATTTGCAATAAATGCAGGATGACCATATCACGCAAGCAAGCAAGAACGCACGAGCACAATCATGTAACACTAATCAGGCACGTAGACACTAATGTACACCAAGAAAAGATCCATCAAGAATGTACACTAGGACACGTGTATGTGGTTATTGTATCTATCATTCAACAACCAAGCAAGACTCCCAGCGCAGATGCAACGCCAGTAATCATTATACCCCATGGTTAACAGTATATTTATGACTCTCCATCATTGGGGCTAGACTGGAGCCCTTGGACACTCGCCGTGCCTGGTCAGCATCTCATGTAAAATTTTAAATGTAGATACCCACAGTCATTAATAATGGCAAATGAGAGTTTCAATAAGTCAGCATGTGTAATGTCATGTTCATGATGATGATGTGAACAAGTAATAAGTAATTGAACATGATTTCATGATAACAATGGTCAAGAGATAAATTTGGCAGCATAACAACACGATTTATACTTTAGTTCAATCTTTACATTAATGGCTTTAGTCTAGATTATAAATCACACTCACGAGAACAAGAAGAGAAATGAAGTGCACGCTATCTCCAGGGAACTTCAATGGTACTACCAACTCGTCGGCCATGTGGGAATCCATGGTCAGAGGAGATTTACAGAGGCCTTGGAGAAAAGGTCGCTAGTCTACCGATTCGGAATGACCGGTAGAGAGTTTCCAATTTCCCAAGAAAGGGCTGCCTAGATGTGCAAGTGTGTAGTGATGTATGCGTCTCAATTCACGGTCTCAAACTCGCAGAAAACACTTAACATGATGGCATGCAATGGACAATGCTTTTAACTACACATGGGTTTACAAGATTTTAAGATAATAATTATCATTTAAATCAAGCTAGAACGGTAACAAGAGTAAATCACAAGTTTCATGAATGATCATATCATTAAGAAAGTAATTAGAATAATATTCATGTAATTAAGGCTTTTTAAATCGGTTAATCACTTTTAGGCCATTAAATAAACCATCATGCAATGATCAGACCTAAGACATGTGAATTACATGCTAAATATCATATTTAAACAGACCTCAGGTATAGCAGTAAGTTTTGTAAAAGAAATAGGTGGGTTTTCATGAAAAATACTGAGGTCGCGATGGACCCTTGTAAGGATCGCGACGGGGTCAGATTAGAACGTGACAGTGCCTTGTAAGGATCATGACAGGCTTGGCTGATCAGGCAGGCAGTTCGCGACAGGTTCATATGAAGAAGGCGACAAGGGTATGTGCAGAACGCGAGAAGGGGTCAGAATAGGCAGAGAGATAGCGACGGGGTGCTCGTCGCGTTCAGAACGTGACGGGTTTGCTGTCGCGACAAGACCTCAGTACGCGGCCTATCGGGCCGTCGCATTCACAGGGTCTGCGCATGAATCCGATAGAGAAAGGACATGTTCTTGGATTGTGGTCCAAAATTGCCTTATATTGACACATGGTGCTTCAAAATAGAGAACAAATTGTACAGTTCATGAAAAATAATGAAATCAATTTTAAACCAACCTAGACAGGCAAAGGTGCTTCCCGTAAATCGGAATTAGAAAACAAGGATGGTTTCAATAGGCTTTTATCAAGTCAAACACAAACGTAAAAGCCAAGTGCAACCCGAAAACATAGTTTCATGCAGCGACCCTCTTACCACACTTATAACTCTCTAACGATTGATATTTAGACAAAACGTTAAACAAGAGACATGACGAGGACAGCTAGTAGAAAACCTTTCATGTGGTGGGTTTGCTCTAATTCTATCTTGAATCATGTGCAACATATAAAGAACGGGAAAAGCCCTAACAGTGCGCGACTTTGGAAAAACACTTATAATTCAAAATCTACTTGTTGAAATTCGATGAAACCAGTGGGAAACAGAAGTTAACTTGATGCGCTACACATTGGTATAGGATATGTTAAGGTTTGGCCCGAGAAAACCTACCGTCTGGGTTGAAGAAGTCCCATTTTTCCAGAAAACCCGTGTTCAGACCACTTGGAGGAAAACGCTTAATACTCCGTGTATACTGCATGGAATTTGGGCATTCCACTTGGGTTAGAATGTAGACGTGACCCTATTTCCAGGGGTATAAGCCTTGCAAGGTTTGGTTATGGTTTGACTCACCTTTGGTCGACTCCAAGATGACTATCTTTACAGGTCGCCGCAGATGCAACGGTGAAGAAGAACGGCTTGGTGTGGATGATCTCCTGCTCCCCAGCCGCCAAGAACTCCTCCACACGACACCAACAAGATGTAAACTCATCCCCAAGGGTTTGGTGGAGAGTATTTAAGCATATATGGGTTTTAGGAGTCCTATTGTGACAAGGAAAAAAGAGTTGCAGTTTTGACATACTAGTTTCCTATTTTGAGGATTTCTTTCTCCATTAGAGTGTGTGAGGCTATAGGAAACCTCCCCCATAGTTAAGCACGAATTTGGGTTGCCAAGAATGCATGTTCTCATCCCAATTCAACTCTAATTGCCTCTTTCTAGTTTCAGCTTATTTAAGCTACGAATTTCCATGCATTTTCTTGCTTCATTTGATTTTTGGGTCAAATGTTATCTATTGGCCCAATTATGATAATGGGTAATCAATATAATTTTGGTAGTCTCCACAACATTTTTATTTAATTTATGGTTGCATCGTATTTTCGTGTTAACGGTTTTCCGACTTGTTTCCTAATTTGGATAATCGGTCACAATAACTCTTAACCTAGTCCAAATGATTTTTATTGACCCAAATTTCTTGATGGGTCATTAGAGGATATTATTTGAAGTCCGTATATGATTTGTATTTAATTTTATGACTCATCCAAGTACGTGTGATAATGATTTTTCGACTTATTCATGAATTACGATAATAAGTCGTGAAACACTTTAAACTTGGCTAATCCATTTTTTTCTTGGCACAATTTTCTTTGTCAAACATTTAGTAATAATGTTTAGGTTGATTTATAATTTTTACGAAATTTTTCGATGTGTTTTAGAACATATGATGATGATACGTATGTCTAAATACTCTGGTATTATGGAAATTATTTATTTCCATTTATTCAATTTTTTTTTACCTATTAAATTTTCCGGGGTGCTACACCCACCCCCACTTAAGAGAATTTGGTCCCCAAATTCATAGATCATTAATTGGCTCTCGATAGTTATGACCCTTGAGGTCGTTTCAGATTTAATTCTTCTAACTTGTTTCAACATCGTGGATGTTAGTCCAACTTCTACACCTATGGCCACCCGTACTATTCATTTGGTTCCTTCCACTTCTGTTTTCCTTCCACGGATGTTATAACTCCATCTTACTCCACCAGGTGAACTATGGTGTAACTACTAGATTATTCCTTTCTAATTTCTCCTTAATGATCTCCCCCACTTAGAAATGTACTAATAAGAAAACATCATAAGTTTAACAATCATACCTCCTTCCGGGAGCTCTGCTTGCGTCATTGCATTCACCCTTCCTTGATGCTTTACCACTCCTTGGTTCCTTCCAGCTTGGTCTTTTAGCATGGGACAGTTCGGTATACGATGTTCATGACTCCCACATCGCAGGCAAGCCCCGACCTTCTTCCAGCACTTGTCCGCTTGGTGCCCAGGCTTGTCGGAAAATTTACAATATTCCACCGTCGTTGTTTCTTCTACTTTGATCTTTTTCTCCCTGCCATAGTCCTTCCCAGTGGTTGGCCTTTTGTTGTGTTGTTATTGTTGTTGTTGGGGAAGGTTCCAGTTGTAACGACTGATCCTCTTTTTATAAAGTTCGGCTTTGAGATGTCCTTCCCCCTCATGCCTTCCACCTTAGCCATAGTATCTTCTACCAGTTGAGCTCTTTGGACCATCTCAGTGTAGGTTTGAATGTTGTGTGGTCCGAGCTTTTCAATGAACATGGGCCTGAGCCCATCCATGAAATGGTTAGCCTTTAATCTTTATGTTCCCACCAGATGTGGGGCATACACAGCCAGACGCGCGAACTGAGCCTCATACTCAGCCACGGACATTCCTTTCTGTTTTAGTGCAGCAAATTCCACCGCCTTCTTTTCCTTAACTCTTTCAGAGAAGTATTTTCCTCGAAGATCTCCAGAAATCCTGCCCACTCTAGCTCAGATACATTTGGCAGATGGGCCGATGTGGCCTTCCACCATGCTCGGGCATCCTTTGTAAATTGGAAAGTGGCCAGTACCACTTTTTCCCTATTAGTGCATTGCATGACTTGGAAAATTTGTTCTGTCTCCTCTTGCCAATTCTATGCTTCGTCTGGGTCAGAGGACCCAGAGAAACGAGGAGGGTTTAAACTCCTAAAGTTGCGGTGTAGATCACCGGCTCTGTTCCTAGCTGCAGCAGCCTGATTTCCAGCCTGAACCACATTTTGCAAGGCCTGTGTGAGTCCTGCCACTATTTCATGCATAGCTTGCCATTGGTTGCGAGCCATTGCGGTTGAGTGTAAGAGTTATGAGGGTTCCTGACAAAAGGATGGAAACCAATTAATGTCTCTAGATATATTATCAGAGTCAATGGGTAGGAGTGTTTTAATTCTTGCTAACATATTCCCAGTCTCTACCCATTCTCACCAGGTACTGTATTTAATTCCATGACCTAGGTTCCATAGGTATCTCCTATTCCTGAGACATATATCCTATTTGGTATTCCTAGGGTCTGATACCACTAAACTTTCACGTCTCGAGAATTACGCAATGGATATTAATAATAATTCGGAAATAATTCGAGACGATAATCTGAGACGTGAATAGTCGGCAAATAAGCCACTAGCTAGCACGCACTAAATGTATAACAACATACATCATCATAATAGGGCCCTAATATTGAACTCAACTAATCTTGTATTCAAATCTAAACTCATTGTATTCCAAATGGAAACCATTACAAAACTAAGACTCAATAAAAGCAAAAGTACATAATACCTTACTTCCTACTACAAGAATCTAACACTCAAAGCAAACTACTATAACTAGACTCATAGTTGGAACGCTCATCACTCGGACGCATTCCTATCCTCGACTTGATCTTCCTCTTGAACTTCATAGTCACCTAGATTGGGTAAAAGTAAGGAATGAGCAAACTAGCCCAGTAGGATTTATATCCCAATGTGCGGACAATGATATAAGTGATTAGCAATTTAGAACTAGGTAAGTACGATGAATGATATGCAAGTACGAATAAAACTCGTTAAAACATGATACATGAAACAAGCTAGATAGAGTGATCATGATAGAACAAGATTTTAGAACAAGATGACAAGATAGAACTAGCAACAGATCACTTTGTACAAGCACGCAAGATTTCACTTGATGTCAAGAACGCAAGATATCACTATTTGCAATAAATGCAGGATGGCCATATCATGCAAGTAAGCAAGAACGCACGAGCACAATCATGTAACACTAATCAGGCATGTAGACACTGATGTACACCAAGAAAAGATCCATCAAGAATGTACACTAGGACACGTGTATGTGGTTATTGTATCTATCATTCAACAAGCAAGCAAGACTCCCAGCGCAGATGCAACGCTAGTAATCATTATACCCCATGGTTAACAGTATATTTATGACTCTCTGTCATTGGGGCTAGACTGGAGCCCTTGGACACTCGCTGTGCCCGGTCAGCATCTCATGTAAATTTTAAATGTTGATACCCACAATCATTATAATGGCCAATGAGAGTTTCAATAAGTAAGCATGTGTAATGTCATGTTCATGATGATGATGGGAACAAGTAATAAGTAATTGAACATGATTTCATGATAACAATGGTCAAGAGATAAATTTGGCAGCATAACAGCACGATTTATACTTTAGTTCAATCTTTACATTAATGGCTTTAGTCTAGATTGTAAATCACACTCACGAGAACAGGAAGAGAAAGGAAGTGCACGCTATCTCTAGGGAACATCAATGTTACAACCAACTCGTCAGCCATGTGGGAATCCATGGTCAGAGGAGATTTACGGAGGCCTTGGAGAAAAGGTTGCTAGTCTACCGATTCGGAATGACCGGTAGAGAGTTTCCAATTTCCCAAGAAAGGGCTGCCTAGATGTCCATGTGTGTAGTGATGTACGCGTCTCAATTCACGGTCTCAAACTCGCGGAAAACACTTGACATGATGGCATGCAATGGACAATGTATTTAACTACACAATGGTTTACAAGATTTTAAGATAATAATTATCATTTAAATCAAGCTAGAACGGTAACAAGAGTAAATCACAAGTTTCATGAATGATCATATCATTAAGAAAGTAATTAGAATAATATTCATGTAATTAACGCTTTTATATGGGTTAATCACTTTTAGGCCATTAAATAAACCATGATGCAATGATCAAACCTAAGACATGTGAATTACACACTAAATATCATATTTAAATAGACCTCAGGTATAACATTAAGTTTTGTAAAAGAAATAGGTGGGGTTTCATGAAAAATCTTGAGGTCGTGACGGACCCTTGTAAGGATAGCGACGGGGTCAGATCAGAACGTGACAGTGCCTTGTAAGGATCGCGACAAGCTTGTCTGATCAGGCAGGCAGTTCGCGACGGGTTCATATGAAGAAGGCGACAAGGGTATGTGCAGAACGCGACAAGGGGGTCAGAACAGGCAGAGAGATAGCGACGGGGTGCTCGTCGCGTTCAGAACGTGACGGGTTTGCTGTCGCGACGACCTTAGAATGCGGCCTATCGGGCCATCGCGTTCACAGGGTCTGCGCGTGAATCCGACAGAGAAAGGACATGTTCTTGGATTGCGGTCCAGAATTGCCTTATATTGACACAGGGTGCTTCAAAAATGGAGAACAAATTGTACAGTGCATGAAAAATAACGAAAGTAGTTTTAAACCAACCTAGACATGCAAGGGTGCTTCTAGTAAATTGGAATTAGAAAACAAGGATGGTTTCGATAGGCTTTAATCAAGTCAAACACAAACATAAAAGCTAAGTGCAACCTGAAAACGTAGTTTCATGTAGCAACTCTCTTTCCATGCTTATAACTCTCTAACTATTGACATTTAGATAAAATGTTCAACATAAGACATGACGAGGACACCCATTAGAAAAATTGTCATGTTGTGTGTTTGCTCTAATTCGGTCTTGAATCACATACAACATATAAAGAACGGGAAAAGCGCTAATAGTGCGCGACTTTGGCAAAACGCTTATAATTGAAAATCTACTTGTTGAAATTCGATGAAACCAGTGGGAAATGAAAGTTAACTTGATGCTCTACACATTGGTATAGGATATGTTAAGCATTGGCCCGAGAACACCTACCTTCTAGGTTAAAGAAGTCCCATTTTTTCCAGAAAACCCATGTTCAGACCACTTGGAGGAAAATGCTTAATAGGGTGTTTGGTTTCAACTTTTTTTAAAAGACTATTTCTATCTAAAAAATTATAATATGTTCTCTTTCTATCTAAATTTTAAATTAAAAAAAGTGTTGTAAGATGTTTGGCATGGGCCAAAGAGGGGGAGAAAGGAGGACGCTGGGTGCCGGAGGGGGGAGGGCGCCCGGGCAGGGGCGAAGGAGGGGGAGGGTGCGCAGGGGGTTGGGGCGGCAGGGGGGGGGGGGGCAGGGGGCGGGGAGGCCGCCGGCGGGGGTGGGGGAGGGGCCGGCGGGGGGGTGGGAGAGGGGGAGGGTGCGCAGGGGGCGGCCGCCGGCGGGAGGGGGGCTCGCGGGGTGTGCAGGGGGTGGGGGAGGGCGCCGGTGGGAGGGGGGCTCGCGGGTGTGCAGGGGGTGGGGGGAGGGCGCCGGTGGGAGGGGGGCTCGCGGGGTGTGCAGGGGGTGGGTGGGAGGGCGCCGGTGACCGGAGGGGGGCTCGCGGGGTGTGCAGGGGGTGGGGGGAGGGCGCCGGTGACCGGAGGGGGGAGACGGGGTGCCGCCGGGGTTGTGGGGGGGGGGGGGGGGGGGGGTGGCTGGGGGACGCCGGGGGTTGGGGCGGCGGGGGTGGGGGAGGGCGCCGGTGGGAGGGGGGGAGTTGGGGGGGGGTTTGAGAGAGAGAGAGAGAGTGCTTTTAAATTAAAAACAGGTTAGGACTTGTTTTTTTTTTAGAAGAGATTTACATAGAGTAAAAACTTTGCACTAAAAAAAAAAAGTACTTACCAAACACCTCTTTGTACATGTCTTCTCTCTTTTTTAAAATTTAGAAAAAAAGAGACAAAAAATTGTAACCAAACACCCTATAATACTCCGTGTATACTGCATGGAACTTGGGCATTCTACTTGGGTTAGAACGTAGATTTGACCCTCTTTACAGGGGTATAAGCCTTTCAAGGTTTGGTTATGGTTTGACTCATCTTTGGTCGACTCCAAGATGACTATCTGTGCAGGTCGCAGCAGACGCAACGGGGAAGAAGAACGGTTTGGTATGGACGATCTCCTGCTCCCCAGCCACCATGAACTCGTCCACACGACCCCAACAATATGTAAACTCGTCCCCAAGGTTTGGTGGAGAGTATTTAAGCATATATGGGTTTTAGGAGTCCTATTGTGATAAGGAAAAAAGAGTTGCGGTTTTGACATACTAGTTCCTATTTTGAGGATTTCTTCCTCCATTAGAGTGTTTGAGGCTATAGGAAACCTCCCCCCATAGTTAAGCACGAATTTGGGTTGCCAAGAATACATGTTCTCATCCCAATTCAACTCTAATTGCCTCTTTCTAATTTCAGCTTATTTAAGCTACGAATTTCCATACATTTTTTTGCTTCATTTGATTTTTGGGTCAAATGTTATCCATTGGCCCAATTATGATAATGGGTCATCAATATATAATGTTGGAAGTCTCCCCAACATTTTTATTTAATTTATGGTTGCATCGTATTTTCGTGTTAACGGTTTCTGACTTGTTTCCTAATTTAGATAATCGGTCACAATAACTCTTAAACCTAGTCCAAATGATTTTTATTGACCAAATTTCTTGATGGGTCATTAGAGGATATTATTTGAAGTCTGTATATGATTTTATTATTTTTCTGACTCATCCAAGTACGTGTGATATTGATTTTTCGACTTATTCATGAATTACGATAATAAGTCACGAAACACTTTAAACTTGGCTAATACATTTTTTTCTTGGCACAAATTTCTTCGTGAAACATTTAGTAATAATGTTTAGGGTTGATTTATAATTTTTACGGAATTTTTCGATGTGTTTTAGAACATACGATGATGATACGTATGTTTAAATACTCTGGTATTATGGAAATTATTTATTTCCATTTATTCAAATTTTTTTACCTATTAAATTTTCCGGGGTGCTACAACCGTCGCGTTCAGAACGTGACGCACAACCCTGTCACGTTCACAGACAGAAAATCAGTGAGCACTTTGGGCCTAACCTGCCAGCCCACAAGGCCTCACAACCTAAGAGAACACCTGAAACATAGACTAATGTGAAGGGTTGCGGAATTCCCTATATGGTAATCTAGAAGGGGGGTTGAATAGATTACTGTCAATTAAAAAAACTTATCACCTTCTTTTCTCAGAGACACAGGTTATAACTATAAGAACAGAGTTTCACTATGTGTGGATGTGTGTGACTTGATGACAATTAGATTGATGAACTATCAAATGTGTGCAAATACAGTGTGCCTATCAAACATCTAACGTGAAAATGTTCAAACCACGAGACACACAGAATTACGTGGTTCGGAGTACACAACTCGTGTATCCTACATCCACGGGCCACACACACACGCAGAACAATCTGCTTATGAGCTAGTACACAAACTACAACTCACACACACGTGTTATCTGATGTGCAACCACGATCAGATTAACACCCACACACGTGTATCAAGCACAAGGACTGCTTGAAACACAACACACACACACGGATATGAAAAAGTAGAAACAGAGAAGAGTTTGAGAGTTGAAGAACAAATCCAGATTGTAAACTCTTCTTGTAAACGCCTGGCTTGATGATCACAAGTTGATGGAGACACTTGAGTCCACAACGTTCAGGCTTCACCTTCCGCTGGAGAGACTTCTCTCCTTCGTTCTGGGCGGTAGGTTGAAGCAGAGCAGCAGAGCAAGACTTCTCTTGAGAACTTTTTAGGGTTCTTGCTTGGAGGCTGCTTGTGTACGAGATTTGCTTCAAAAGGATGTTTATATACTGGTGTTCACATATGGAGAGACGTGGTAGAAGGAAACATCAAGTTTGGTAACTTTCAAACTTCCCGTATATGAAGCTTCTGTTCGTCTGTCGATAGGTCATACACCTGCTGTCGACAGGGATCAACAGTGTGCCAAGTTCCAGAAGTCTGGAAGTTTTGTTGAAGCTCTCACTATGTGCATCTGTCGACAGGTGCCTTGGTGCTGTCGACAGGCACATGTTTTCCAGAACTGTGATTTTCTGACTGTATGCTTCTGTCGACAGGAGGCTTTGTTGCTGTCGACAGGGCTTGTTTTCCAGAACATGTATGTTGTTGACTGTTGGTATCTGTCGACAGGGTCTTGATGGCTGTCGACAGGTACATTGTCTTTTGGCTTTGCTTGACCTTTCAAACTTGATTTTGGCACATGTCTTGCATGGTATATCTCCTACAATAATAAACATAGTTAGTGAGATATTATGAACATATATAATCAAGTTATTGTATCAAGTTTTTGTGTCAAGACATTTATTTGATGATTCCATGCATTAAACTCAATTCACATTGTTCACATTGTTCATCATCAAAAACATGTTGTAATTATTTATAATGTGAACCCAACATTCTCCCCCTTTTTGATGATGACAAAATTAATCAATTAAGTGTATAATTGAGTTTCTCCCCCTTTTGACAACATCCAAAAGCATACACCATATACACATGTACTAGACAAAGAGCAAGGATTTGCATTGATATTTCATGAGTCATACATAGTACATGACATGCTAATGGGAAAAATAGAGAAGGGAAAAACATTGCTTGACAATCATCTAACAACAACATGACTGAAGGCATAACAAGACACAGGTGAACTAGATAACAGGACTTGACGCTATCCTCGACACCTAAGCTAACTAAGCATCATCATCAGCGGGCGGTGTAGGAGCCCGACGTGCAGTAGCAATGCTATCTAAGCGGTTGTCAAGTGTGTCCATTCTGGCATTAAGTCTCTCAAAGCCTGTTGCCATTTGGATCTGGAGCTGAGCAAGTAAATCCTGAATTGAGGGCTCAGCAACATCAGTAGGAGCATCTCCCGGAGCATCTAGTGGCTCATGTTGGGAGTTTTCATCTTCAGCACCATTGTCATCTTCATCTTCTTCATCATCACCATCATCAGCAGCTGCCCCTTTACCTTTGAGGTCTCTTGTGACGATGCCATCTACCATTTTGTAGCCCATCCTGTGTGCAACAGTGAGGTCATAAGAGCTACGGGATTTGAGAATGATCATCTCCTGCTTTGGGATATGAATGCCAATGAAGAGGAAGAGAGAAGTGAGTTGACAGGCATATGGCATAGATCGCTTGGCACTGCGAACGCATATGCGAAAGATAGAGACCATAAGAAGGGTAGGTTGATAGGTTCAGCATTGAGGAATTGATGAAGTAGAGACTTGTGAAGGGAGGTTACAAGTTCTCGGCTACCATCCTTTGGAGCGATGAGGGTGGTGAATATGTGGTGGATGAGACGATGAAGGGGAGGGAAAGAGTTGGCATTCATTTGCTTACGATCAGTAGGGTCGTAAGGCTGCAGAGTAATGAGAGTATGGTACTCCTCTGGAGTTGGATGATGGGTCATTATGTTCACTCCAGTATTTGGGATTTGCAGGGCAGTGGATAGAAGGTTTGGAGTAATGAAAAATGGAGTATCCTTCACCTTGGTGTACAACGCACCACTGCTGGACAGTCGGAGGTTGGTGTAGAAATCGGTCACGGCGGTTGAGGAGTACCGCTTGTGATCGGAGCAAAAGGGAGCCCAACCCTGGACATCAAAGAGAGACTGGAGTTCGGGAAACATGTCCTCCAATGAGACAAAGTCGATGTAGCGTGGCTGTACGACCTTCGTGAAGGTTCCATGGACATCGAGGAGGGAAAGAGTAGACGGGATGATGAGCTCTGGCAGGCGATCTTCCGGTGCTTCGTCCGACACTCGGCGGGTGCCCTGGAGCCCTGGCCGGGTTCGGGAGACTGTGGACGACGACGGGATGCCATCTTCTTGGCCGATGGAGCCATCAGAGGTTGGAGCTCGATGTAGATGGTGACTGGAGAGAGGAAGGAGACAGAGAGAGGAAGAAAGGGCAGAACATGTAGGGATCTCTTGGTGCCCTGGAGAAGGGTGTTTTTTGGAGAGAGGGAGGAAAGGGGGTGTTTGGAAGTATGAAAGGGTGGAAAGGGGCGTGGGAACCTTTTAAAGAAGGTTTTGAGAGTTGAAAGGTTGGGAACCACAAATCCGGCCTTAAACCCTTGCCGTTTGGGCTTCCAAAGGAAGTCTGGCCGCCGGCTGTCGACAGGGCCCCTGATGCCTGTCGACAAGCACAGACAGAAAAATGAATTTTTGTTTTTTGTTTTGTTTGTTTGTTGTTTTTTTTTTGCATTTTCTGAATTAGAACACCTGAGCAGTGGTTTATGGAAGGTGTATAAAAGATGAAACACATATTTAAACAATCATATACAAAGATATAAAAGCCAATTTATTTTCCTTAATGGTTTTAACATAATACCCAAGGAATTGTAAGTTAGAGCATTAAGAAAACACCTACTAAAATGAAGAACAATGCACTCTCACCCTTCGTTGTATAAATGCAGTGTAAGACAACACAATCCCCATTTTGTTGATAGGCAATGATGCATGAAATGAATATCTATATGTCAAGACAATCATAAAACCAATGACCCTGGGATTTATGACTCAGTGGAGGCTTCACACTATTTCATTTTTCTTTATTTGCAATTCAGAAAGGCAATGGGAAAGAGTGGTACTTAAGAGTACTTCACACCTTTTGACGTGAGGATAGACATTACAAGTGCCCATACCTGCAGTTACTCAGTGGAAGTGTCTAGCATACCGTTGTACAGAGTTGATGAGTGAGCCTTTTGACGCGAGGGCAGACATTTGTGATGCCCATCACCCCGGTTACTCAGCAAAAACATATCATTGCTCTATATTTTTCCCAATTTGAAGTTGACTTTATTTTTCTTATGTGAATACTATTTTTCAGAAATAGGTAGTTGTTCTCCAAGTATTGCTTTAAAAGCTCAAGATCAAGTAGTTTATATGATTAGCTATCAATATTAGACATACAGTTCCATGACTAAAAGACTGATCAAGTAAATTGAGAACTATGTTTGCCTACAAGAAATTATTTAGAGGAGTGAGGTGTATATCCTTGAGAGTTGTGAAATGTTTCCAAAATGCTAGAACCTAAACCCAAACATGAGTAGTATGTGAAAATCATAGTGGTATAAAGAATAGCTTAAATATTATTTGTACATGGTGTGGTCAAACATGCATTAACACCTTATAGACACGTTATTTATTAAACATGAAGCTGCTCACTGAATGTGTGTAGAAGTGGGCTTGAAATCCAACTTTCAGTGTGTCTGTCGACAGGAAGAAATGGTCTGTCGATAGGTTCACACAGACAAAAGATTGAAGGGTTCTGGGAGGCAGAGACTGTACATATCTATCGACAGAGGATAGTGGACCTGTCGACAGATGTACACAGTGTACAGAAAGAGTGTTCTGTCTGGCCTGATCTGTCGACAAGTTGCCTGTAGGCTGTCGACAGATTCCTGTCCAGAGGCAGTTTAAGAATGGAATGAAAGACAAAATTGATCAAAGGTTGTGAAGGAATTGAGATAGAAAATTTGAGTGATTTCCTTCGCATTAGCATTCATATAACTTTAACTTGCTCCCCCATAATGTGTGCTATTTTGTACAAAGATACTCAAGTTCATGAAGACAAATTTGCACATATAGACCAATCAAATAAGTACACCAAGCATGTAGTAAGACAGACCATCAAGTGTTCTCAGATTTTCAAAGAGAATATTGAATGGGCATAATTGTAAAGAAACTTAATTCCATATGTAGAGTACATGCCTCTTTCATGCCACATGACTATGGATACTTGGCGGAGAATATTTCTTACGCATAATGAGAGTTTCCAAACAAGCATAACTTGTTCTTCACACATCACCATTTGATATACCTCAGAGTAGGGCATACAAGGGACATATGCTTAACATTTGTGTTAAGTTTCATTGCAATTTGCACATACCCAATTCTCTTCTTAATGAGGTGAATCTATATACCAATTGAAGGGTTGTGGAATTCCCTATATGGTAATCTAGAAGGGGGGTTGAATAGATTACTGTCAATTAAAAAAACTTATCACCTTCTTTTCTCAGAGACACAGGTTATAACGATAAGAATATAGTTTCACTATGTGTGGATGTGTGTGACTTGATGACAATTAGATTGATGAACTATCAAGTGTGTGAAAATACAGCGTGCCTATCAAACATCTAACGTGAAAACGTTCAAACCACGAGACACACAGATTTACGTGGTTCGGAGTACACAACTCGTGTATCCTACATCCACGGGCCACACACACATGCAGAACAATCTGCTTATGAGCTAGTTCACAAACTACAACTCACACACACGTGTTATCTGATGTGCAACCACGATCAGATCAACACCCACACACGTGTATCAAGCACAAGGACTGCTTGAAACACAACACACACACACGGATATGAAAAAGTAGAAACAGAGAAGAGTTTGAGAGTTGAAGAACAAATCCAGATTGTAAACTCTTCTTATAAACGCCTGGCTGGACTTCAAGCTTCATCTTGATGATCACAAGTTGATGGAGACACTTGAGTCCACGACGTTCAGGCTTCACCTTCCGCTGGAGAGACTTCTCTTCTTGGTTCTGGGCGGTAGGTTGAAGCAGAGCAGCAGAGCAAGACTTCTCTTGAGAACTTTTTAGGGTTCTTGCTTGGAGGCTGCTTGTGTACGAGATTTGCTTCAAAAGGATGTTTATATACTGGTGTTTACATATGGAGAGACGTGGTAGAAGGAAACACCATGTTTGGTAACTTTCAAACTTCCCGTATATGAAGCTTCTGTTCGTCTGTCGACAGGTCATACACCTGCTGTCGACATGGATCAACAGTGTGCCAAGTTCCAGAAGTCTGGAAGTTCTGTTGAAGCTCTCACTGTGTGCATCTGTCGACAGGTGCCTTGGTGCTGTCGACAGGCACATGTTTTCCAGAACTGTGATTTTCTGACTGTATGCTTCTGTCGACAGGAGGCTTTGTTGCTGTCGACAGGGCTTGTTTTCCGGAACATGTATGTTGTTGACTGTTGGTATCTGTCGATAGGGTCTTGATGGCTGTCGATAGGTACATTGTCTTTGGCTTTGCTTGACCTTTCAAACTTGATTTGGCACATGTCTTGCATGTTATATCTCCTACAATAATAAACTTAGTTAGTGAGATATTATGAATATATATAATCAAGTTATTGTATCAAGTTATTGTGTCAAGACATTTATTTGAAGATTCCATGCATTAAACTCAATTCACATTGTTCACATTGTTCATCATCAAAAACATGTTGTAATTATTTAGAATGTGAACCCAACATAATGGGCCACACACTGGCCACCAAACCATTAAGCAAAGATCCACGAAGATCCAAAAAATCCGCGACGTTACATTGTTCATGCGATCTGGAGCAAGTTAGACCAAGGGAGAACTACAAGGATCGTGAACAGAAGGTTCTCCAGGCGTGGTTGCAGTTCTGAAGGTCGGATCAAGCGTTTGAAGATTGTGGAAGAGGACTGCCTTGTGACCAAGGTGGGCATCTTTAAATCTTTTCCCATTACTCCAGAAGGAGGGTTAGAGGCAAATAGCATGAGGGAATTTAGGATACTACATTCTTTAGATTTACTAGTTTTACATATTCTTAAACCCATGGATTAAAATGTGGGAAGGGGTTAAAGTTCTGTCATTTCATGTACAGTTTTCTACATTTTCTGGTCTGATGAACTAAACGTCAACATTGACCACCATTTAATTCTTGTAAACGACATGCTTTTGGACGCCTACTATATATTAATTGCGCTATGTGCTGCCGTCAACTGATGTTAACGGCATAGTATGTTGACGTTAACTGTGTAAACATCACATACCTTGCCGTTAAGTTCATCAGTATGGTTTCTGCGAAGATTCTGATGTTATGTGGGATTTTCTGTAATCTATGCATGAAAAGGGTGTTGGTTAGACTCCGTCATGTATGATGTTACTGTTACGCAGCAGGAAAATTATGGCAATGATGTGTGGATTTTGTGATATTCTAAATCATTTCTTGTTTAATTAATAGAAAATGAATTAGTTACAAGCTGATCCATGATGTCTGTTTTAACTAGGATTCGTACTATTGTTGGATGAGATTTCAGACCCATTGTGCTTAGTTTTGCACAGTAAATTGCATGATTCTTTCATGTTGTACCATGTGAATGTTTAAGTTCATGAGAATTAATCATGAAAAATGATACAGAATTCAAAAAATTATTAAATTTACATGTGTGAAGTATGATTAGAAGTAGAATTTATATCAGAATTTTGGAATTTTCTGAGCACTGTACACACATATTTGATTTTCTAAATGGAAAGAATGTGCATAGAAATCAATTAAGGAGAAAAGAGCATGAATGATAAAATCATGATGAATTAGTATAAGTAGTGTCATGTTATGTTACTGTTATGCAGTAGAAAAATGACTTCAGAAGAGAGATAATGTAATACGTAATCTTGCATTATAATTAGCTAGTTATGCATGAATTTATGAATTGCATAAAGTAATTTCATAGTTGCATGAAAACATGTATATTATATTTCTGAAATAATATGGCCAATAAGACATTGTTATTGTAGAGATACCTACATGGAACTACACCATGGAATGCCCCTATGGTAATGGTTCATCTACATGAATTGACTACATGAATCCGTGGGCAACGGATTGAAATCCTGAGGTAGACATGTTCTACTGGTTAAGGTGGGAAGGACTTTCCCCGATATTGTGCAATAACCAAGACTTTATCACTGTTTTGTCTAGGTGATAAGTGAATGTTTTCTACATGATCTCTATTAATAGTGGGGCTATGTCTTGGTAACTATTCTTACATGATAATGATCTACATGCTACATGCCTAAATGAACTACATGCTACTGTTACAAGATATGAAATACATGTTACATGATATGGATTATATGCTACTTGAAATTGATTACATGCTACATGACATTGAACACATATATAAGACTTTGACTATATGCCATGCCACAGGAAAATGTGTAAATCATTTGTTTATTATGAGATGTAAGCCACATGTATATAAAATTGTTTTATTCTTCATGATAAATAACCATGCCATGTAAAGAGTGATTGCCAATGAATTAGAGCATGTTGATAGGAAGAGTTATATGATACATAAGAATAGAAAGGAATATGCTATCATGTTTTTAAACTAGTATATGATATATCTTGAACTGTCTTTCCTTGTACTTGCTGGGTCTAGTAGACTCACACTTGATTAACAATCAGGTGAGACTGAGGACACTCAGAAGTTAGTACACTCTGACTCAGAGCGTGAGGACGTGGAGGCCTAGTTCTTTCTTAGTGTGTGTGTTGAGAGAGACTATGTATGTGAGAATAAGTGTTACTTGAGTTTTATGTTATTGGACTTATAAACTATATAACTTTGGACTATTGTAATTCTTCTTTTTATGCTTTAGACTTGATATTGGAGACAATGTGATTAAAAGTTTAGTTCCTATTCCGTTGCAACTTGTTGGAATTTAAATTGTCATTTATGTATATCTCAATCTAAAAGATTATTGTTGGATATTTTCCACTGTAATACCTCCATTGGATCCAATGTGAGTTGGAACAACTGTACTGGGTCCAAGAGGGGTGTTACATAGCCAATGAAGCCCGCCTTGGCCAACCAAGGCAGTCCTCTTTTTTGGGCTGAAATCCTAGATCCGCCGGTCCCCAAGGTATGCACACCTTGGAGACGCCTCTAGCCTTCAAGGACACTAGTCCCCAACATGCAAAAACTTGGTGAAAGCCTCCACGAAGATCGAATTGCCGGTTCTTCCTTCCAATTCTTAGGCTTGGAGAAGACTCCAAAAATTGGTTGCAAGAGGTTAAACCACCCTTTTTATAGAAGGAGTTGGTCTCCTAACTTGCCCTACGAGGTCAGATCCATAACCCCCAGGGTTACCATAAATCCAACCCTTACCATAACTCTACCAGAGGTGGACTACGAGAATCTCGCTGTCAGTTCTGGAAGAAGTAGACGTCAAGGTTACTGCCGTTTACACAGAGTAAATGTCAATCGATTGTGGACGTTTACTGCAATTGACGGCAAGTAGTTGTCGTTACCTGCTGTTGACAACAGTCGATGTGCCGTCAGAAACACAGGTCAACCTGCATCCACCCGAGAACAGACCATTCTACACTACAAGCACAAAACCATATACATTCATGCACAGAATTTCTAAATGCACAATAAAATAAATAGCAATTGAAAATTTAAAAGCTACTAAGAAGTTTAGGACATCACTAAAGGAGAGCTTGCAAGTCGAGGCTTTGAGGAGTGGTTCTGTTTCTTTTAGTGGCTCTTCTAGCTTTCAGATTCGAGTGGAAGGTGAGCTTCTATCTTCTTATATTGGTGTATCTCTCTTTTGTATGTGTATTGTGTTGTGTTCTTATGTTCAAATTCTAGCTTCTATATATGAGCTTCAGAATCTGCCCGTTTGAATTTTGGCTATTGGAAAAAGCCGTTGAAAGATGTCCGTTTATGGGAGATTTTGAGGTTCTTAGGTTTGTCCATCAAATATTTAGCTCCATGAGTCCCAATGTATTCATGCTATATTTTGTTGCTTCATGTTTGGGAGACAGTTTCCATAAATGCTTCTACAAGGTTCATGCTTTAATAAATGGTCTGTAAGCCTGAAAGGACAAGACAAAGAGATATCTCCATGCTTTTGGAGGAGGTGAGATACATATAAAATATAAAGCATGTAAGCTTTAGAAAGATAGACAGATAGCATGAGTACTTTATGTTGAAAGTCAGAGAGTTCTGGCCAAAAAGGATGTAGCAGGTGATCTTCTGACAGATAGCCCATATAGCTTATCACATTTAATTCCTACCATCTGGTCAATCAGAGATAAAATAAATTGACTGGTAAGAGAGAGATGATAAGCTTATAGACATTTGTAGATCTCAGAAGACATTTCAATGAGATAGAAAATATTATTTTTCCCGCAAAAGATATTTGAATTTTATGATAGCAGAAAATAATTATAATTCTAATAGAAAATATTCTCATGAAAAGGATTCCAATAAGAACAATGAAAACTCATGAAGAAATCAAGATAATGATTTATTAAATTCTATGGTAAATGATAGAAGGAAAAGTATTTTCCAGAAGTTGATATGAGATGCAATTGATGTTTAAACATAAGACAATCATTGTTTAAGGTAATTGATGTGAAAAGCAATCGATGTTCAAGGGGAATCGATGTTGAATGACTATAATCTATGTGAAATAATTCATGTATAAGAGAGTTGATGTTTAAACATAATTGATGTTCATAGAGAGTTGATGTTGAAGTGAAATCGATGTTTGAAGAGAGTTGATGTTTAAGTTAGTTGATGTTAAACAGAATCGATGTTCAAAGAGAGTTGATGTTTAAGTGAAATCGATGTTCAAAGAGAGTTGATGCTTAAGTGAAATCGATGTTCAAAGAGAATTGATGTTAAGTGAAATCGATGTTTGAAGAGAGAGTGATATTTAAGTGAAATCGATGTTCATAGAGAGTTGATGTTTAAGTGAAATCGATGTTGAAGAGAGTGATGTTTTAAGTGAAGAGAGTTGATATTTAAGTGAAATCAATGTTCAAAGAGAGTTGATGTTTAAGTTAAATCGATGTTCAAAGAGAATTGATGTTTAAGTGAAATCGATGTTTGAAGAGAGTTGATGTTTAAACATAGTTGATG
The DNA here is from genome assembly GCA_014218235.1 of Colocasia esculenta. Lineage (NCBI taxonomy): Eukaryota > Viridiplantae > Streptophyta > Magnoliopsida > Alismatales > Araceae > Colocasia > Colocasia esculenta. The sequence goes on along the minus strand of CM024758.1, from coordinate 151,105,909 downwards.
TTTAAAGTGATTTGATGTGGACTTAGAGAAATTTCGTTATACTGATACTTAGGTTCTATGTAAGCATGAATTTAGACAAATGTTTATACATTTCAAACAAAATACTTTGGTGTAAATTCTGACAACTTATTTGAAGATTTGTCGTATATAAGTCTTAAAAGGTTTGTTTTATAGCAAAAATAATAATGTTTAAACAATAGATATATAAAAGGTTTGTCATAGCAAAATATCATAATTAACTGTTAGAAAAATAGATAGTTGCTCAACAATTCTCCCCCTTTTTGTTAATGACAAAAAAAACTTTAAGTGGAAAATGAATTGATTTTGCATAACAGTTGATCTCTGTCTAATTTGTTTCTTATTTTCTTTCTCCAAAAAATTGGTCAATGCAAAAACAATAGTATATATTTTTTCTCCCCTTTGTGTCATTACAGGAAAGGTCAAGATAGACAGGAAATGTGGAGAAACAAGCTTAGGAGATAGAGATAAGAAGATCATGGGGTATACATCATGGAGTATATGACAATTTTCCCTTTGTAGAGTTTATAGTAAAGGTGGAGCTAGGGAGATAAAGAGAACGAGGAATGCGAGCCAGAAAAGGCTGAAGAAGATCCGATAATTCTTCTCAATGTCAGGGAAGAAGTTTTCAAACTTATAAGGATATTTTGTAAGATGGTCCTATGGAAGGGATGGTCCTATGAGATTAACATGCTGGAGATGCTAGCAGCTGATTTTCTTGTGGTACTGATGATCATCTAACAAAGTAGTCTTACAGGGACAAACTGCTTCATTTTTAATTGAAACACATCATTTAGAATTTTGCTACCTCCCCCTGAGACCTTGGCTGGGTCTCACATGTGTGATGATGATGATGGAGTGAACTTGGGAAGCAGAAGGAGGTCGACAGGAGAATTTGAAAAGATTCAAAGGGTCTTAATAATGAAAGGGAATGTGTAAGTGATTAAATGAATTAATTACCGAAAAGAGAGTGAAATATAGACTCTGACTACATGAGAGTCACAGTACAGAGCTCAGAGAGATTCTATATGAAAGAATCATGCAGTGCAGAATTTTTTTAATCAAGATTGCACATACCTATTTCTCTTCTTATAGATGTAAATCTATCTTCAGGAAGAGGTTTAGTGAAAAATCTGCTAATTGACTATCTGTAGGGATGAATTCAAGTGAAATGTCTCCATTACTTACATGGTCCCTGATGAAATGATGTCTGACCTCAATGTGCTTGGTCTTGAGTCTTGGATTCGATTCTGGTAAGGTTGATTGCGTTGGTGTTGTCATATAGCATTGGAATTTCTTGAAGTTCATGACCATAGTCTTCCAATTGATACTTGATCCACAACAGTTGAGTACAACAACTTCTAGCTGCAATACATTCTGCATGGTGTGCCGAAGTCGATCATTTCGGATCAAGATCCGAGATTTACTTCGAAGTTGTGGAAGGGTCTTCAGGATGCATTAGGTTCGGAGCTGAAGCTAAGTTCGGCGTTTCATCCCCAGACAGATGGACAGTCTGAGAGGACTATCCAGACGCTCGAGGATATGTTGAGGGCGTGTGTGCTCGATTGGAAGGATGATGGGAGCGCCATTTACCTCTAGTGGAGTTCGCATATAAACAACAGCTTTCATGCGAGCATTGGTATGGCTCCATTTGAGGCGTTGTATGGAAGGCCTTGCAGATCTCCTTTATGTTGGGAGGAGACCGGCGATAGGCAGTTGATCGGTCCGGAGTTAGTTCAGGAGACTTCGGATAAGATTCAGCTTATCAGGAAGAGACTTGTTGCGGCACAAGATAGGAAGAAGAGCTATGCCGACAACAGGAGGAAGGATTTGGAGTTCGAGGTGGGTGAGCATGTCTTTTGAAGATTTCACCTACTCGAGGTGTCGTCAGGTTTGGCAGGCATAGCAAATTAAGTCCTAGATTCATTGGCCCGTATGAGATTCTCAGGCGTTTAGGTAGCGTGGCTTACGAGCTAGCTTTGCCTCCGGCTTTAGCTGGCGTTCATCCCGTTTTCCACGTATCTACGCTCAGGAAATATCTTCGAGATCCGTCTCATGTTATTAGTCATGAGCCAGTGGAGATCCATCCAGATCTGTCGTATATGGAGCAACCAGTAGCTATTCTTGACCGGAAGGTTCAGCATCTCCGGAACAAGAGTATTACGTCGGTGAAGGTTCTATGGCGGAACTTCTCGCGGGAGGAGGCTACTTGGGAGCTTGAGGATGCGATGAGGAAGAAGTATCCCCAATTGGTTTGAGTAGCATTGTTTAAACTTCGAGGACGAAGTTTCCTTAAGGGGGAGAGGGTGTAAGGCCCACAAATTTTGTCCTTTTATTTGCTGTGTCTGTAGATTCGTGCTTGTGTGTAAATATTATGTATATATGTAGATATTTACGTATATATTAGCTAGGTGTACTTACGTATGCACGTGTGTGTTAGTTGTAAATATTGTTTGTTTGCATGGTGTAGTAGAGTGTACATTATATACATAATTGCATGTATATATATATAGCGTATATATATGGTTTTCTACATGGTTTAAGCTCTGGCCGAAGAGCAAATTGGCGTCGACATGGATGGACGTCCATGTTGAGTAAACGCCATGTCGATGGATGCCAACTATTAGGTAAACTGTTGGGTTGAGTGTGAATACAAATCATTTCCCCTCATATTTTGATGATGACAAGCTGTGATTTTAATGCATAACAATGGAACATGTAAAATACATCACACCTGAAATACCTATATTCAAAAAGTATGTTTCCAAGCACATTCATCATTTATATTCATGATAATACATTTAACTAATGATTTATGTGTTTATTTCTCAGGGACAAACATTATTGCAAGGGTGGTGTCGACACACCTCACACAGGTGTCGACACAATGCTCCAAGCCCTATGGCAAAGGATGAAGAAATGGTCAACTAGTGTCGACACTAGACCAGGGCAGGTCGACACTAGAGACAGATCCCAGAGAAACAAGTCAACAGATCGCTACAGCAGGTCGACACTAGATGCAGTCAGGTCGACACTAGAGAGCCTTCCCAGAAGGCCTATTCTTCAGCTGGCTACAACAGGTCGACACTACTTAATCTCAGGTCGACACTAGATGGTTCTCCCAGGGAACTGTTTTTCCCAGTCTGGGACAGTGTGTCGACACACCCTATGGGCAGGTCGACACACTCGGAAACGTTTGACTTAAAGTTCCTCCTGGATACGTGGCACCCTAGGGAAATGATGGATCAACCTTGGATCGTGTGCCCACGTACCCCAAGGGTACCTTTGGACTATTTAGGGTATAAATACCCTCCTATTGGCCATCTATCACATCAAAACCTTTCAGAGCCTCCAGAAAATGTTTTGGTGGCAAGAAGTGTTCACCTCCCTGCTCCTGCTCTCCTGGTGTTCCTCAAGCCAGTTCTCATCTCTCCAACGATGAGAAGTGGAGTTTGATCATTGAAGACGCAGTTGGATCACTTTAAGGAAGTAGATCAAATGGAAGCAATCGATTGAGAAGACCTCAAGGAAGATCCCAAAGTTCAGAGTACAGAGCATCGGCCTAGGACTTCAAGAACTCAAGTCTCTTCCAATTCGATCTTCTACAAGGGAGTATAATTGAAGAGCAAGGATTTCTTTATACAATTCTTCATGTACCTTTGTTCTTCTGAGTTGTTCTGAGACTGTGCAAGAGTTGCTGCATAAGTCTCATGAATGATCTCTTGTTAGACTAGATCTGTTGCTAGAGGATCTAAGTCTTGTGTGTTTTTCTAGCAAGTTGTTTGTGAGCCAGTGCTCAGTGGTTTTGAGTCGTGTACTCAAGGTGTTGTTGAGCAGTCTTGCTCAGGGTTCTAGAGTAGTCTTGCCCTAGAGGTTGTGTGAGTTGTAAACTCAGGTGTTGGAGTTGTCAGGCTCCAGTGGGTGTAGTGTACCCAGGGTTAGTGGATCCTCACTGTGTGTGAGGGGTGGATGTAGGAGTCACATGGGTGATTTCCGAACCACCTAAAAATCTCTGTGCATTGGTCTAATTGTGGTTTGAATTTATCCTTCGTTAGATGCATGCATAGGATCGTTTAAATTCATCTAATCAACTTGTTCACACACTCCGATTCACATCTCACTTAATCTCTTTTCAGATCTGTGAAATCTATTTTTAATTTGACTCTGATTCAAGAATTTTTCAAGATTGACTAAGCTTCCACTAAAGTTGGCATAGATCTATTCAACCCCCCCTTCTAGATCTTGTCCACATCATTTCTCGATCCTTCAATTGGTATCAGAGCGGGTTTATATCTGATCTGATCTGAGTGATTTCTATTTGTTCTGTGTGATTTGCTGCTGCTTGTTTGCTTGCTGAGTGTTTCCTTCTTTGCACCATCTTTTAATTCAATGGATTCCAGAGGGTTCATAGCTGAGGGTCATTCCATTAATAGGCCACCATTATTAATGGAACGGACTATTCTTATTGGAAAAATAGAATGCAAGTTTTTCTTAGAGCCCAAAATATGAAATCTGGAAAGTAGTGGAGGTAGGCCCTATGAGAACCAGGGGGAGGAAGAAACCTAGACTAGGGAACAGATAAGAAGAGCTACATTGAATTACAGTGCCATGAATATGATTCAATGTGCTGTTCACCCTAAGGAGTACTTGAGAATCTCAATGTGCAAATCTGCCAAAGAGATGGGGATAAACTCGAGTTACTCTATGAGGGAACATCTCAGGTGAAAGAACTAAAGCTAACATTCTTGTCTCTGAATATGAATTGTTTATGATGAAATCTAATGAGACAATTTCTGAAATGTTTGCCAGGTTTATGATAATTGTGAATGGACTGAAGGCCTTAGGTAAGGATATTCAGATGCTGACTTGGTAAGGAAAATTCTGCGTTCTCTCTCTTCTATTTGGCACACAAAGGCCACTGTCATTGAAGATTCTAAAGATCTGTCCAAATTTCTTTGGATGAATTGATAGGATCCTTAATGACATATGAAATTAATCTAAAGAGAAATGAAGAACATATAATTAAAACCAAGCCAGTAGCACTGAAGGCCTCTTCAAGTAACAAAGACAAGAGTCAGGAGAAAACCAGTTCTGATGAGTCTGAGTCAAATGAGGATGAGATTGCCCTCATGACCAGGCAATTCAGAAAATTCTTAAATATAGAAAAGGAAAACTTTCTGGGAAAAAGAAGCTTCTTCAAGTAAAAGAAACACTTCCTTTTCTAATGCTAATTCAATAAGAATCAAAAATCTGACGAATTGTCATTTGTTACAGGTGCAATAGCCAGGACATATGAAGGGAGAATGTCCTGAAAACAAAAGGAAAAGCACAAAAAGATTCACAAGTTCAAGAAGCCGAAGGCCATGGTAGCCACTTGGTCTGATGAAGACTCAAGTGAAAAGGAGAAGAAGAGAAAAATCCTCAAGCTCTGAAAGTGAGGAGATCTGCTTCATGGCAAATAGCTCAGATGGAAAGGTAAGTACATCTTTCGAAGACTTTTCAGTTGAAGATTGGCAGGATAGATGCATATGCTGAACTTGTTGAAAAATACACTGAAATGAGGAAGAAAAAAAACACATCAAAAGAAAATTGAAAATATCTTGCACAACCAATCCTTCAACAAAAGAATTTGTGAGCTTGAAAATGAAGTAACAGAACTTAATGAGAGAAAAGAAAATCTTCTGAACTTAATTGATGAGCTTAAGCTTGCCTCTCAAAAGCCACCCATGAATTCAAAGAATTGTCTGAAAAGCTGGAAAGGAAAACAATGATAAACAACAAAAGGTTGAAGAAACAAAACCTTGGAAAACCAGCTAAAGGAAAAGGATGAAGTCATTGAAACCTTTACAAAGGTAAGGACAATTTGGAGGCATTGCTGGGAGCCAAAATGAACTCAATTCTCATGGACTAGGATTCAATAAACAAAAACCTAAGAAAGACAAATCTGGTGAATAAAGGAAAAGCACCATTGATTAAATTTGTCAAAGGTCCTAGTCTTGAGAACATGAAATTAAGCAAACATCAAGCAAAACACCAAAAATTTCAAAACTCAGAATCAAAACAAGGCAACCAGTCGACACAGTCACCTGACAGGTCGACACCAGTCCATAAGAAGAAGGATTATGTGGCTGTTGTGTCGACACCAGTCAAGGAGAGGTCGACCTGCTCAACAGCAACAAATCAAACCACAAAATAAAAATTCAAATAAAAATTTGAAAAATAAGAAAAATCCAAAGAAATCATTCATAAAAAACCTTGGACCTCCAAGACAGCATATCAAGCTGATTGACCAATTCTTGGAGCCAATGGTATCACAACCCATGTTGGTATCATCCCCAATTCTTCTATCCAAATTTTCTGATGTACCAACAAAATCTTGGATTCCACCTCCTCATCTAAATTCTCATGTTCAAATGAAAAACTCCCCTCCTACTGAAAACAAAACACGTGTTTTCATTCCTAAGGGAAAGAAGAAATTGAAAAAGAAAAGGAACACCACTGTAATAAAACAAAAATAAAAAACAAATCAAATTGGGTGAGAAAAGATTTGATAATTATGTCTAAACATTCTGATGGTCCCAACTCTGTTTGGGTACCAAAATCTTCTCTCCACTGATTAATTTATAGGAAGGTCGTGCACCCAATTCAAATGTGTGGTTCCTTGACAGTGGGTGTTCACGACACATGACTGAGATAGAGCCAAATTTTCATTCCTGATTGAGAAGGAGGGAGGTTCAGTAAGTTTGGAGGAAAAATAAAGAAAGATCATTGGATCTGGTAAGGTTGGTCAATCTTCCTCAAACTCTGTTGATAATGTTTTATTAGTTGATGGTCTAGATTACAATTTGCTCAGTATTAGCCAACTATGTGACAAAGGTCACAAAGTTGTGTTTGAATCTGATTTCTGTAAAATAATTGATTCATCAACTGATAAAATAAAATTTTTTGGAAAAAGGAAAATAATGTTTACATGATCAACCTCAATAAAAACTTTTCTGAAAATCTTTGCTTTGTTGCTAATAAAGATGAAATTGCATGGACCTGGCACAAAAGACTTGGCCATGCAAGTTTCAAACAATGAATAAATTGTTAAGGCTGAATTTGGTTAAGGGTCTTCCTGAATCTTTTTCTATATTGAAAATCAAGTTTGTGGATCTGTGCCCAAGGAAAACAAACCAGGAAATCTTTTAAAACTTCAATGAGGTACTCACATCTAGGCCACTAGAATTACTTCACATGGACCTCTTTGGCCCAACAAGGATTCTAAGTCTAAGTGGCAAAAGATATGGGTTTGTAATCATTGATGATTTTACCAGATTTACATGGGTTATTTTATCCCACAAAAGTGATACTTGCCTTGAGTTCAGGAAATTCTGTACCACTGCCTTAACAAACTTTCCATATAAAATCAAAAACATTTTGACTGATCATGGGGGTGAATTTGAAAACCAATCCTTTTTGATTTATGTGCTGAACTTCAAATATTTCACAAGTTTTCTTCACCAAGAACTCCAGAACAAAATGGAGTTGTGGGAAAGAAGAATAGAACTCTTGTGGAAATGGCTAGATCCATGCTCTTAGAAAGTAATTTGCCCAAATCCTTCTGGGCTGAAGCTGTAAACACAGCAAATCACATCTGAATAGAGCTTTGATCAGACCAAAAATCAGAAAAACCCCTATGAATTATTGAAAAACAAAAAGCCAACTGTGTCTTACTTCAAAATCTTTGGGTGCAAATGTTTTGTACACAACAATAATAAAGAAAATCTTGACAAATTTGATGCTAAAAGTCAGGAAGCCATCTTCCTTGGCTATTCTGAAGTGTCAAGAGCTTTCAGAGTGTACATTCTCAAAAACAAAAATGTTGAAGAGTCTCCTCATATTATCTTTGATGAAAATTCCTTTTCAACTAATAGTTCTAAATCTTGCAGGGAAAGTCAAGACAGTGAAGAGGATGATTTCATTGTGGACTCTTCACCAACTGTTGAGGAGCTTGAAGACACTGGTGAGAACTTGAACATCAATTCACCATCTTCAAGTGGATCAGGTAATGTTGCTCCAAATTTAAGTACCCCTCAACAGGTAATTTCTGAACATCGAATTTTGAGAGATCACCCATTAGATAATGTAGTTGGCAATTTGCATGATAGAGTTAGGACTAGATCATCATTCCTGCATGCTATTGAAGAAGACCCACTAGCTCTAATTTCCCAAATTGAACCAAAGTCAATTGATGAAGCTTTATCAAGTTCTATTGGATTAATGCCATGCATGATGAACTTCATCAATTTGAAAGAAATCAAGTATGAGAATTAGTACCTAGACCTAGTGACCAAACAGTCATTGGCACTAGATGAGTTTTCAGAAACAATTGAATAAATCTGGTCAAGTCATTAGAAATAAAGCTAGGCTAGTTGCAAAGGGGTACAATCAAGAATGGAATTGACTTTGAAGAATCATATGCCCCTGTAGCTAGACTAGAAGCTGTTAGAATTTTCCTTGCTTTTGCATCCTCCATGAAATTTAAAGTCTATCAAATGGATGTTAAAAGTGCATTTCTAAATGGATATAAAGGAAAATGTTTTTGTTGAACAACCTCCTGGATTTGAAAATGAAAAACATCCTAACCATGTTTTCAAGCTTCATAAGGCTCTCTATGGTCTTAAACAAGCTCCAAGAGCTTGGTATGACCGTTTGAGTTCTTTTTACTTGAAAAAGGATATTCTAGAGGAAATGTTGATCAAACATTGTTCACAAAAATAGTCAATAATCAAATAATTGCAGTCCAAATTTATGTTGATGACATAATATTTGGATCAACCAATAAAAGCCTGTGTACTGAATTTTCAAATCAAATGAAAATGAATTTGAAATGAGTTTAATGGGAGACTTAAAGTTTTTCTTGGGATTGCAGGTTAACCAAACAACTGAGGGGATCTTCATCAGTCAACAAAATATGTCAAGGAACTTCTGAAAAGGTTTGACTTTCAGAACCTCAAGCATTCAAACACACCAATTGCTATTAATGCTAAGCTAGAAGAAGACTCACTTGGTAAGTCAGTAGACCCAAAGACCTACAGAGGTATGATTGGTTCTCTACTCTATCTTACAACTTCTAGACCTGATATTCAGTTTATGTGTGTTTGTGTGCTAGATTTCAATCAAATCCTAAGGAAAGTCACATGTTAGCTGTTAAAAGAATTTTCAGTATCTTGTTGGAACATGTGATTTAGGAATTTGGTATCCTGCTGGTTGCAAGTTAGATTTGATTGCCTATTGTGATGCTGACTATGCTGGATGTAAATTAGATAGAAAAATCACAAGTGGCTTGTGTTTATACTTAGGTGGGTGCTTAATCTCTTGGGCTTCTAAATCAACATTCAGTTGCTCTGTCAACTGCAGAGGCTGAGTATTTGCAGCAGGTAGATGTGGAACTCAAATTCTTTGGGTGAAACATCAACTTCTTGATTACAAACCAGAGTTAGGTTGTGTTCCCATTTTATGTGATAACACAAGTGCAATAAATCTATCTAAAAACCCATTCAGCATTCAAGAACCAAGCATATTGAAATTAGGCATCATTTCTTGAGAGATGAGGTAGCAAAGAAATCCTTTGAACTCCATTTCATAGAAACTGAAAAACAAATTGCTGACATCTTCACCAAACCCCTTCCTGACAGTAGATTCTCATCTTTAAGGAGAGAACTTGGTCTTTGTAAATGTCCATTTCTTGATCTCTGTCATTGGGATTGGGTTGAGTGTTAGGCATCTTCTGAGGGGGAGTTCTTTGCATCACCATTATCATTTGCTTCCTTGATTCATACTGATCATATCTCTCTCCATTTCATTTCATGTCTTTTTGACAATGGATTCTTCAACTCACATTGTGTTGGATTTCTTGGTATATCAAATGGTGACTTGGAGAAGGACAAGTTATGCTTGTCTGGACACTTTCACTATGCGAGAGTATATGTCTCCACCAAGTACCAAGAAATGAAAATGCAATTGTTCATGGGGAGCTTTTGTTGTTCAAAGATAATTATTTTTGATTTCAAAAACTTGCATATCCTTATTCTGATGAAAAGTGGTTGGAATCCTCATCTCAGGGGGAGCTAGAAAATTCACAAGTCATCTCTTTTGCAAAATTCAACATTCTTCTTGATTCACATCAATTTCCTTGCATGATGTCCTCATTTAGATGTCTAGAGTCTCAAAATGATCCTTTGAGTGATCTACTATATTGATTTGTCAACTCTCACCTATATTCTTCAAAACTATGGAAATTCAAACTTCTTTCAAAGACTGAAGGATAATGTGTGCCTTGATTTTAAACATGTTTTTGTTTGCAACTGATGATGGATATAAATGATTTATTTTTTCAAAAACTCTCCAAAATTTGATAATTCAACAGAGCAATGGCACATGTGCTGAGAAACTGCACACCTTCACAATGAATGAAGTGCCATGTATGTCATGAGGCACTAATGCTATCTCTGTTCAAAGCGGTTCAAAATCAAAAATAAATGTAAAGAAAAATAAATATGCCCTATTCTTTTTTGATGATGACTGAGTAACTGGAAATATTGGCGTCTAAAAAATGTATATTTTCATGTCAAAAGGTCATCATTTACCCCTTTGAGACTTGATAATGGATAAATCTTTAGTATCCAGGGACTATAGTGTGTGAAAAGCATTAGTTCTTGAGTGAACAAGATGTATCTCATTTGATAGTTTGTTTCAAAAACAAAATGTGTATATCATTGGAGAATTGTTTAAAAGAATCATTCCTATCCATCATCAAGTTGTTTTAAAAAATTGTTTACTTTCAACACACTTGATTTCAGTCTAAAAGATTTTTTTATTTCTTTGGACTTGAAGAATATGGTAGTTTGTAGTTGATTATTAGATGTATTATATCCATCAAATCATCATTTTATTGACTCAAGTCACGGAATGCTCATATCCTGTTGGATGTTGTGTAAAACTTGAACTGTGTTGAATTTTTGCAAAATATAACAAATGAATTTTTTAGCCACTTAAAAATCTTTGAAATGATCATTCCACCCATTGCTTATCATTATAAAGATGTCCCAAAGGTCACAAAATTTTTCCATAATCAAATTTCAATTTTACATCAGGCCAGGTCGACATTACCTACATCTCGTGTCGACACACTCTCACTCAGGTCGACACTAACCTCTTCTAGTGTCGACATTGACCCCCTGCCAGGGTCATTTAAACCGTGGGTGCCGGTTAAGGGTCTGGGTGTTCCTGCGGGGTATTGTACCTCTGAAAACCCCTTTTCTTCTGCAGGTCGACCCGACGACAGTCTTCTACCTTTGAATCTGGCAGGCATTCCACCTCTTCCCTCCTCCAATCCATCCCTGTCTTTGTTCTCTCATTCCTCACTCTCTATCCTCTCCTATTCCACTCCATCTTGCTCCCATGGCACACAAGCAGGCCCCTCGCCGTGGAGCATGGTCCAGGGCTACGGCAAGGCCCATTCCGGCGGATGATGCTCCTCCTACTGAAAGGAGAAGCAAGAGGCGCCATGACCCTGTGGAGCAGCCAGGGCCTTCCTCTACATCCCCGTCGTCTGCTAAGAGAGGTAGAACTTCTTCTTCTGGTCGTGGTAGAGGGTCTGCATACCCTAGGAGGAAGATTCTGGGTTCATCCTCTGAAGTCTCTGAGCAGTCATCCTCTGAGTCTTCCCAGCCTTCTGAGGCAACTCCTTCCAAGTCAGTTCGTGAAGGAAAGATCATTTTTAAACCCAGGGCAGTGGACTTAGAGGACAGTGAATTGAATGCTGCTTTTCCTGAAGTCATCAACTTCTTCAAGTTTCAGTCTTGGCAATCCTTCATCTCTGATTTCGAATAACATACCCTAGACTTGTCCAAGAATTCTATATGCATTTGGAATGCACTGATGATGGTTACAAGTCAAAGGTCAAAGGAATTGAGATTGATTTGCCTACAGACCTAGCAGCCACCCTTTTTAAAATTCTAGATGAAGGAGCTGATTACCATAATTTGAGTTTGACCTTCATGAAGCCTATACAATCTTAACTGGGTTGCAAGCAGATGAGTCTGATCCCAAGCAAACACATGTTACTAAATTCAACACAAATACTTTTCCACCTGTGTTGAGACTTACCCATCATATTCTCACCACTATCATAACACCCCAAGGTGGTGGAAGGGATATACTCACAGACATTCAAAGATTCGTAATTTACTGCATGAACAAGGACATAAAGATCAACCTCCATGTCATAATGTACCAGATCATATCTGAGACAACTAGGGCAGATTTACATAGATCACTTCCTTATGCAGCCCATTTGTCTGAAGTCTTTAAGCACTTTGGTGTGTCACTTAAGAATGAAAAGTCCCAGAAAATTCCTAAGTCCAACATTTATTGTTTCAAGCATGTTCAAAAGTTCATGGGCTTTAGGATTGTGGGTGACCAGGTTAGGAGAGGGCCAGCTGTAGTAGAGGCCCCTGTGGTTCAAGAAGATCAGCCTCAAGTGCAAGAGGACCAGCCTCCAATTCAAGAGGACCAGCCTCCAGTAAAAGAGGACCAGCCTCCAGTGAATGAGGATCAGCCTCATGTTACAGATGAAGTTGATGTACCCCTCAATGCCCCACTTTCACCTCAACTTCAGCCCTCCTCCTCCCTGTACCCTGATATAGAAATTCCATCTTTTTCTCCACAACCTCAAGTTCAAGCATCCACATCCTTTGGTGGACCTTCGGTTCCACCAGAGTTGTACACCTTTCTAAATGACAAATTTGATGCCTTGAACACCTCCATTCAGACAATGACAGAAAATTTTGAGTTGAAAGTACAGAGGTTGGAGAACACTATGTCTGCAAAATTTATTGAGCAAAAAGCAGCCTCTGACCATGCAGTGCAAATATTCAACAGGCTGATTGGCACATTGGCAGATGCTTCAGTTGAGCTAAAAGAACATCAAGAACAGTTGGAAATAGTTCTTAAGGGAATTTTGGCAAATTCCCAAGCTGATGTCTTCAACACCAAAGAAACACTTTCTCAGATAACTAAGACAAGACTGTCTTTTGCTCATCTAGTAGATGACTTGGAGAGCATGAAGAACTTATCATCTCATATTGATGAAGAAATGTCTGATCTGAAAAAGGAATTCCAAGCTTTGCCCAGACATGGTTGGTCAGCTGGTTCTTCTTCATCTTCACAGCCAATTTCCACTGACTTCAGTGCCCTTCAAGCCACCATGTCAGAGAATTCAGAGAGAATGGAACATCTTTTACATACAAGACTCTCAACTATCCAAGCTCAAATGAACCCTAGGGAAATGATGGATCAACCTTGGATCATGTGCCCACGTACCCCAAGGGTACCTTTGGACTATTTAGGGTATAAATACCCTCCTATTGGCCATCTATCACATCAGAACCTTTCAGAGCCTCCAAAAACCTATTTTGGCGGCAAGAAGTGTTCACCTCCCTGCTCCTGCTCTCCTGGTGTTTCCTCAAGCCAATTCTCATCTGTCCAACGATGAGAAGTGGAGTTTGATCATTGAAGACGCAGTTGGATCACTTCAAGGAAGCAGATCAAGTGGAAGCAATCGATTGAGAAGACCTCAAGGAAGATCCCAAAGTTTAGAGTACAGAGCATCGGCCTGGGACTTCAAGAACTCAAGTCTCTTCCAATTCGATTTTCTACAAGGGAGTATAATTGAAGAGTAAGGATTTCTTTATACAATTCTTCATGTACCTTTGTTCTTCTGAGTTATTCTGAGACTGTGCAAGAGTTGCTGCATAAGTCTCATGAATGATCTCTTGTTAGACTAGATCTGTTGCTAGAGGATCTAAGTCTTGTGTGTTTTTCTAGCAAGTTGTTTGTGAGCCATTGTGCTCAGTAGTTTGAGTCGTGTACTCAAGGTGTTGTTGAGCAGTCTTGCTCAGGGTTCTAGAGTAGTCTTGCTCTAGAGGTTGTGTGAGTTGTAAGCTCAGGTGGGTGGAGTTGTCAGGCTCCAGTTGGTGTAGTGTACCCAAGTTGATTAGTGGATCCTCACTGTGTGTGAGGGTGGATGTAGGAGTCACATGGGTGATTTCCGAACCACCTAAAAATATCTGTGCATTGGTCTAATTGTGGTTTGAATTTATCCTTCGTTAGATGCATGCATAGGATCGTTTAAATTCATCTAATCAACTTGTTCACACACTCCGATTCACATCTCACTTAATCTCTTTCAGATCTGTGAAATCTGTTTTTAATTTGACTCTGATTCAAGAATTTTCAAGATTGACTAAGCTTCCGCTAAAGTTGGCATAGATCTATTCAACCCCCCCTTCTAGATCTTGTCCACATCATTTCTCGATCCTTCATAAACGGCCATAGATGTGGACGTCTACTTCTCTGATTTTCTGTGCGTAGCAGACCCCGAAATTCTGGATTGGGCTTGCTCACCGATTGGGGAGATGTCCCCAATGGCTCTCACATCTCCCATCATGCCTTGCGTGAGATCCCAAGCCCCATCTTATAAAATCACTACCCCTTGCAGCCTGCAAGAGCCCTCTTGGCTCTTTGCAAAGAGAGAAAATCCTAGCTGAGAGAACAGGTGAAAAACTGAACTTTGAGAGCTCAGATCTGGAGATTTGAGGCTTCTTCCGGCGAGCTATTTCAACTGGGAGGAAGATTGGACATAGGGGAAGGCTTTCCCCAACGCTGGACTGAAGGCTACTTCATCCTAGAACCCGGAGGAAGGAGTTTGTGGAGGCTTCTTGGCACTGTCCGAGGAGAGCTTCAACAACCATTTTGATCCCTTTGGAGGTTTTTCTAAAGGCAAGTAACCCATCCCCGTGATGCATGTACATGTCCAGTAGGTCTTAGGTATTTTATGGGATTTTATTCGTGTCCTGGAACCCCACATTTCCCCCATCTTTGGAGTTCGGTCTGTGTTTCTGCACAGATAGGAACTTAACGACAAGATCTCTTGCCGTTAAGCTCTTCTTTTGGCGGCAGATGATGCTGCCGTTAACCCCTGTGAACGGCCAGCCATTGCCGTTTAGTTCTTTAGGACAGAACATGGAACTGTTCTTCCTTATATATGATTATTTTCCAGATTTCTTCGCATGAGGATATATTGTAAATGTTATATGCTATGTAATATAGATAATGGAATGCATTGTGAGATTTCTGTAAATTTCTGTAATTAGTATAAATTGTTAGGTTTATGTGAAATGCATGTTAGATAAAGATCTTGATAGGATAGCTTGCTGTTCACCTGATTCGTGAAGAATTTAAATGCCATAATTTTTCTAGATCATGCGTATGTATGTCAGTCTCTGTCCCAAAAATTTGGAAATTTTCCCATGATCATGCGATTTATTACAATTTCTGTACTGAAAATAGAAAACATGTGTAGGTTCTTATAAAACTCACAGTAAATTTATGATGTGAAATAAATTGGGGAAAACTTCTGTGGGAATATGAATGATAGATGCAGGTTAGTGCACTGTCAAAACAGACCTTGATATTATGCTTCCATGATAACTGATTTATGAATGCCATGTGGTTGAATGTTTTATTTTCAGTAAATTTAATATAGTTCATAAAAATATGAAAATTTGCATGTGTGGTCTGAAACCTGCAAATAGGCTGTGGTTAAAATCTCATATGATTTGGGCAACAACAGCGTACATTGTGGAATTTCCATGTGAAAATGAGCTATTAATGCGTGCTTAACATGATTATGGTTGGATAATGTGTTTTCAGCATGATTAGAGTAAGTTCCTAAGTGTTATATTCTGTTAACAATAGTATCATGTTAGGAAAAAAATTGAACTATGTGCATGAGTGTGAAAATGGAAATGGTGTGTTAATCGTGTAAAATTGTGTGTGTGTTAAATCGGAAAAATGTGTAAATTGTGCCGTGTGTGACACTGCTTCCATAGAGGGTGTGGAACTGTACCGTGGAAAAGTCTCCACGGGAAGGTTCAATGTGTTAAAATCCTAAGGGAATTAGGATGAAATCCTGGAGGTGGACAAGTACCACTGGTTAGGGTGGAGATTACTTCTCCCGGTCTGCGCAGTACCAAGAGCCGTCACTGTGTTGCCTAGGTGGCATCTATGTGTTATGTGTCATGTGATGTGAATGTGTCCTTCTAGTGGTGGTTTGGACTATGTGTCACGGCAAATAAATGTGAAAATGTGAATGTGTATATGTGCAAATTGTGTAGTGCGAACATGTGAATGTGTAATGTGTAAATGAGAACAATGCGAACGTACAAATGTGTAATCATGTGAAATCAATGTGTTAAAATGCGAACTTGTGATTTATGTTATGATAATGTTAGATTCATGTCAAAACAACAACCTTAATGTGTTTATAATGGTGTTTATATGTGCAAAAGTGTGTAGAATCCATGTTAGGGGTATTTCCTTCTTATGTGTGAAAATCCCATGCTAAATTTGCTATCATGTTGTAGTTAAATGTAAATGTAGCTCTCATGTGAATGAATGAGTAGAAAGCATGCGGTAGGTATTTCATTTTGGATTGACATAAACCATGTATCATGCGTATGAAATTAGTAGAAATATCATGATAGGTAGTTTCTATTATTGTACAATGCTACATGTTTTGATTAACGAAATTGAATGAATGGCCTACTTGTGATGTATGCATGTATGATGTGTATGGAGTTTACTTGCTGAGTCTTTTAGACTCACTCTTGCTTCGGCGTACAGGTTTAGCAGGTGACCCTACTTCCTTGGAGGAGACCGTTGAGAGCGACTCCGAGTGAGGAGAATAGAGTGTTGTGGAGTCACCGGTGTTGTACCTTTCTTTCATAGTATGTAATTGAAGCTTATGTAATTTGTGGACGAACAATGTAATTTGAATTTTGTATTTCATTATGTGGAATTAGTTCCTTAAATTTCTATATGGATCATGTATGTTTAATGTGGATGATGAAATGAAAAGACAGTAGTTCTTTTACTTCCGCTACTCTGTATTCATATTTGTGTACATCTCAATCTAGTGGTAGTGTTGGGTAAATGTCCACTGTGACGAGACTCACTATACCGACGTGGATTGGTATAATCGTACCGGTATAAGGAGGGTCGTCGCAGAGATTGGTATCAGAGCGACTGGTTGAGATTGTATAAAATATACATAAGTCATCATCTCCATTACATGCTAAGTCTTTATAGAGTTGTCCACATGTGTAGAATTGATTATAATCAATGAAAGATAGATAAGAAAGTGGTTAGGGACTAAATAACGTAGTCTCTAATAGTGATTAAATTACTGCAGCATATGGCTTCACGCGGTAGACGTGGTGGTGTTCCTACTCGTGATGGCGAGCAGAGGAGAGATGAGCTAGGCGTGAGGAGCAGACTGAGCAGCAGGCCCGGCACCTCAGGGTCCTGTACTTCCCCCACCGCCACCTGTGGATTATGGAGTGTTCATGCAGGGTCTAGTGCAGGCCATGCAGACGCAGGCCCCACCCAGGCTGCACTCCAGGCTCAGATGGAGGCTCAGGTTGGAATAATAAAATAAAGAGTAGTTGTTTTATTTAATTGCATGATGTTGTGTTGAATATGCATTGCTTGTTGTTTGTTGTAGCAGGCCCAGGTTCCAGTTCCCCAGGCTCAGGACCATGGTGGACCCTCCATCATGGAAAGATTCAAGAGGATGTGCCACCCTCTTTTAAGGGGGAGAGCGACCCATTACTAGCTGAGAGCTGGATGAGGGAGATCGAGAAGATCTTCCGGGCTGTTAGGTGTGCGGACGAGGACAAGGTTACTTTAGCCACCTATATGCTACAGGTATGTGTTAGTTTTATATGCTTGCCATCCTGTTAAATTAGAGCTGTTAGTTGGTGCTTATGAAGGTTGTGTTGCAGGAGAGAGCTGATGTGTGGTGGGCTTCCTTACTGCGTACCCGATTCGAGGACGGTGCTATTGACGTTGCTTGGGACGAGTTCGTGAGGCTCTTTCGGGCCAAGTTCGTCCCGAGCATATCCAGGACAGGATGGAGCAGGAGTTCCTTTCCTTGACTCAGGGCTCCAAGACTGTACTCGAGTACGAGGCCAGGTTTGCTGAGTTATCTAAGTATGCACTCACATAGTAACTGATGAGCGCAGGAAGGCAAAGAAGTTTGTGATGGGCCTTAAGCCATCACTGAGGACGAGGCTAGTGGCGTTGATCATCGTACCTTGGACGAGGCCCTTAGCGCTGCTTGTAGGCAGGAGGGTGAAATGGAGCAGTACCTCGAGGAGAGAAAGCTTTGCAGAAGAGACCTGCGGCCCCTTTCCAGCGGCAGGATAAGAAGAAGGCAGCGTACCAGACACCGCAGCGTCCAGTGGCAGCCAGCAGTACTCAGGTACCTTCTCAACGTTCCCCTGGTGTGAAGAAGGAGTGTCCCCATTGCGGGAAGACACACGGTGGTACGGAGTGTTGGATGGTAGCGGGAAAATGCTTGAAGTGCGGGAGCAGTGACCACAAGATCAAGGATTGTCCGAGACTTCAGCAGGGAGTCCAGCGCGGAGCGCCAACCCCAGCAGCGGTGGTAGCAGCAGCAGGCCAGCTACAGGAAGACCAGGAAGGCCTCGAGCCCAAGCTCGAGTGTTTGCCCTAGCACGAGAGGATGCCGAGCAGGCGGAGCATGTCACCGAAGGTACGGTTTACTTCTAGGTGTGCACGCTCGGGTTTTGTTTGATACGGGTGCCACTCACTCGTTCATTTCCGAGCGGTTTGCTAGGCAGTTAGCTATAGAGTCAGGCGTAGAGTCTGAGGATTTAGAAGTCCCGTTGTCTGTACACACACCTGCGGGTACGGTATCGACTGGGAAGTGTATTCCGTCGTTACCTGTGTGTATTGAGGATAGAGTCCTAGAAGGTGTTTCTTGCTAAGATGAAGGACTTTGATGCTATTCTTGGTCTGGATTGGCTAGAGGAGCACTATGCGTTAGTAGATTGTCGTCGGAAGAGGATTGTTTTCCGCATTCCTGGTGAGGACGAGTTCTCTCATCCCTTGCCAAGAAACTTGGCGGGAAAGTTGGTCATCTCTGCCATGAAGGCGATGCATGGTAAACAAGGGTTGTGACGCTTTTCTTGCCAGCGTAGTGTTAGTACCCGAGGCTGGTGAGTCACCTACTCTTGCAGAGATCGAGGTAGTGCAGGATTTTCCAGACGTCTTTCCCGATGATTTGTCTGGATTGCCACCGGATAGAGAGATAGAGTTCACCATAGAGTTGCTTCCGGGCACCTCTCCTATCTCGAAGGCTCCATATCGGATGGCACCTGCGGAGTTAGCCGAGTTAAGGAAAGCAGAGTTGCAAGAATTGCTAGTTAAGGGATTTATTCGCCCTAGTGTTTCCCCTTGGGGCGCACCTGTCTTATTCGTAAAGAAGAAGGATGGATCACTTAGGTTATGCATCGATTATAGGAAGCTAAACCAAGTGACAGTGAAGAACAGGTATCCCTTACCTCGTATTGATGATTTGTTTGACCAGCTGCAAAATGCATCAGTCTTTTCTAAGATCGATTTGCGATCTGGTTATCATCAGTGAGGATTAGGAGTGAGGATGTGTCCAAGACGGCGTTTAGAACCCGTTATGGACATTATGAGTTTTTGGTCCTTCCTTTCGGATTGACCAACGCCCTGCAACGTTCATGGATCTCATGAACAGGGTTTTAGGCCGTACTTAGATAGCTTTGTTGTGGTATTTATCGATGATGTGTTGGTCTACTCTCCGGATGAGGCCACACACCGTCAGCATTTGAGGGTAGTGTTAGAGGTTCTCCGTGAGCACAAGCTGTATGCAAAATTCAGCAAGTGCGATTTTTGGTTGCGCGAGGTTCATTTTCTTGGGCATGTTATCTCCGGTGCTGGTGTAGCAGTTGATCCAGCAAAGGTCCAGGCAGTTATGGATTGGGAGACCCCCAAGACCCCTTCGGAGATTCGTAGTTTTCTTGGTTTGGCTGGTTACTATCGGCGATTCATTGAGGGATTTTCATCCATCGCCGCCCCATTGACTCAGCTTACCAGAAAGGGGGTGAAGTTTGTGTGGTCCGAGACATGTGAGAGTAGCTTTCAATTATTGAAGGCTAAACTTACTTCCGCTCCGGTATGGTATTACCTAGTGGTGCTGAAGGTTTTGCCATTTATACGGATGCATCTCGGATTGGCTTAGGCTGTGTGCTAATGCAGCAAGGAAGGGTAGTGGCGTATGCTTCTCGCCAATTGAAGGAGCATGAGCGTAACTATCCGACTCATGATTTGGAGCTTGCGGCAGTGGTTCATGCACTAAAGATCTGGAGGCACTATCTTTATGGTGTCAGATTTGAGGTGTTCACTGACCATAAGAGCTTGAAGTATCTCTTCTCCCAGAAGGAACTAAACCTACGGCAGAGGAGATGGATTGAGTTCCTCAAGGACTACGACTTCGATCTTCAATATCATCCAGGAAGGGCGAATGTCGTAGCGGATGCTCTTAGTAGGAGGAGGTCTTCGCTCCAGCAGGATTGGAAGATGTTGGAGGATGCGGCTTGTTCGATGACTGAGTTAGAGCCCTTATGTCAGGCTTTTGTAGCTCAGTTGTCCCTTAGGTCTTCGGTGTTGGATGAGGTGATCGAGCACAGAAAGCCGACCCTAGACTCCAAGAGTTAGTGGGCAAGGCAGGCATTGCTCGTGATGAGGATGGGTGATTAGATTCCATCACCGAGTATGTGTTCCTGACATTGTAGATGTCCGTGAGCATGTTTAGTAGAAGCTCATAGGTCGAGATTCTCTATTCATCCGGGTAACACCAAGATGTACCAGGATTTGAAGAGGTCTTTTTGGTGGTCTGGCATGAAGAGGGATGTAGCGGATTATGTATCTAGGTGTCTAGTATGCCAGCAAGTGAAAGCCGAGCGGCAGCGACCATCTGGTCTTATGCAGAAGATGGAAATCCCAGTATGGAAGTGGGAAGCTGTCACTATGGATTTTGTTTTGGGTTTGCCTCGATCCAGACGGGGTAATGACTCGATTTGGGTAGTCGTAGATAGATTCTCGAAGACTGTGCATTTCTTGCCTATGAAGAAGAAGCAGTCAGTAGAGAGCTTGGCTAGATTGTATGTCAGTAGCATTATTAGATTGCATGGTGTGCCGAAGTCGATCATTTCGGATCGAGATCCGAGATTTACTTCGAGGTTGTGGAAGGGTCTTCAGGATGCTTTAGGTTCGGAGCTGAAGCTCAGTTCGGCGTTTCATCCCCAGACAGATGGACAGTCTGAGAGGACTATCCAGACGCTCGAGGATATGTTGAGGGCGTGTGTGCTGGATTGGAAGGATGATTGGAGCGCCATTTACCTCTAGTGGAGTTCGCATATAACAACAGCTTTCATGCGAGCATTGGTATGGCTCCATTTGAGGCGTTGTATGGAAGGCCTTGCAGATCTCCTTATGTTGGGAGGAGACCGGCGATAGGCAGTTGATCGGTCCGGAGTTAGTTCAGGAGACTTCGGATAAGATTCAGCTTATCAGGAAGAGGCTTGTTGCGGCACAGGATAGGCAGAAGAGCTATGCCGACAACAGGAGGAAGGATTGGAGTTCGAGGTGGGTGAGCATGTCTTTTTGAAGATTTCACCTACTCGAGGTGTCGTCAGGTTTGGCAGGCATAGCAAATTAAGTCCTAGATTCATTGGCCGTATGAGATTCTCAGGCGTTTAGGTCGTGGCTTACGAGCTAGCTTTGCCTCCGGCTTTAGCTGGCGTTCATCCGTTTTCCACGTATCTATGCTCAGGAAGTATGTTCGAGATCCGTCTCATGTTATTAGTCACGAGCCAGTGGAGATCCAGCCAGATCTGTCGTATGTGGAGCAACCAGTAGCTATTCTTGACCGGAAGGTTCAGCATCTCCGGAACAAGAGTATTACGTCGGTGAAGGTTCTATGGCGGAACTTCTCACGGGAGGAGGCTACTTGGGAGCTTGAGGATGCGATGAGGAAGAAGTATCCCCAATTGTTTGAGTAGTGTTGTTTAAACTTCGAGGACGAAGTTTCCTTAAGGGGGAGAGGGTGTAAGGCCCTCAAATTTTGTCCTTTTATTTTGCTGTGTGTGTAGATTCGTGCTTGTGTGTAAATATTATGTATGTATATGTAGATATCTACGTATATATTAGCTAGGTGTACTTATGTATGCATGTGTGTTAGTGTAAATATTGTGTGTTTGCATGGGTAGTAGTTGTGTACATTATACTACATATAGGCATGTATATATATAGAGTATATATATGGTTTTCTGCATGGTTTAAGCTCTGGCCGAAGAGCAAATTGGCGTTAACATGGATGGACGTCCATGTTGAGTAAACGTCCATGTCGATGGACGCCAACTATTAGGTAAACAGCCATGGATGTGGACGTCTACTTCTCTGATTTTCTATGCGCAGCAGACCCTGGAATTCTGGATTGGGCTTGCTCACCGATTGGGGGAGATGTCCCCAACGGCTCTCACCTCTCCCATCATGCCTTGCGTGAGATCCCAAGCCCCATATTATAAAATCACTACCCCTTGCAGCCTGCAAGAGCCCTCTTGGCTCTTTGTAAAGAGAGAAAACCCTAGCTGAGAGAATAGGTGAAAAACTGAACTTTGAGAGCTCAGATCCGGCGATTTGAGGCTTCGTCTGGCAAGCTATTTCAACTGGGAGGAAGATTGGACATAGGGGAAGGCTTTCCCCAAAGCTGGACTGAAGGCTACTTCATCCTAGAACCCAGAGGAAGGAGTTTGTGGAGCTTCTTGGCACTATCCGAGGAGAGCTTCAACAACCATTTTGATCCTTTGGAAGTTTTCTAAAGGCAAGTAACCCATCCCCGGTGCATGTACATGTCCAGTAGGTCTTAGGCATTTTATGGGATTTTATTCGTGTCTGGAACCCCACATTTCCCCCATCTTTGGAGTTCGGTCTGTGTTTCTGCACAGACAGGAACTTAACGGCAAGATCTCTTACTGTTAAGCTCTTCTTTTGGTGGCAGACGATACTGCCGTTAACCCCTGTGAACGGCCAGCCTTTGCCGTTTAGTTCTTTAGGACAGAACAGGGAACTGTTCTTCCTTATATATGATTATTTTTCCAGATTCTTCGCATGAGGATATATTGTAAATGTTATATGCTATGTAATATAGATAATGGAATGCATTGTGAGATTTCTGTAATTTTGTAATTAGTATAAATTGTTAGGTTTATGTGAAATGCATGTTAGGTAAAGATCTTGAATAGGATAGCTTGTTGTTCACCTGATTCGTGAAGAATTTAAATGCCATAATTTTTCTACATCATGCGTATGTATGTCAGTCTCTGTCCCAAAAATTTGGAAATTTTCCCATGATCATGCAATTTATTACAATTTCTGTACTGAAAATAGAAAACATGTGTAGGTTCTGTAAAACTCACAGTAAATTGTATGATGTGAAATAAATTCGGGAAAAACTTCTGTGGGAATATGAATGATAGATGCAGGTTAGTGCACTGTCAAAATAGACCTTGATATTATGCTTCCATGATAACTGATTTATGAATGCCATGTGGTTGAATGTTTTATTTTCTGTAAATTTAATATAGTTCATAAAAATATGAAAATTTCATGTGTGGTCTGAAACCTGCAAATAGCATGTGTTTAAAATCTCATATGATTTGGGCAACAACAGAGTACATTGTGGAATTTCCATGTGAAAATGAGCTATTAATGCGTGCTTAACATGATTATGGTTGGATAATGTGTTTTCAGCATGATTAGAGTAAGTTCCTAAGTGTCAAATTCTATTAACAGTAGTATCATGTTAGGAAAAAAATTGAACTATGTGCATGAGTGTGAAAATGGAAATGTGTGTTAATTATGTAAAATTGTGCGTGTGTTAAATCAGAAAATGTGTAAATTGTGCCGTGTGTGACACTGCTTCCATAGAGGGTTGTGGAACTGTACCGTGGAAAAGTCCCCACGGGAAGGTTCAATGTGTTAAAATCCTAATGGCATTAGGATGAAATCCTGGAGGTGGACAAGTACCACTGGTTAGGGTGGAGATTACTTCTCCCGGTCTGCGCAGTACCAAGAGCCGTCACTGTGTTGCCTAGGTGGCGTCTATGTGTTATGTGTTATGTGATGTGAATGTGTCCTTCTAGTGGTGGTTTGGACTATGTGTCACGGAAATAAGTGTGAAAATGTGAATGTGTATATGTGCAAATTGTGTAGTGCGAACATGTGAATGTGTAATGTGTAAATGTGAATAATGCGAACGTACAAATGTGTAATCATGTGAAATCAATGTGTTAAAATGTGAACCTGTGATTTATGTTATGATAATGTTAGATTCATGTCAAAATAGCAACCTTAATGTGGTTATAATGGTGTTTTATATATTGCAAAAGTGTGTAGAATCCATGTTAGGGGTATTTCCTTCTTATGTGTGAAAATCCCATGCTAAATTTGCTATCATGTGGTACTTAAATGTAAGTGTAGCTCTCATGTGAATGAATGAGTAGAAAGCATGCAGTAGGTATGTCATTTTGGATTGACATAAACCATGTACCATGTGTAATGAAATTAGTTGAAATATCATGATAGGTAGTTTTCTATTATTGTACAACCATGCTACACGTTTTGATTAACGAAATTGAATGAATGGCCTACTTGTGATGTATGCATGTATGATGTGTATGGAGTTTACTTGCTGAGTCTTTTAGTCTCACTCTTACTTCGGCGTACAGGTTTAGCAGGTGACCCTACTTCCTCGGAGGAGACCGTTGAGAGCGACTCCGAGCGAGGGGAATAGAGTGTTGTGGAGTCACCGTATTGTACCTTACTTTCATAGTATGTAATTGAGACTTATGTAATTGAAGCTTATGTAATTTGTAGACGAACAATGTAATTTGAATTTTGTATTTCATTATGTCGACTTAGTTCCTTAAATTGCTATATGGATCATGTATGTTTAATGAGGATGATGAAATGAAAAGACAGTAGTTTTTTTTACATCCGCTACTCTGTTTTCATATTTGTGTACATCTCAATCTAGTGGTAGTGTTGGGTAAATGTCCCACTGTGACGAGACTCACTATACCAACGTGGATTGGTATAATCGTACCGGTATAATGAGGGTCGTCGCAATTGGTCTGATCATACACCCTATTGATGATGTAGCAGGCTGTGTTGACTGCTTCTACCCAGAAGTATTTTGATAAATTGTATTATGTGAGCATTGTCCTGGCCATGTCCAGCAGTGTTCTGTTCTTCCTTTCTGCTACTCCATTCTGTTGAAGTGTTCTTGGTGCAGAGAAGTTATGTTCTATGCCATTTTTTCACAGAATCTGACAAATTCTTCATTCTTGAATTCTCCACCATGATCAGATCTAATGCTAACTATCTAAAATTTTTGACTTTTCTGCACTGATTTACTGAACTTCAAAAAAGCTGAGAATGTTTCTGATTTGGCTTCTAAAAATGATACCCATGTGTATAGTGAATAATTATCCACAATTACATAGCCATAAGTTTTTCCTCCAAGACTGACTGTTCTTATTGGTCCAAATAGGTCTATATGGATGAGTTCCAATGGTTCGGAAGTTGTTACTACTGTTTTGGACTGAAATGAAGTCTTGGTCTACTTTCCTTGGCACATGCTGTACAGATTCCAGATTTCTTTAGCTTTAGTTTCGGAAGACCTTCAACTAGATTATGCTTGATTAGTTCTTGATCACTGAAGTACTAGCATGTCCTAATCTTTTGTGCCACAGATTAGTTTCCTCACTCTTTGGCAAGACATCGATTGACTTCTTTTAATTCTTCCAGTTGCAAAGTGTACAAATTTTTATTCTTTGAGCTTCAAACACTATTTTCCCATCCTTTTAGATTATACACTTATCATTCTGAAATTTGACTAGTGACCTTTGTCACAAAGTTGACTTATGCTAATCAGATTGTGATTCAATCCTTCTACATATATGACATCTTCTATTAAATTCTTTTCTTTTGATCCTATAGTTCCACATCCTAATACCCTGCCTTTTCCATTGTCTCCATAGGTAACTTGACCAACTTCATCTTTAAAGCTTGTAAACAGTTTTCTGTCACCTGCCATATGCCTTGAGCACCCACTATCCAAATACCATTTGGATGCTCTCGGGTGAACCTGTAAACAAAATTAAGTTGTAACTTTTGGTACCCAAACTTTCTTGGGTCCTTGATGGTTAGTCTTAGGAATCCAATGCAAGTGTCTAGTTGTGCAAGTGTTGACAGTGTGCCCTAGTTGGTTACAATGACCACATAAATCAAAGGAATTCTTTATATGTGTAGTGTTTCTGGAGTTCAATTTTTGTTTATAAACATACTGATTTACCTTTCTAGGATTTTTTAAATTTCTTTCCTTCACAAATTTGGGAGTTGGATATTTTCAGGAGAGATAATATTCTCCTCATTTGATGGAGGTGTATATCTTACTCCATATTTCTTTTTGCTAGTTCTAGCACCTTTTAACTTTAGAAATATAGATGTTTTACATTTAGCAATTTTATCTAAGGTAGCTCTTAGATAGTCAATTTCTTATTTAATTTTTCTTCATCTTTCAATTCTTTTAGATTTGTTTCAAGTTCCATGATTTTACTGTTTTTAACTTTTAGATCTTCACAGAGTAATTCTTTTGATCTTTTTGTTTCAGTTAAGTTTTGTCCTATCTTTTCTACTTCACTTTTTAGAAAAGTGTTGGATTTTTCTTGATTTAGTAGGTGATCTTACTATTTTAATTTGTTTAACTACTATTTATATTTTTCATACAGTTCATTAAATGCATCTTCTAAACTATCAGAGTTAGATTCTGAACAAGATGTAAAAGAAGTTTCAGAATTTACCTGTTCTAGTGCTGCCATGAGGGCTAGATTGACATGTTCCTCTTCTGATTCTGAACTTGAAGAGTCTGAAGTTGTAGCTTCTTCATTGTCCCATGCTGCGACCATTGCCTTCTTCTTGTACTTTCTTTCTTTGCCCTTCTTCTTCTCAAATCTTTCAGCCAGATCATCCTTCTTGAGCTTTGGACATTCTGAATTGTAATGTCCAGGCTAATTGCATTCATAGGAGGTTGGCTCTTTCTTCTTTTCTCTTTTGAAGTACCTCTTTGAGCCGAACGAACTTCTTTTTCTTTGCAAGAATTCATTGGAGCTTTCTTAACAACATGGCTTCATCATCACTGTCATCTAATTTCTCCTTCGAATCTTCGGAGGAAGAATCTGCAACCTTCGAAGCATTTGGCATTTTCTTTTTCGATGTGTTTTCAGAAAATCTTTCCATATTTATTTCATGGGCCATTAGAGAGCCAATTAATTTATCAATGGAAAGTTTCGTTAGATCATGGGCTTCCTCAATAGCAGTGGCCTTAGGGTTCTATGAAAGAGTTAAAGATATAAGTATTTTTCTAACAGTTTCTTCATCAGAAAGAGATTTTCCAAGAGAACTTAGACCAACTACTATGCTTGAAAATCTATTATACATTTGAGTAACATTTTCATTTGGAAGCATTTTAAATTGCTCATATTGTGAAACAAGAATATGAATATCTATTCTAGTTTGTTTCACCTTATCGGTTCCTTCATATGTTATTTGCAATTTATCCCACATTTCTTTTGTGGATTTACATATTGATAATCTACTAAATTCTCTTTTAGATAAAGCACATCATAGATAGTTTTTAGCTTTAAAATTTAGAGATAGTTTAGTTTTATCAGTTACAGTAATTGCAGTGGTACCTTTAGCAGGAATAATAACAAAGTCACCTACCTCTATTACTTGCCACAGATCAAAGTTTGTGCCTCGAATGAAGCATTCTATTTTTATCTTCCACTATTGGTAATCCTCACCATCGAAGAACGGTGGTCTGGTGACTGACTGACCTTCGTAGTTGTGACCTTCAGCTGCCATCTCTTCTCAAATCTTTCGATTCTTCTGAGAAGACCTCGCTCTGATACCACTTGTTGGATCAAGATGGCACTAAGTTGTCCTAGAGAGGGGGGGGGGTGAATAGGACTTCTTGCACTTTTAAAATTTTATCTAAAATATAAACAACACTAAATAGAGTCATTAGTACTTAGTGTGGTGTGTGTGAAACAAGTGTAAACTTGGCGGAAATAATCACACAGAAATGCACAAGAGATTTTATCCTGGTTCGGCCCTTCCCACATGGATGTCCTACGTCCAGTCCCCAAGCAACCACTTGGGATTTCACTAACTACCAAGTGCACTTGACCTTCTCTCAACTGAGAGGTAATACAACCACTTGCAGACCAGCAAGTCTTCCCTTAAACCAAGGGGTACAAGACTATCTACAACTGTAGACCTTCCTTCACAAGAGGGGCACTGTAGGGTACAAACCGCCTATGAGTTATCTTACATAGAAGTTGAAAACTTGTGTCTGCTCAACAGAAATGAGCATGCACAGAGATTCAGGAAGAGAAGCAAAAATGAAAGTGGAGCTCAAGCTCTTTTTGAAACAAAGGTGGACTGAAAAGATCTGCTATGCAAAAAACCACCAAGGAAGAAGACTTCTAAAGCCAATGGAGAGCTTGCAAGTCGAGGCTTTGAGGAGTGGCTCTCTTTCTCTTTTAGTGGCTCTTCTAGCTTTTAGATTGGAGTGGAAGGTGAGCTTCTATCTTCTTATGTGTGTGTATCTCTATCTTCTGTATGTGTATCTTGTTGTGTTCTTATTGTTCAAATTCTAGCTTCTATATATGAGCTTCAGAATCTGCCCGTTTGAATTTTGGCTGTTGGAAGCAGGCCGTTGAAAGATGTCCGTTGATGGGAGATTTTGAGGTTCTTAGGTTTGTCCATCAAATCTTTAGCTCCATGAGCCCCAACGTATTCATTCTATATTTTGTAGCTTCATGCTTGGGAGATAGTTTCCATAAATGCTTCTACAAGCTTCATGCTTTAATAAATGTTCTACAAGCTTGAAAGGACAAGACAAAGAGATATCTCCATGCTTTTGGAGGAGGTGAGATACATATAAAAGATAAAGCAAGTAAGCTTCAGAAAGATAGATAGATAGCATGAGTACTTTATGCTGAAAGTCAGAGAGTTCTGACAAAAAGGATGTAGCAGGTGGTCTTCTAACAGATAGCCCATATAGCTTATCACATTTAATTCCTGACCATCTGGTCAATTAGAGATAAAAATAAAATGACTGGTAAGTGAGAGATGATAAGCTTATAGACATTTGCAGATCTCAAGAAGACATTTCAAATGAGATAGATAATATTAATTTTCCCGCCAAAAGATATTTGAATTTTATGATAACAGAAAAATAATTATAATTATCACACAAAAAATTCTCATGTAAAAGGATTCCAATAAGAACAATGAAAACTCATGAAGTAATCAAGATAATGATTTATTAAGTTTTGTGGTAAATGATAGAAGCAAAAGTATTTTCCAGAAGTTGATATGAGATACAATTGATGTTTAAACATAAGACAATCATTGTTTAAGCTAATTGATGTGAGTGACAATCGATGTTCAAGGGGAATCAATGTTTGAATGACTATAATCAATGTGAACATAATTCATGTATACGAGAGTTGATGTTTAAACATAATCGATGTTCATAGAGAGTTGATGTTCAAGTGAAATCGATGTTTGAAGAGAGTTGATGTTTAAGTGAGTTGATGTTTAAACAGAATCGATGTTCAAAGAGAGTTGATGTTTAAGTGAAATCGATGTTCAAAGAGAGTTGATGTCTAAGTGAAATTGATGTTCAAAGAGAATTGATGTTTAAGTGAAATCGATGTTTGAAGAGAGTTGATGTTTAAGTGAAATCGATGTTCATAGGGAGTTGATGTTTAAGTTAAATCGATGTTTGAAGAGAGTTGATGTTTAAGTGAAATTGATGTTCAAAGAGAGTTGATGTTTAAGTGAAATTGATGTTCAAAGAGAGTTGATGTTTAAGTGAAATCGATGTTCAAAGAGAATTGTTGTTTAAGTGAAATCGATGTTTGAAGAGAGTTGATGTTTAAACAAAGTTGATGTTTAAAGAGAGCTGATGTGGACTTAGAGAAATTTCGTTATGCTGATACTTAGGTTCTGTGTAAGCATGAATTTAGAGAAATGTTTATACAGTTCAACAAAATGCTTTGGTGTATATTCTGATCAACTTATTTGGAAGATTTGTCATATATAAAGTCTTAAAAGGTTTTGTTATAGCAAAAACATAATGTTTAAAACAATAGATATTAAAAGGTTTTGTCATAGCAAAAATATCATAATTAATTGTTTAGAAAAATAGATAGTTTCTCAACAAACACTGTGGCAAAGGTCATTTAATAAAGTTTCATAACGACAAATGTATTATTAAAAAAGATGGAAAAATAGTCTTTAAAGCTCAAAGAGTTAAGAATTTGTATACCTTACAACTGGCAGAACTGAAAGAAGTCAATTTGTGACTACAAAGAGTCAAGAGACTGATTTATGGCATAGAAGACTAGGATATGCAAGCGCCTCAGTGATCAAGAAATTAATCAAGCATGATCTAGTTGAGGGTCTTCCAAAGCTGAAATTGAAGAAATTTGAAATCTATACAGCTTGTGCCAAAGAAAAGCAAACAAAGACATCATTTCAGTCCAAGACATTGGTGACAACCTCCAAACCATTAGAAGTTATTCACATGGATTTGTTTGGACATATAAGAACAGTAAGTCCTGGAGGAAAGGTATATGGCTATGTAATTGAGGATGATTATTCAAGATATACTTGGGTATCCATTTTGGAAGCCAAATCAGAAACCTTTTCAGCTTTTTTAAAATTTAGTAAATTAGTACAGAAGAACTAGAAATATCAGATAATCAGTATTAGATCTAATTATGGTGGAGAATTCAAAAATGAAGAATTTGTCAGATTCTGTGAAGAAAATAGAATAGAGCACAATTTCTCTGCACCAAGAACACCTCAACAAAATAGAGTAGTAGAAAAGAAGAACAGAACACTACTGGATATGGCCAGAACAATGCTTGCATAATACAATTTACCAAGGTACTTCTGGGTAGAAGCAGTAAACACAGCCTGCTACATCATCAACAAGTGCATGATGAGACCAATTCTGAAGAAGACACCTTATGAGCTATACAAGGAAAAAACTCTAAATGTCAGTCACCTTCGACCCTTTAGTTGTAAGTGTTTCATTTTGAATAATGGTAAAGATAATTTAAGAAAATTAGATGCTAAAAGTGATGAAGGTTTTCTACTAGGATATATTTCAAAACCTAGAAGATACAAAGTGTTTAACAGAAGAACTTTAACAATAGAACAATCATTCCATATTTTATTCGATGAGACTAACCCTTCTATTAAGAAAATAGAAGAAAAAGATGATATTGTTGTTGAACAATTGTGCAGGGATCTGGAATAGACATCTCTTGAAGAAAAAGAGGAAGACAAGGAAGATCCACCAATAGAAGAACTTCAACAGCAAGAAGACGCACATGAATGACTACCTAGGGAACTGAGGTATCACAGAGATCATCTAAGAGAAAATATCATAGGTGATCCTCAAGACAGGATAGGAACAAGAGGTATGAATGTTCCCTATGAATACACTGCATTTGTTTCTCAGATTGAGCCTAGGACAATCAATGATGCACTGGCAGATGAATCTTGGATCCTAGCTATGCAAGAGGAACTTAACTCGTTCCAACGCAGCTAGGTCTGGACTCTTGTGCCTAGACCTTCTGACCATTCAGTTATTAGGACCAGATGCATCTTTAGAAATAAAATGGATGAATCAGGAGTGATCACCAGGAATAAGGCTAGATTGGTAGCACAATGATACTCTGAAGAGGAAGGCATTGATTTCGATGAAACATATGCTCCAGTTGCTAGATTAGAGACAATCTGAATTTTATTAGCTTATGCATGTTCTCTTAGTATCAATTTGTTTCAAATGGATGTTAAAAGTACTTTTCTTAATGGGTTCATAAAAGAGGAAGTTTATGTGAAGCAACCACCTGGTTTTGAAGATACTAAGTATCCAAATCATGTTTTTCGTTTAAAGAAAGCACTATATGGTTTGAAACAAGCTCCAAGAGCTTGGTATGAAAGACTAAGTACTTATCTTATATCACATGATTTCTCAAGAGGTAAAGTAGATAGCAGTCTTTTATTAAGAAATTTTTAGAAGGGATCCTGATTGTACAAATATATGTTGATGATATTATCTTTCGTTGTACTAATGAATCACTCTGCAAATTCCTTTAAAATCTTATGCAAAGTGAATTTGAAATGAGTATTATGGGTGAGCTTAATTACTTTCTTGGCTTGCAAATCAAGTAGACCAAGGAAGGCACTCACATTTGTCAAATCAAGTATATTTCATATTTGCTTTCTAAATATGTTTTTGACAAGTGTAAGCCTTTGGGAACACCCATGAGGCTAGGAATTAAATTAGATAGTGATCCAATTGGTAAGAAAGTAGATCAAAAGATTTATAGAGGTATGATTGGGTCATTACTCTATCTTAATGCTAGTAGACCAGATATAATTTTCAGTGTATTTGTGCGCAAGATTTCAGGCTGATCCTAAAGAATATCATGTTAATGCTGTTAAAAGAATATTTAGATATCTTATGAATATAAGTAAATTGGGTTTATGGTATCCTAGATGCTCTGAATTTAAACTGCTTGGATATAGTGATGCTGACTATGCTGGATGCAAAATAGACAGAAAATGCAGCAGTGGTACTTGCCAATTTCTTGCAGGGTGCCTAATCTCTTGGTCTTCCAGAAATAAAATTCAGTAGCTTTTTCCACAACAAATGAAGAATACATTACAGCTAGGAGTTGCTGCACTCAACTGTTGTGGATCAAACATCAACTAGAAGACTATGGTCATACACTACATGAAATTCCAAAACTATGTGATAATACAAGTGCAATCAATTTGACCAAAAATCCAATCCAACATTCAAGAACCAAGCACATTAAGGTCATACATCATTTCATCAGGACCATGTAAGTAATGGTGATATTTTACTTGAATTTGTCTCTACAGAAAATCAATTAGCTGATATATTTACGAAACCTCTCCCTGAAGATAGATTTACATCAATAAGAAGAGAAATAGGAATGTGCAATCCTGATTGAATGCTAAAAATTGTTTACATAATCTGATCTATCCATCGTCAAACTTTTTCTATGTCCTGGACATTCGACTTCTCCAAAGTCGGAGTTTCAAAAGTCGACTCTTTTGAAGTCGGAGTCTGTGAAGTCGGAGTCTTTGTTAATTAAAAAAAAAAGGTGGGGGGGGGGGGGTGGGGGGAATTAAAATAACGGTTCATTCATTTAATCTAGTCGTTCATATCCTCATCTACGATTTGTTACACAACTTCTTTCATTTATTAGGACCTTTCCTTCTTACTTTCCAAATCACCCCATTCGAAACGTCTCTGACTCCTTCGTCTTCTTCCTGGTTCCCGCGTCTGTTCTTCACCCCGACGGAACCGTCTTCGAGCATTTACCAATTTCCTTGATTTCTATAAAGAAAGGTAGGATCTTTGATTTCTCTGAACTCATTTCACTTCTCCTCTATCATCTCCCTTAGATGTTTCTCATACATTTGTCTAGATGGCCTCCTCTAGGGCTCTGGACGGGACCTTCTTCACCCCAGAAAAGCTCCAACGACTCAACTCAGCCAAAGCCTCTATTTTCCCAGGAAAAGTAGTGGATTTCTCTTAGTTATCAGACAGACTCAATTGGGTAGCAGAAACCCTAGACGTGTTAGGCTGGACCAAGCTTTGCCAGATCAACTAGCCAACATTTGAAGATGCAGTGAAGGCATTCTATGTGACCCTCCAGGTCTCTGCAGATGGGTCTATTCAAAGTTTTGTAAAAGGTACTCAGATCTCCATTACTGAAGATTTATTAGTAGAAATTTTGGATTGCCCCAACTTCGGACATAAGATCAGTGAAGCAGTGTCCATAGAGAAGTAGAAGTTAGGAATCATTGGTAGCCTTGGAGCTATCTTGACGAAAGGGCTTCTTATAAATGAGCTCTCTGCAGAGAAGAGGCTCCTCCATGCCATCATCACCACCATCATCACCCCTAGGGTTGGGACTCACTCCTCCATCATAGCCAGGGATGGCAGTCTTCTGTTTTGGGCTATTCAGGGGCATAAATTCAGTCTTCCCTCTATTATTTTGGAGTGGATGGTAGGGTGCAAGTATTTACAAGAATCTCTCCCTTATAGACCTTTGCTGACCCTTATATTCAGAAGATTTTCAGTGGATTTATCAGAAGAAATTTTAGTGTCAGTGAAGGAAAAGATTGGGCTATCCACACTTAGAAGAAGTCACTATGTTTTGGAAGATAAAGCCCAAAATACATGGACTAAGGACTCTGTACCAGATTGCACCCATGATATATTTCCAGATGAGGTACAGGGCGGCTTCTCCTCATTTCCCACAGCCCAGCCTCCAGATGTTAGAAGAGAAGGAATTAGAGTTGAAGCAGCAGTAGAAGAGGCAGTACAAGATGAAGTTGCAGGACCTTCTCTTGAGCATGACCTCCTAGATGTGACCATCAGTCAAGTGCTCAGAGATCGAAAAGGTAAAGGAGTAGCTCAAGAAGTGGATATTCCAAGATCCACACTAGTTGAGCCTCCTATGTATGAAGATCATCATCATGTCTCTCCACCTCTAGTTGAGACCCATCCAAGGTCTCAGGGGGAGACTAGTAGGACCTTAGATGATGTTTTAAGTGTGGTCCTTAAACAACAAGAGATGCTATTTGTGCTTCAGATGCAGATACGTCAAATAGATGTTAAATTCGACTTTTTGTCAGAGGAATTTCGGCAGATGAAGGATCTGCTCCTTCAATTGGTCTACCAACAGGGCAAGGGCAACTCTCCAATACCTCCTTCTGTTCCTCAACCTGAAGAGTAGCAGCCCAACCAGTCATAACCACAGCTAGAGCAACATGAAGATCAACCAGCTGTGGAGTCAGAGAAGCAGCAAGAATCGCCTGTTGAGCAGCAACAACAACAGCAATAATAGAGATCAGAAGAGCAACCCTCTGAGCAGATCCAACAGAGATCAGTGGAGCAGCTAGATCAGTCTGTGGAAGAACTATCCAAGGCCAAGACTTGTAAGAGATGGATGACGAGGAAGCTTATGAATCTAGTTCTGTTGTTTTCCCTTCCTCAAAATCCAATCCCATTCCTTCACCTCCTCCTGAACCAACTCTTCCAAATCCTTCTAAACCAATCTCTCCTATTTCCTCTAATCCTCCTCCTTCTACTTCTCAACCAGAGGAACAACCTCCCTCTCCCCCAAGCACTTCAATCACTTCATTGCCTATGGTGTATACATACAAGTCACATACTGTTAATACACCTACTCTTCACACCTTAGCTCCTCACTTTTTCTCCTCTCATCCTACATCCTTCATTCCTTTTTTGACCCAGCCTACTCATCCACTTGCTCAAATAGTGCCCAGTGTGGCACTTTCATCTAAAGTGGGGCCAAAGATAAAACTTAACCCTACTTCTCAACTTCCTCCCTTTTGGTATGCATTTATCTATCACTCTGAGCAAAATATGGCTCTTTTCAAAGAATTCCTATCCATCAAGGCTTTTCTTGAAGTTCATGGGTTTCCAGCCTACAAATTTGAAGACTGGCTCCATACCTTGATCAAAACTCAAGAAGTTCTTCTGGTTGATCTGAATCTTATCACTCAAAAAGCCATAGCCTTTCTCCTGAAGAATTTTTGGCTCTTTATCCTGGAGAAGAAGTGAAGTATAGAGAAGCCAGGTTAAGGAACTAGTTTCTGATGTTTCTTTTCACTTGGATTTAAGATTCTTCGATCTGTTTAAGAATTTCATAAAAAGCAGCAGAGTAGTTACAGCCGCATGAAGAAATTCAATGAAGACAGGTTCAAATTGAATCTACCAGATGTTAGTAAGGGGCAATGGGCTATGATTGTTAAAGGGCAAAGAGGAATCACTCCCTCTATGGTCATTGGATTGCCCTCAGGACTACATCCTAGTATGATAAGGGCCATTTCCTCCAGAAATCAGTTTGCCCAAGTTGTCTTCAACCGACACATAAGGATAGCAGTAAGGTTCAAGATAAAATACAATATCAGGCTATCCATTCATCATTTTTCCCTCATGCATGCTCCTAAGAATTCACAGTATCTCAAGGACTTTCAGCATAGTTTTGCAGAATCTGAAAGATTGTCAGAAGAGTAGTGGGCAGTATCTTATCCTGAAGAGGCTTCAGAATGTAGAAAGCTAAAGCTATCTCCTTCTGTCTTCCGGAGTAGAGGCTATGAGACACTTTGGAAGTCTGTCTTTCTGAAGTGGACAGAGAGATACAGTATATACTACGAGGCCAAGGAAGCAGCTCACTCTCAAGGTCTCCAGTGAAGCATCACTGTCCATAAGTTCCTGCACAAGGCAGCCAATAGGAAATTCATT
This sequence comes from Colocasia esculenta, assembly GCA_014218235.1. Classification (NCBI taxonomy): domain Eukaryota; kingdom Viridiplantae; phylum Streptophyta; class Magnoliopsida; order Alismatales; family Araceae; genus Colocasia; species Colocasia esculenta. The sequence continues at coordinate 151,069,425 of CM024758.1, read as the reverse complement.
CCCCTTAGGAGAACCCTGAGTAGTGATAACTATAATAGGAGAGTCAATTGGCATCATCGCCGACACCTTAAGTCTTCTAGGAAAATCCCCTCCGTAGGACCCTCCTATAACATAGATAATTCTATTTTCTCTCATGTATTCCCTGATAATGAGAAGAAGCTCTAGGATCTTCTTCAACCCTTCTTTGATCAGATCCCACCTTCTCTCTATCTCCCCAGTTCCTCTTAATGTATGTACATGTTATTCAGACATCAATACATCTTTTTTTTTCTCTACCTGTGTGAATTACTCTCTCTCTCTCACTTTCTATCATTTATCCTTTCTATTAATGCCACAAAGGGGGAGAAAGAAAGAACAAAATAGATATATATAGAACATAACTTTTTTTTTTCTGTTTACAAATTTGTTTAATCTATCTATATAAAAGATTATTTTATCATTAACAAAAAGGAGAAGAATGTTGAGCAAAAATGTTTGGGAAAATTTGTTGAGCAACCATCTTAAGAATTGTTGAACAAAAATATTTAAGAACATTGTTGTGCAATTATCTTTTACAAATACTTGATCATTGTGTTTTTGCTATGACAAAAATCTTTTAATATCTCCTAAACAAATTTATTGGATTATACCACACTTTTTTTTGTATGAAAATTAATATGACAAAGTAAAGGCATACATGCATTATACTGTACAACCCTTAATCAAATTTGTGCGTCAACACACAGGACCTAAGTGTCAACTCTGTCACACTTAATAATAAATTTTTTTCTAAGTCCACAAGTGTATACTGTATACTATATTAACTCCGAGTTCTAAAAAGTCGAAGTGGGCTATCAACTTTGTGAACTGTTGGCTTCACTTCAACTCCTCGAAAGTCGAAGTGATCTAGCTTCACTTCGACTCCTGAAAAGTCGAAGTATCCTCACTCCGACTTCTAAAAAGTTGAAGTATGATATCGATTGATGAACAAACCTGTTTGACTCCGACTCTTAAGAAGTCGAAGTAGCCAGTCTAACTCTGACTCTGGGACAGTCGAAGTGGTACATCGATTACTCCTTTAAGTACACATCAATTACAGTTTTTAGTCCACATCAATTACTATTTAAAACATTGATTATGTTTAAAACATAGATTACTTTGTTTGGACATCAATTACTTCTTGAACATCGATTACCTTTTGAACATCAATTACTCTTAGACATCGATTACCTTCATGCATCAATTACAATTGTTTCTCACTCCGACTTGATGGGTATGGAATGAATATCTAGAGGGGGGGGGGTGAATAGATATTGACCACTTAAAAAATTACTAGCCTGAAACATATCTAAGAATATGAAAGAGCTATTTATATCAAACCAGACAAAGCAATAGAGCCAATGCACAACACACCACACAATGGAAGCAAAATTTTTAAGGTGGTTCGGCTCCAATGTGGAGACCTACATCCACCCCTCACTAAATTAAGTGAGGCTTCACTCAACAACTTGAACATGTGAAAACACTCACACAACTGCTGATTCATAGCTTTATACAACCTGCTGATTCATAGCTAAGATTGTATCAATCTCTCAATCCTCACATACAGTATAGGATCAGTCCATCTACTCCAACTGGAGCAGACAACCAGTAGTTTGATGTTTAGAATAAATGGGAAAAAACCAAACGAGAGAAATTGCTAAAAGAATGCAGAAATCTTATACACACTGTGCGTGCAGCTTCACTGGAGTTGAGGTCTGATCAGATTTCTCCTTGAACTCCCAATTGCATCTTCTCCAGGCTCGAACTCATCAGTTTCTTCTTCTAGCAGTAGCTGAAGGATCAATCATCTCTGAATTGGGTTGAATTCTGATGCGCTGCTTCAACTGATCAGCAGGAGATCTTCATATGGGTAGAAGAAACGATCCAACATCCTTTCTTCTTGATGAGTTGACTACACCGAAGCCTGCTCTCTTCCCTGAACTCAAGCTCTCTGCTCTTTTTGCACTTTTTAGCTCTCTGATGCTCTGCACCATTTCTATGTGTGTCATCTTCTAAAGAGGATGCCACTCCTCTTTTTGATCAGTATCACAGAATCTTCCTGGTGGGCCCCAGAAGAATCCCAATTCGTTGGGAGGTGCTTTTTGCTGCTAAAAAAGGGTATCTTCCAGAACCTTGTAAAGTGTGCCTGGAATCCCAATCATTGGACCTCAGGTCACGTGCCTGGAATTAATGTGCTGGCAAGCGTTTTTCATCACTGGAATAAAAGTGTCAGAGAGTCGACACACCTTGAGCATAGTGTAGACGCACATAGAACTTGACTTGGACCAATGAAGATGCTTCAGTAGAGTCGACTCCATGCCTTCATGAGTCGACCTCATCCATTTGACTGCTGTGAAGACTTGCTGTCCATGAGTGTAGAGCTGACCTTGTAGCATCTGAGTGCCGACCTTACAGAATGGTTGAGTCGACCTTATCTTCATCTGGAGTCGATCTCATAGACTGGTGGAGTCGACCTGATCCTCATCTGAAGTCGACCTCATGCATTTTTTTTCTCTAAGCGCTAATAGGAAATTCAACTAGTGTCGACCTGATTCTCATATGGAGTCGACCTTATGCGATTCTTTTCCTTCAGTGCTAACCAGAAGACCAGCTAGTGTCAATTTGTTCTTCAACTAGAGTCGACCTTATGTGATACTTTAGACTTCTACACTATTGGAAGACTATCTAATGTCGACCTATCCTTTGGGTAGTGTCGACTCAAGTGCTTCACAGAACTCCAGTAACTCACTCACTGAGACATGTGTCAACCTATTAAGCAATCAATGTCAACTCACATGAGATCATTTGACTTTGTGAATTTTCCTGTCATATAAAAACTTGTGTAAGAAGAATTCTTATATATTTATGACACTTTGCTTGACTTATGACATCATCAAAACCAGGGACAGAACAATCTCCCCCTTTTTGATGATGGAAATAATGATTCATAAAAGTTTTGACTATGACTTGACTATGACTGAATTTCATGTTTCATGTAACCAAGTCAACACACAACACAAGCAATCCACACAAGTCCATACATGAACAATTCACACAGATGATTTCAATAATTGTCATTGCTTATAAAAGTGTTACAAACAGAAATACATCAAAGTCAAAAGAGTCTATGAAATGTCTCCCCCTTTGATATAATCAAAACAGTGAAATAACTTAGGGGAAGGAGGTGGTGGAGGTAGCTGCATAATGAGCTTTAGCTCAATCCTAGCCAATTTGGCTTCCAAATCAACATAATTATCTCGAAGATAGATTTGAATAGCTTCAGTATTGTGTTCAGAAAACTTTGCATTTCTCATAGCTTGGCAGAGACAATAACTAGGACCTGGTCTATCCCATGTGGCATAGGTGGTGGAGTAGTGGAAGAAGTTGCATGATTGCTCTCAGCTGTTTCTGAATCTAAAGTCATATCTCATGGATCTGATATGATGAGACATTTCTATATAATACTCTCTCAGAATGTTCATATTTCCAGTCATTTGAGTGTAAGAGTTTTACAGAGTTGGAAGATCAGCTAGCTTCTCTGATCCTTTATGCAGTGCTTCTTCAACTGACTGTAGCTTGTCAAAAAATGTGCCTGAGTAAAAGCTGCATTGTTGAATACTTCTTCAATTTTCTCAATGAGCTTATTAGATCTAAAAGCTGCAAATGTTGCTGACTTTTCCTGCAGTCTATGTTGTCATTGAGCTGCTTTTCTATTTCTTCTAACCGGCTTTCAAATTTGAGGGACTGTTCTTCAAGCTTGACATTTAGCTAGCTAACTGAATCATGTATAGAAGCAAACTGATCTTGAAGAAACTGTAACAGCTGTGGAGGAACAACAACTTCAGCTGTTGAAGTTGAAGGCGGAGCATGTTGAGAGGTAAATGCCTCCTGATGAGTGTGAGGAGCAGGAGAGTACTGTGGAGGATCCACACCCAGATCATCAAATCTAGGAATAGGAGAGAAAGGTCTAGTAGCATAAGAGGGTGTAGGTGAAGGAATGTCCTCAGTCATCTCAACTCCTTGAGTTGCAACCTCATCCCCCTGCTCATTCAGGTCTTGTTGTGGATGTTCCACAACAATGTCATCATTCTTATGACCTTGAGAGGAAGCTAGTCCTCTCACCAACTGTACTCTTTCCATGTTGAGTTTCATGAATTTTACAATATGAGCCAGACAATAGATGTTGTACTTTGGAATAGTCCTAGTTTTTGTGTTTTCAAGTGGAATATTCGCCCTCTGAAAAATACTGGATAGATGTGCAGCATAAGGCAAACTTCTTCTCAGTTCAAGTCTTGTGGATTCATGAAGAAGTTGATAGATTAACCTTCTCTCTTGTGATCAAACAATACAGAAGAAACCTTTGAAGGCTAGTGACTCTATGCCTCCCTCCTCCTTGAGGGGTCATAATAGTAGTGCATATGTGGTGTAGCACTCTATTCAGTGGAGGGAATTTGTTTGCATTCAAACTTGATACCTAGTCTGGACTATATTTTCATTATCATGCACTTGTCCAGTCATGAGGGTATATGCTTCATGAACACATAGGTATACTCTGAGGATTGTGACCTTCATTAGGGATATTTAAAGTTTCATTCACAAAGTATGTGGTGAGTATAATGGGTATCCCTCTGACTGTAGATTCTAGAGAATTCTCTTTGCTCACCAAGTTCTTGTAGAATTCCTGAACTAAAATAGGATAGAAATCCTTTGTTCACTGACAAAGCTAGTCCAACCCTGAAATTCTATCATTTCTAATAGTTCTGGAAACACAGAATTCATACCTTTATCAAGAACATCCACAGTTCTTGGATGCAGAATTTGTTTATTCTCAGTAGTAAGATGAACTGCCTCCCGAGCCTGACTTGTCTTATTATCAGACTCTATTTCCCCAATTTTTGACTCTGAGGGCTGAACAATACTTTGTGACTTCAAATCAGTAATTGTTGATGTCTTAGGCAATTTTCCACCCTCAGCCCTAACCTCTTGAGAATTTTCTTCTTCGAAACCATCTGAATCAACTGGATTACTGTCACAGGGTCCCTTCGAATGTGAACTTTCTTGACCATTTGATCTCTGATCATCAGAAGAATGAACTGAACCCTGTACATTAGGGTTTCTTCTTGGGAATCTTCAGAGTGCTCGGCAAAGGATGCTTGCACAATGTCGTCTTCACCAGAACTGCTCAAGTCCACAAACTCAGTCTTCTTTTTCCCTCTGGAGAAAGTCTTCTCCTTGGACGAATGTGGATGTGAGAAATGTCGGCTTGATGAAGAGGGAACAAAAGGCTTCTTCTCTTGAAAAATTATACTTTTCCCTTGATCATTCTTGGCCTTGGTGCACCGTTCTAAAGAATCTGGTTCAGTCTCCTTGCGCTTGGCTCCCTGACGAGCTGCCATCTTGGGTGCCATGACGGAAAGTAGAGAGATGGAGGAGATTTTCAGGCACAGAATGAGGGTTTGTGAAGGAGGAAAGGCAGTTAGATTCAAAAGTATCCGAACGGGCACTTGAGTAGAGACTTTATAAGGGAAGAGACGCGCCAAGCGTCGACCTGCCCTAGATGATATAGAGAGTATGTGAAACAGTGAGAGATTAACATGTTCCATTGAAAGTAATGACCAGATGAGTCGACTCTATCCAAACATGTGTCGACTCTATTACGAAAGGATTCAGTGAACTGTTCAGATAGAATTGGAAAAGGAGCAATATACCATGATTAATGTATATTTGGGTAATTTTGAGAAAGTAAAAAACATTATGCTCTTTCCTCACTTTAAACTCCTCTTAGTGAAATTAATGGTTTGAAAGTTATAAACTTTAGTTTATCCAATTATAAAACACCGAAATACTGAGAAGCAGAAATATCAGGTGAAAACATCTTTCAGGTGAAATTGTAGTCTTATTAATTCTTACTCAACACAAGTAAAAAGGTGACCCTAGATAGATATAAAAAGCAAACCAAGATATATTGAAAAAAATTCTTGAGATTTTTCAAATATATATTTTTTAAATTCAATTTGACTGAAAATTTGCATGTTTATAAAAAGATGAACAATCAGATTTACCCATTTTTTCATGTAAAAGCTCATGTTTTTACACACCGGACCTCCTAATTACTCAAGTGAGGTAATCATCCTGTCTCAAGGGTTGTGTGCAACTTTTCATGTGAGGATACATGTTGATTAGACACAAGAATCCCCAGTTACCCAGTAAGCACAAACAGAAATTTATCAACCCTAAATAGAATTAACTAGCTCATCATGACACACAATTTTATCAACTAATTTTTTCATGATTTGCAGTTTCTCAGAGCCTAGTCATTGTTATGCAAATATTAAGGATTTTATATTAAAGTTCTTGAACATCTTTTATCTCTGAAGAAATTTTTAATCAATATAGCTCACATGATATTTAGAATCTAGCCAGAGAGACCAAAATACATGGAAATTTCAGAAATGGATAGGATGCAATTTTCACTTGATACAATATTTTCAACAACTGTTATTTAACCTCTTGATGTTTTCAGTGAATTTCAAAGTTAAACTTAGAAGTTTCTAATGAACAAACCATTTCTTCTACTCTCAGAGATAATGGAGTTTAGAGTATAAGAATTTGAACTCCCCCTGAGAAATTACCCAAAAATACAAATATTCACAGTTTAATTACTCCTCCTCAAAATATGAATTTTTGTGAGAAGGAAGAGAATGAACAGGAACTGGAAAGAAAATTAAAAGAATTCTGGATCAAAGAAGATAGTGTCGACTTACTTGCCATTAGAGTCGACCTAAGTCAAAGCAAATCTCAGACTTTCTGAAGGAATCATTCTTCTTAGATTTCAATCACAGTGTGTTCAACTACTTTCAACTTTTCTGACCATTTTGAAACACTGAACCTTATCTTTCCAAACACTGAATTTCTGAACCAACCTCCCCCTCACAAAGTGCATCAGATATTGAAATAAAGTGACCAAACAACAAGCAATATCAAATCATATGACAAGCAATCACTCAAGTAAGCATTTGCAAGCAATTTATCAAGCAATCAATTATGAATCAAGCAGGCACAAACCAAGTTCTCTTCTTAGAAATGAAAATCTTTCATGACACAAAGGTTTTGTAAAAATATTTGTAATTTACTTTGTTTTTTCAATGATGTGCAATTCAAATGAGTTTTTACTAACTTCATCTCTTAGAAAAATGTCTGATTTCTTTGTGCTTAGTCCTAAAATGCTGGATTGGATTTTTAGCCAAATTTATTGCACTAGTGTTATCACACATTATTGGGACACATCCAAGATCTACTTGGTAGTCTTGGAGTTGGTGTTTAACCCATAAAACTTGAGTGCCACAACTCCCTACAACTACATATTATGCCTCTGCAATAGAGAGAGCAACTGAGTGTTGTTTCTTGGAAGCCCAAGAGACTAAGCACCCTCCCAAAAATTGGCAATGACCACTGGTACTTTTTCTATCCAATTTGCAACCATCATAATTCGCATCTGAATAAGATATCAATTATACTCACTAGATGCAGGATACCACAATCCTTATTCATGAGTTCCTGCCAGATATCTGAAAATTCTTTTTGCAGCACTCATGTGGGATTCTCTAGGACTAGCCTGAAATCTAGCACACATGCACACAAAGAACTGTATATCAGGTCTACATGCTGTCAGGTAAAGCAAGGATCCGATCATACCTCAGTAAGTCTTTGGATCTACCAAGTTACCTTTCAAATCAGCATCCAAACTCAATGTTGTGCTCATTGATGTTGCCATTGCTTTGGTATTTTCCATTTTGTACTTCTTTAGCAAATCTTGTATTTTGACTTATTGCTATTAGTCTAGCCTTATTCCTTATTATCTTGCCTTCTTCACTTGTTTTATTTCTGAAACCCATTTGGTTCCAATGACACTTTGAGAAGAAGGTCTTGGAAACAAATGCCAAACCTTATTTTTTTCAAATTGATTCAGTTCTTCTTGCATGACGTTCATCCAAAAAGCATCTTTTAGTGCATCTTCAACATTTTAGGTTCAATTTGTGAAACAAGAGCCATTTGATCTAATTCAGAAATAAGTTTAAAATGAGATCTTGTTCTGGATGGATCAAGTAGGTTACCAATGATACTATCTTGAGGATGATCCCCTAACATTCTAATGTTCAGTTGTCTGTGTTTTCATTTGCAGCTATGTCTCTTGCCTATCTTCATCACTTGAGTTTTTATTTGTGGCAGACTCCTTTCCTAGCTTGTTGTTTGCATCTTCCTTTTCCAGGAATTCTCCATCATCCTTTTCCCTGCACACACCATCATGTAGTTCATTAAAAGTTATATGAGGGAATTCTTCAACAGTTTGATCTTAACATTATCTCTATCTCCTCTAGAATGATTGGAGTAACCAAGAAAAATTCCCAACTCACTCTTGGGTTCAAATTTATCCAGATCACTATTGTTATTGTTCAGAATAAAACATTTTGCACCAAACACTTTGAAATGAGCAATGGAAGGTTTATTACCTTTTCGAAGTTCATGAGTCTTTTTGCTTAAGGCCTTACCATTGCACGATTTATGATGTAGCAAGAAGTATTTACTGCTTCTGCCTAGAAATTTCTAGGCAACCCACTTTCAATCAACATTGTTCTTGCCATTTCAACCAGTGTTCGATTTCGCCTCTCTACCACTCCATTTTGTTTAGGGGTTCTGGGTGATGAGAATTTGTGAGATATTCCTTCTTCCCTACAGAGATTTTTAAAATCAGTATTTTCAAATTCACCACCATGGTCAGACATGATTGAAATTATTTTGAACTCTCGTACTTGAAGGATTTTCTTATAGAATTATTGAATTCCATGAAGGCATCACTTTTGTGAGCAAGAAAGAATACCCAAGTAAATCTTGAAAAGTCATCTACAAGTACATATCCAAACCTTTTCCCATTTAGCCTGTTTATCCTTGTGGGTCCAAACATATCCATGTGAATAAGCCCAAAGGATTTAGAGGATTGACTTTCAGATCTACTTTTGAAGGATTTTCTTGTTTGCTTTCCTTGAGTACATGCTTAATAGATTTTGACATTTTGTTTGAAGGAAATTTCTAGTAAGCCTTTTACCATGTTGAATTTTACTAATTTATGTAGCATATTGTAGCTAGCATGTCCTAGTCTATGATGCCACAAACATGCAAGATCATTTTTATTAGCAGCCAGACAAAGATTGTTGTTTTCAGGTTCATCCAAATCAACTATGTAAACATTATTGATTCTTTTACCAGAAAATTTTACACAGTTTGACTTCGGCTCAAAAATTGAACACCCAAGGGAATAAAAAATTACCTTGTGACCCTTGTCACAAAGTTGACTTATGCTCAGTAGATTGTATTCCAATCCTTCCACCAGAAGTACATCATCAATTGAGTTTAAAGGATTTTTACCCACTTTACTTGAACCGACAATTTTACCTATAACGACCCTCTTTATTCCGGTATGATTATACCAATCCACATCGATATAAAGTACGCTGTCACAGTGGGACATGTACCCAACACAACACAGTAGGTAGAGATGTACATAAATAACAAAAGGAAGTACAGTGGAACTGAAAGAGATTCTTATTCCATCATCATTACACACATTCCACAGTCTATATAGTAGCCATGAAAATAAACAAAGTCCATAATTATACAAGTCCATAACATTGTCCACATACTAGTAAAAGAATGTGCAATCTAGCAAATGATCCTCCACAAGCTCCGCTACTCCTCTCACTCGGAGTCGCTCCTAACAATGTCCTCCTCAAGCACATAGACACCTATCTCACCTGTATGTTAAAGCAAGTATGAGTCTTCACAAAAGACTCAACAAGTAACCCATTGGCACATCCTTACACATATCACATTCATGCTATTCTTTTAACAACAAGAGTAATCTTACCACATGGTTCATGTCATAACAAACAAGTACAAATAAATAACCTATAACATGCTATCTACACATGGTCTTAGCTTAAATCATGATATCAAATACAACTCATTCACAACATTTCTCCAATTAATTTGATCATGGAATTAAACACATGATTACTAACAAACCTAGCATGATATCTATCACTTTTCGCATACTTTATATCACATAATCACATAATTTTCTTGCTTTTTTAACATAAATATACATGATCACATGGTTCACATTGTAACACATTAGCACATCACTTTCACATGAACACTTTGCACATTCACACACATTTCACATTCTTACACATTATCTTTCTTTTGCTGTGACACATAGTCCGAACCACCATAAAGAAAGATGCACATATCACATAACACATACCTGTCACCTAGGCATTACAATGACGAATCATGGTAACTACGCAGAACTGGGAGAAGCCCTCTCCACCCTAACCAGTGGTACTTGTCCACCTCCAGGATTTCATCCTGATGCCCATAGGATATCACATACACATTGAGCCTTCCTATAGGACTTTTCTACAGTACGGCTCCACAGCCTTCTATGACAGTGTCAATTTCGGCACACATTCACTTAATCACATTATCTCAATTAATCATGAGTAACATCATTTTACATGCACTTATCGATCCATTCACATACATGCCATTCAACCACATATATTTCAGTTTACAAAACCTATCATGGCTATCTAACAGTATTAAAACATATATAACAGTACCTAAACATGCTACTAATCAATGAAAATACTATTTCTTGGATAATCATGCTTAATATGGCTTTTAATGCCTTTACAATTGAAAATAGTACTTACAGATATCATAATAGTCCCAAATTTTAACCATAAACTCTACACATGGAACATATCACATGGTTAATTTTTTAGAATTTTCATGACAGTAGATTTATTTTTAACATTTAACAGAGGTCTCATGTAATTTAACAAGATATTTCAATTAACATGATAAACAGTGAACAGATGGATCTAATAGTCTCAAAGCATGTGTACGGTAACCCTAAGTTCATGAAAATTTCCTGTAACAATATCATACATCATATCTATTTAATCTGAGTTTAGACCTATCAAAACATGCATTTTTCCCCTTAACAGAAATTCTATAATTTGTAATTATTATCAGAAAATTTACAAGAATTCATGGTTTGACCTAATAACATACCCGACTGACCATAAATTTTATAACATATGCAAACATCTAGAAATCCCCAAAATCACATCACACAAATTAAATTCATTGTTCTGTAAAAACCAGATGAACTTGATGGCAAGGGGCTTGCCGTCAGGGTGGGTTAACGACACAATCGATTGTCGTTAACTCAGGAATTTGGGGGTCCAGGACACGAATTAAAAAACCAGAAAAATACCTAAACTCTAGGTGATAGGTCTAGTGACGAAACCCCTAAGTTACTTGCCTCTCTAAAAACCCTAAAGATCAAATTTTTGTGATGAAGCCCTCCTCGGCCAAGCCGAAGAGGTGATGTTCCCCGCCTTGATTCGACTTCCACGCTTGTGCAGTTGATCCCCCGGCGTCAGGAAAGCTCCTCCACCTTCAAAAGATTCTCCTAAATGCAGAAGATCGCCGAAGAAGCCTTCAGATTGTCGGATCAAGCATCTCAAACTCTCTCTTTTTCTCTCCCCAAAACCCAAATAACTCTAGGTGAGGAAAGCCCTCTCTATGTAGAGATGACCCAAATAATAGGGCTTAGAGTCATAGGCAACCTCGGTCATAAGAGTCCTGACCATTGGAGATAGGTTTCCTAAACGGACTCTGGAGAAAATGGGACAATTTCAGATCTGGATCCCAAACGTAGCCGAAGAAGTAAACGGCCACATAGCTGCCGTCAACAAGAAATAAGTTTCAATCAATGTTGACGTCTATCTCTTCTGGCCACATAGTCAATGGCACAAAAGTTGTCGTCAAAAGCTCTTAACGTTAAGCAGAGTTTCGGGAAGAACAATGAAAGCATCAAAACAAATATAATATGCACAGAAATTAAGGGCCTTACATTACCTTTGTTGTTTCCTCCAAAAGTCACATGTCTTGCCTTCTTTTCAGACAATAAACAGAATTTTTCTATGTCCTCTGTATATGTCTAGAACAGCCACTATCAAGATACCACTTTGTGTTCTTGGCTGTAAGACATACCTACAACACATTCAAGTAAAGATCTTTGGAACCCAAGTACATTTGGTCCCTTCAAATCACTCAATTCAAGAACATAGGAAAGTAGAGTTTTTCGAATCCAAGCTTGCCTTTTTACTGTGGGTTCAATGGTATTTTTGGTTTCATGTTGTTTCCAAGAATTTTTGATTCACTGTTTCTTTTCATTTTCATGAAATTGCCTTCAGTGTTCTTTTGAGGAAACCAAGAATAATTTTGATAACTAGACCTCTTGGATATTTTGAATGACTAGATCTAGCAAAGCTGTGAGAGTACGTCGACACTCTGTAGGGATAGTGTCACCTACATGAGTCCACCTAGACATGTTCTGTGGTCTGGTGTATGTAGGTGTCGACCTACCATGAGTCCACCTAGACATGTTCTATGGTTTGGTGTATGAAGGTGTCAACCTACCGTAGGAATAGTGTCGACCTACCCAGTCATGTGATCGCCAAGATTTGTTCCATTGAGATATGTTTGTTGATTTGATTGCAGCACTTGCCTTACCTTTTTATTGAATTTTCCAATTTTAGAATTTTTTATAGTTTCTCTTTTCTCATTTCTTTGAGTTTTCCTCCCATTGAGTTGTTTTCTAGATGAGGAGGTTTCTGAATTTGTTGAAGAAATAAATGTGATGGTTTTCAAACCTATTTCTTTCTTCTTTGAAGGATTGAAACCCAACCCTTCTTTGTTGAAGTTCACTTTTGTTCCAAGCAATGCTTCTAAGTTGTTTTTACGCTCACAAATCTTTTCTAAGCTTCTTGTCTCCAGGTTACATCTTTCTGAGGATTTTCAATTTATTTGTTCATTTCAATATTCACACTTTTTATGGCATCATATTTTTAGCAATCATTTCATTTCTTTGACATATTCTATCTCCTTGACTTTTAGTTCACAAACATTTTCTTTTAACCTAGTGATTTCATGAACAAACTCTTTTTCTTTCTCTTCCATTGAGGTATCATGAACAATATGATTCATTTTTCTTTTGAGCACTTTGTTTTCCTTTTTAACTTCATCATATCGATCAAGCAATTCAAAATAAACATGTTCCCGATCACTGAATGAAAAGTCTTTGAATGGAGATACTACATCTTCTTCATCTCCTTCTTCTCCTCTAGCCATCAGACAAATTTTAGTATGTGATTCCTGAGCCTCTAAACTCTCTTCTTCATCATCATCTTCCTCTTCACTCCATATTCCACCATAGCCTTTGTTTATTTTTTGTCCATTTGGGTTGAGTCTTCTTCAAGGGTTCAGGACATTCTGATTTCACATGCCCTGGTTTCCTGCAATTATAACATACAACCCTGTCAGATCTCTTATTTACATACTGTTTAGGCTTTGAAAAATTGTTTACCTATGATTTCTGTTTCAAAAATCCCTTACCTTCTTTCCTAAAAATTTTTCTAAATTTTCTTGTGATAAGGGCAAACTCACCTGAGTCATTTTCAGAAGTGGATGACTCACATTCATCAGTGGCTTCCTTGATGCTTGGACTTGCCTTGAGAGCAAGTGACTTCTCTTTCTTGACATCTTCTTCTGTTCTCTTTAACCTAATTCATAAGTCATCAAGGAGCCAATTAATTCATCAACAGATGTAGTAGATAAATTTCTTGATTCTTCCACTACAGTGGCCTTTGTGTGCCATACAGGGTTAGAGATCTAAGAATTTTTCTAACAAGTTCATGTTCTATATAGGTCTTTCCTAGATTCTTTAGGCCATTGGTCAACAAGGTCAATCTACCATACATCTCTGAAATGGTTTCATCATGCTTCATTTTAAAGGCTTCATATTCAGAAACTAACATGTTAGCTTTTGTTTCTTTCACTTGAGACGTACCTTCATAAATGACCATTAGGCGATTCCATATTTCCTTTGCACTAGATGAGACTGTCGAAAATTTTGTAGGATGACGTGAACACTACATGATGTTCATAGCACTCCAATTTGCATTTGACTTCTTGATTTGATATGGAGTTCACTTTTCTTCATCTTCTAGTAACTCATGGGGTCCATTACTCACTACCCTCCAGATTTGATGATCTTGGGCTCGCAAAAACACCTGCATGTGAGTTTTCCAAGAAGCATAGTTAGTTCCATCAAATAGGGGGGTCTGTTTACAGAATGACCTTATGCAATATATCCTCTGGAATCCATTCCACACAGATCTCTCCTAGTTGTTAAACCAAAAATTGGAGAGCCTAGCTCTGATACCACATGTTGGGTATGGAATGAATATATAGAGGGGGGGGGGGTGAATAGATACAGATCTAGAATATGAATGAGCTATTTATATCAAACCAGACAAAGCAATAGAGCCAATGCACAACACACCATACAATGGAAGCAGAAACTTTAAGGTGGTTCGGCTCCAGTGTGAAGACCTACATCCACCCCTCACTAAACTAAGTGAGGCTTCACTCAACAACTCGAATGTGTGAAAACACTCACACAACTGCTGATTCACAGCTTCATACAGCCCGCTGATTCACAGCTTCAAGATTGTATCAATCTCTCAATCCTTACACACAAAGTGTAGGATCAGTCCATCTACTCCAGCTAGAGCAGACAACCAAGTAGTTTGATGTTTAGAATAAATGGGAAAAAACCAAATGAGAGAAATTGCTGAAAGAATGCATAAATCTTGCAAACACTCTGCATGTAGTTTCATCGGAGTTGAGATCTGATTAGATTTCTCCTTGAACTCCCATTGCATCTTCTCCAGGCTCGAACTCATCAATCTCTTCTTTTGGCAAAAGCCTAAGGATCAATCGTCTCTGAATTGGGTTGAATTCTGATGCTCTGCTTCAATTGATCAGTAGCAGATCTTCATATGGGTAGAAGAAACGATCCAACATCCTTTCTTCATGATGAGTTGACTACACCGAAGACTGCTCTCTTCTCTGAACTCAAGCTCTCTGCTCTTTTTGCACTTTTTAGATCTCTGATGCTCTGTACTTTTTCTGTGTGTGTCATCTTCTAAAGAGGATGCCGCACCCCTTTTTGATCAGTATCATGGAATCTTCCTAATGGGGCCCAACAAAATCCCAATTTGTTGGAAGGTGCTCTTTGCTGCTAAAAAGGGTATCTTCCAGAACCTTGTAAAGTGTGCTTGGAATCCCAATCATTGGATCTCGGGTCACGTGCCTGGAACTAATGCACTGAAAAACTCTTTTCATCACTGGAATAAAAGTGTCAGTGAGTCGATACACCTTGAGCATAGTGTCGACGCACATAGAACTTGACTTAGACCAATGAAGAAGCTTCAGTAGAGTCGACTCCATGCCTTCATGAGTCGACCTCATCCATTTGACTGTTGTAGAGACTGGCTGTCCAAGAGTGTAGAGCTGACCTTGTAGCATCTGATTGTCGACCTTACAGAATGGTAGAGTCGACCTTATCTTCATCTGAAGTCGACCTCATAGACTGGTGGAGTCGACCTGATCCTCATCTGGAGATGACCTCATGCATTTTTTTTCTCTAAGCGCTAACAGGAAATTCAACTAGTGTCGACCTGATTCTCATCTGGAGTCGATCTTATGCGATTCTTTTCCTTCAGCGCTAACCGGAAGACCAGCTAGTGTCGACCCGTTCTTCAACTAGAGTCGACCTTATGCGTACTTTAGACTTCTGCGCTACAGGAAGACTATCCAATGTCGTTCTATCCTTTGGGTAGTTTCGACTCAAGTGCTTCACAGAACTCTAGTAACTCACTCATTGAGACGTGTGTCGACCTATTAAGCAATCAATGTCAACTCACATGAGGTCATTTGACTTTGTGAATTTTCCTGTCATATAAAAAATTGTGTTAGAAGAATTCTTATATATTTATGACACTTTTTCTTGACTTATGACATCATCAAAACTAGGGACACAACACGACTTTCATGTAGTCAAAGTCTAGTATCGATTGTTTCTCACTTCGACTCTATAGAAGTTGAAGTATAACATCAACTTCTGTGTGTAACCATACTTGAATATTTTTATTCCCTACAGAACCTAATGTTTTTTATTCATCTTAATCATTTCAATAAATTCGTTTTATCCCTATGGAATATTTTAAAGAATAAATGTCTTTATATAACTTACAATATGATGTCTTCCCAACTACCAAATTTAAATATTTTATAGGAGAGACAATGTCTATTTAAAATGCTCATATTTGAAATCTCATTTAAAACTTTAAAGATTTGTATAATGTGTTCTCTTACTCATTGTCAGAAATATAGTTCTATCTCTGTTGGATAGATGCTAAGCAGTAAATACGTTGGTAGGTATAAGCAGCATGGGTTATCTGTCAGAACTCACCTACCACATCTCCTTTCTGTCAGAACTCCCTAACTTTCTGGAAAAGTCCTTGCATTCCCCATACAACTGTCTGTTTGTCTTTAAATACTTTGAACATATATCTATATGAAATTCCTTATACTTTATATATTCTATCTCACCTACCTTCAAAAAAGAAGGAGGTATTTGTGTTTTCTTCACCTTGCAGATATTTAGCCATCTACTGAAGCATGCTTGCATTCTGTCATGGATATGGAGCTTGCAGTCATTTAATGAAGCTGTCACATGAAGCCATGAAGCTATCTGCATAGCCTGAAGTCGTTGAGACTCTAAGAGCTGAAGGACTATTGGTCATCTCAGTAGCCTCAAGGTCTCAACATCCAAAGATCAAACGACTATTTTCAAACATTCATTTTCAAATGGGAAGCGCAAATCCCTGATGCGTATAAATGAGCTAAAGTTTGAACAAATGAGATACAATAATGCAAGCAAGTGACATACATAAGAACCACAACT
Source organism: Colocasia esculenta (assembly GCA_014218235.1). NCBI lineage: Eukaryota > Viridiplantae > Streptophyta > Magnoliopsida > Alismatales > Araceae > Colocasia > Colocasia esculenta. The sequence goes on along the minus strand of CM024758.1, from coordinate 151,052,459 downwards.
CAACCACACCTTCTACAGAAAATAAAAAGAGAGAAGCTCACAAGATCTGAAGAGAGCTTGTCACTTCAAGCTTCGACTTTCAAGCTCTCCGCATTCTGAACTCTTTTCTCTTTGGGTGGCATTTGTATTCTAAATCATCTCAGTCCACCTACTTTGAATCAAAAAGAGTTAGAGCAATCATTCTTATCTTGTTGCTCTTCCTGATTTTTCTATGTTTTGCTCACTCCTTGAGCAGACGCACTACACTCTTTTCAGTGTTGTAACTGTTAGGATCGAAATAGGTGTGGACAAGATCTAGAGGGGGGGGGGGTTGAATAGATCTAGGCTAATTTTGCGAAAACTTAGTCAATTAAAAGCGGTTCTTAGAATCAGAGACAATATGAAAGAACACTTAGCAATCTGATCAATTGATGTGAGAATTGTGTGATTGAAGTGAATGAGCAAGTTGATTAGAAGGGAGTTTGCACAGCCCTATGCATACATCTAGCGCAAATGAAAAATAGACAGCAAGCAAACCACTGCACAAGAGAATTTTTAGGTGGTTGGAAATCACACCATGTGACTCCTACATCCACCCCTCACACAGTGAGGATCCACTATAACTTGAAAACACAACACACACTGGAGCCTGACAACTCCACAAATGAGTTAGACAACTCACACACCACCTAGAGCAAGACTACTCTAGAATCTGAGCAAGACTGCTCAACTACACAAACTGAGTACGACGACTCAACAACCTGAGCACAAAGGCTCACAAACACTTGCTAGAACAAAAACACCAAGATTCAGATCCTCTAGCAATGATCTGATCTATTAAGGCCAATTCAAGAGAATCGATGCAATGGATTATGCACAATCTCTAGAATAGCCAAGAAGAACAAGAAAACTGAAGATATGATGTTGACAATTCTTGTTCTTCAAGAAGACTCCCTTGTAGAGGCTGAATTGGAAGGATCTTGATCACTTGAAGTCCCTTGGCCGATGCTCTGTAATTTTGATCTTGGGATCTTCCTTGAATGCTTCACAATCGTTGGCTTCTACTTGATCTGCTCCCTTGAAGTTGATCCTAATGCTTCATCTTGATCAACCTTCGATTCTTGTGCTTGGAGAAGTGTGAATTGTGGAGAAGAAGCACAGGAGGGAGCAAAACCTTGGAGGAGAGGCTCTCTTGATGTGATGGATAGCCAATTAGGGAGTATTTATACCCAAAATATCCAAGGTACCCTTGGGGGTCGTGGGCACAAGTTCCAAGGCCCATCCATCAAATCCCTAGGGTGCCACGTGTCCAGGAGGAAGTTTAAGTTCCAAACTTTCCGGAGTGTGTCGACCTGCCCTTGAGTAGTGTTGACACACTGTCCCAGACTGGCCAAATGATTCCCTGGGAGGAGGCTCTAGTGTCGACACTACTCCAACTAGTGTCGACACACTGTCCAGAATCTGTAAAACATGCCTTCTGGAAGAGGTCTCTAGTGTCGACACTACTGAGTCCTGTGTCGACACACTGTCCAGGTCTGTTTGAAGGGTTTTCTGGGAGCTGTCTCTAGTGTCGACCTGCCCTGGTCTAGTGTCGACACTAGAGGATCTTTTCTTCACATTTCTGCCTTTGCTCTGAGCCATTGTGTAGACACCAGTGATGGTTGTGTCGACACTACCTTTGCAAGAAATGTTTGTCCCTGAGAAAATAAACACATAAATCATTAGTTAACTGAATTATCATGTATATGAATGATAAATGTGTTTAGGAACATGCTCTTTGAGTATTGTTGTTCTATGGGTGATGCATTTAACATGTTTCAATTGTCATGCACTAAAATCACCACTTGTCATCATCAAAATATGAGGAGAGTTGAATTACATTCACACTCAATCCCAACAATCTCCCCCTTTTTATGATGGCAACATTAGGTTCATATGAAAATTTTAAGTTTTAACAAAGTGTGATTTTAAACAATTCAATTATTCACATCCAATTTGAAATATAGTGAATGACAATGAGATATGTTTCAACTCTTTTTGTTCACAATTGTCAAAGGCTATTGAACAGTTTTAGTAACATTTGAAATCTTTTTTTTTAATTCACAAGAGTGTTGTTACTAAAGATAACTATTTCCACAAATAGCCAAGTAGCTTGACATTCCACATACAATTGATATCCATTGACATTCATTCAAAGACAATCTCAATCACATTGAAAACAAAGGTGTTTCATTTCATTTCATTAAAGCAAGCAACTTTGCCTTTACAGGGATGTGATCATTTTCATACATTCACAAAAAGTATTTCAACAAAGAAAACTTTCTTTCCACTTTCTTCTATCTTCTCCCCCTTTGACATCATCAAAGGAAAGACACATTACATTAATTTTGAGGAGGAGGAGGAGGAATTGGGACAGGATGGACTCTATAGCTTTGAGTCTTGAATCCATAGCATGAAGGTTCATGTTGAGTTGTCTCTGCATAGTGGATAGCCTTGTATGAACAATTTCTTCAAGTCTTTGGCTATTGTCAGAAATGGAGGACTGAAGAGCAGATAAATCAACAGTTGATGATGGAGCACTAGAGGATGAACTACCAAGTCCATGACTATTGATGTTCCTCAATTCCTTCTTGAGATCAGTCATCTCATTATCAATGTGGGCTGATAAGTTCTTCATACTCTCTAAGTCATCAACAAAGTGAGCAAATGACAATCTTGTTTTAGAGATTTGTGAAAGAGTTTCCTTGGTGTTGAAGACATCTGCTTGGGAATTTGCCAAGATTCCCAGAAGAACTTTTTCCAATTTGTCTTCATGCTCCTTCAGCTCAATCGAAGCATCTGCCATTGTCCCAATCAACATGTTGAACCTTTGTGCAGCAGAGTCTGAAACTGCCTTTTGCTCAATGAATTTAGCAGTCACAGCATTCTCAAGCCTTTGAACTTTCAAGGTGAAGTTTTCTGACATTTCTTGAATGGAGGAGGTGAAAGCTTCAAATTTCTCATTTAAGAAGGAGTACAACTCTGGTGGAACAGTGGGTCCACCAAAGACATGAGTGGTGTGAGCTTGAGATTGAGGTTGTGGGATGAAGGTGGGTAAGTCCATAGAGGGGTGAACAGGAGAGGAGTCTTGAAATGAAGGAGTGAATGGTTCAGCTTGGGTATCTCCTTCAACATGAGGCTGATCCTCATTGATGGGGGGCTGGTCCTCAGCAGGAGGCTGATCCTCAGCAGGAGGCTGGTCCTCAGCAGGAGGCTGGTCCTCAGTAGGAGGCTGGTCCTCAGTAGGAGGCTGGTCCTCAGCAGGAGGTGCCACTACCTCAGGTGCTTCAACAATTGGTCCTCTCCTAACTTGATTACCTTCAAGTCTGAACCCCATAAACTTTTGTAAATGCTTAAAGCAATAAACATTTGCCTTGGGAATTGTTTGAGTCTTTTCATTTGCAAGAGGAATTTCAAAATGCTCAAACACAGGAGTCAGATGGGCTGCATATGGAAGAGACCTATGTAGATCATTCCTGGTGGTCTCGGAGATGATCTGAAACATAATGACATGGAGATTGACCTTGAGATTTTTCTTCATGCAGTAGAGCATAAATCTCTGGATGTCTGTAAGCCTATCCCTTCCACCACCTTGGGGAGTTATGATGGTAGTGAGTATGTGGTGAAGGGTTCTCAACACTGGAGGGAATTTATTGGTGTTGAATTTGCTTACATGAGTCTACTTTGTATCAGAAGGATCTGCTGGAAGACCAGTCAACAATGTATAGGCTTCATAAGATCAAATTCAAACTCATGGTAGTTAGTTCCTTCATCAGGAATTCTGAACAAAGTGGCAGCCAAAGAGATTGGCAAATCAATAGCAATACCATGAACTTCAGACTTGTAACCATCTTCATCACATATCAAATTCAAGTAGAATTCTTAGACAAGTCTAGGGTAAACAATCCGAAATTCTGAGATAAATGGCAACCAAGATTGAAAGCTAAAAAACTCAATGATTTCCGGAAAGGTAGTACGAAGGTCATTGTCATCCAAGTTGACAATCCAGGGCTTTAGGATTGACCTACCTTCACGCACTTGTTTGGAAGGTGTGGCATCAGACTCAGAAGGGTTTGAGGAGGACTCTTCAGAGACTTCAGGAGAGGAGACCAAGATCCTCTTCTAGCGTGTGAGGAACCTCTACCTCTGACAGAGGAGGATGCCCTACCTCTTTTGGAAGCTGAAGACTGCCCTGGCTGCTCCACAGGGTCGTGCCTTCTTTTACTCCGACGCTCAGTGGGAGGCTGTTCATCCACACGGATAGCTTGAGCCGTCGCTCTGGCTCTTGCTCCATGCGAGGTTGATGTTTCGGTGCCATAGAAGCAAGGAGGAGGAAGAACAGGGGATGAGGAGGAAGAAATGGAGGGAAGAAGAGGAAGCAAGGGTCGATGAGGGAAGGGGACGGGGGTTTCCTGCCGATTTGAATGGGAAGAATGGCCATGGGGTCGACATGGGAATAAAAAGGGTTTTAGGGGTGTGATGCCCCGTGGGAACTCAACGAGTTTAACCGGCGCCCAGGCCTTAAAGCTTCTCGGACAGGAAGTAGTGTCGACACTAGGGACTGATAGTGTCGACCTGGCCTGAACAAAAGTGAGTATTTGAGCATGGGAAAAATGTGGGAGTTTTGGGACATCTTTAGGATGATGACCAATCAATGGAATTAACATTTCAAGGAATTTTAAGATGCTAAAAAAATTCAGTGACCATAAATTGCAGAAATTCAACAGACTTTCAGTTTTAACACAACATCCAACATGATATGAACATGAGGTGACTTGAGCCAATAAAATGATAAATTGAGGGATATAATGCATCCAACAATCAATGACAACCAACTAAATTCTTCAAATACAAGGAAATCCAAATATCTTTTAGATTGAAATCAAGTGTGATGAAGGCAAACATCTTTAAAACAAACTGATGAGAAGGAATGATGATTCCTTTGAGGCAATTCTCCTTGGTTACACACACATTTTTTTTTTTTATCAAACTTTCAAATGTGGTAAGTCTTGTTCACTCAAGAACTAATGTTTTTTACACACCATAGTTCCTGGATACTTGAGAGTTTACCCATTATCAAGTTTCAAAGGGTAAATGACAACCTTTTGACTTGAAAATATACGTTGATCAAACGCCAATATTTTCAGTTACTCAGTCATCATCGAAATATGTAGCTTTATATTTATTTTTATTTTGAAATCCCCTTTGAACAGAGATAGCAACAATACCTCATGACATACATAGCTCTTCATTCATTGTGAAGGTGTGTAGTTTCTCAGTAGAGATGCCATTGCTCTGTTGAGATGAGTGTGTTTTGGAGACATGTTTGAAAAGGAAATCATTTATCTCTCATGTCAGTTGAAAAAAGATGGTTAGGATCAAGACACACATTGGTTTTCAGTTTTTAAAGAGTTTTGAATTTCTTCAGTGATGAGGAATGTAGTTGAGAGTTGATTGTGAAAAAATGTAGTAGATCACTCAAAAGATCATTTTGAGGTTCTAGTTGACTCAATGAGGATATCATGCAAGGAAGTTGGTGTAAATCAAGAAGAATGTTGAATTTTGCAAGAGTGATGATTTGTGAATTCGCTCCCCCTGAGATGATGATTCCATCAACTTTCCATCAAGACAAAGATATGCAAGAGTTTAAACAAGGATAAATTACTCTCTTTGAACAATGAAGACTCCCCTTAACCATTGCATATTCATTTCTTGGTACTTGGCGGAGACATATACTCTCGCATAGTGAAAGTGTCCAGACAAGCATAACTTGTCCTTCTCCAAGTCACCATTTGATATACCAAGAAATTCAACACAATGTAAGTTGAAGAATCCATTGTCAAAAAGACATGAAAGTGAAATGGAGAGAGATATGATCAGTATGAATCAAGGAAGCAAAGGATAATGATGATGCAAAGAACTCCCCCTCAGAAAGTGCATAACACTCAACCCAAACCCAATGAGAGAGATCAAGAAAATGGACATTTACAAAGGCCAAGCTCTCTCCTCAAAGATGAGAATCTACTGTCAGGAAGAGGTTTGGTGAAGATGTCAGCAATTTGTTTTTCAGTTTCTATGAAATGGAGTTCAAAAGATTTCTTTGCTACCTCATCTCTCAAGAAATGATGCCTAATTTCAATATGCTTGGTTCTTGAATGCTGAATGGGATTCTTAGACAGATTTATTGCACTTGTGTTATCACAAAGGATGGGAACACAACCTAACTCTTGGTTGTAATCAAGAAGTTGATGTTTCACCCAAAGAATTTGAGTTCCACATCTACCTGCTGCAACATACTCAGCCTCTGCAGTGGACAGAGCAACTGAATGTTGCTTCTTAGAAGCCCAAGAAATTAGGCACCCACCTAAGTACAAACACAAGCCACTTGTGCTTTTTCTATCTAATTTACATCCAGCATAGTCAGCATCACAATAGGCAATCAAATCTAACTTGCAACCAGCAGGATACCAAATTCCTAAATCACATGTTCCAACAAGATATTTGAAAATTCTTTTAACAGCTAACATGTGACTTTCCTTAGGATTTGATTGAAATCTAGCACACAAACACACACAAAACTGAATATCAGGTCTAGAAGTTGTAAGATAGAGTAGAGAACCAATCATACCTCTGTAGGTCTTTGGGTCTACTGACTTACCAAGTGAGTCTTCTTCTAGCTTAGCATTAATAGCAATTGGTGTGTTTGAATGCTTGAGGTTCTGAAAGCCAAACCTTTTCAGAAGTTCCTTGACATACTTGGTTTGACTTATGAAGATCCCCTCATGTGTTTGGTTAACCTGCAATCCCAAGAAAAACTTTAAGTCTCCCATTAAACTCATTTCAAATTCATTTTTCATTTGATTTGAAAATTCAGTACACAGGCCTTTATTGGTTGATCCAAATATTATGTCATCAACATAAATTTGGACAACAATTATTTGATTATTGACTATTTTTGTGAACAATGTTTGATCAACATTTCCTCTAGAATATCCTTTTTCAAGTAAAAAGGAACTCAAACGGTCATACCAAGCTCTTGGAGCTTGTTTAAGACCATAGAGAGCCTTATGAAGCTTGAAAACATGGTTAGGATGTTTTTCATTTTCAAATCCAGGAGGTTGTTCAACAAAAACATTTTCCTTTATATATCCATTTAGAAATGCACTTTTAACATCCATTTGATAGACTTTGAATTTCATGGAGGATGCAAAAGCAAGGAAAATTCTAACTGCTTCTAGTCTAGCTACAGGGGCATATGATTCTTCAAAGTCAATTCCAAACTCTTGATTGTACCCCTTTGCAACTAGCCTAGCTTTATTTCTAATGACTTGACCAGATTCATTCAATTTATTTCTGAAAACCCATCTAGTGCCAATGACTGTTTGGTCACTAGGTCTAGGTACTAATTCCCATACTTGATTTCTTTCAAATTGATGAAGTTCATCATGCATGGCATTAATCCAATCAGAACTTGATAAAGCTTCCTCAAGAACATGCAGGAATGATGATCTAGTCCTAACTCTATCATGCAAATTACCAACTACATTATCCAATGGGTGATCTCTCAAAATTCGATGTTCAGAAATTACCTGTTGAGGGGTACTTAAATTTGGAGCAACATTACCTGATCCACTTGAAGATGGTGAATTGATGTTCAAGTTCTCACCAGTGTCTTCAAGCTCCTCAACAGTTGGTGAAGAGTCCACAACGAAATCATCTTCTTCACTGTCTTGATTTTCCCTGCAAGATTTAGAACTTTTAGTTGAAAAAGAATTTTCATCAAAGATAAATGTGGAGACTCTTCAACATTTTTGTTTTTGAGAGAATAAACTCTAAAAGCTCTTGACACTTCAGAATAGCCAAGAAAGATGGCTTCCTGACTCTTAGCATCAAATTTGTCAAGATTTTCTTTATTGTTGTTATGAACAAAGCATTTACACCCAAAGGTTTTGAAATAAGATACAGTTGGCTTTTTATTTTTCAATAATTCATAGGGGGTTTTTCTGATTTTTGGTCTGATCAAAGCTCTATTTAGAATGTGATTTGCTGTGTTTACAGCTTCAGCCCAGAAGGATTTGGGCAAATTGCTTTCTAAGAGCATGGATCTAGCCATTTCCACAAGAGTTCTATTCTTTCTTTCCACAACTCCATTTTGTTCTGGAGTTCTTGGTGAAGAAAACTTGTGAAATATTTGAAGTTCAGCACATAAATCAGAAAAGGATTGGTTTTCAAATTCACCCCCATGATCAGTCAAAATATTTTTGATTTTATATGGAAGGTTTGTTAAGGCAGTGGTACAGAATTTCCTGAACTCAAGGCAAGTATCACTTTTGTGGGACAAGAAAATAACCCATGTAAATCTGGTAAAATCATCAATGATTACAAACCCATATCTTTTGCCACTTAGACTTAGAATTCTTGTTGGGCCAAAGAGGTCCATGTGAAGTAATTCTAGTGGCCTAGATGTGAGTACCTCATTGAAGGTTTTAAAAGATTTCCTGGTTTGTTTTCCTTGGGCACAAATCCCACAAACTTGATTTTCAATATTAGAAAAGGATTCAGGAAGACCCTTAACCAAATTCAGCCTTAACAATTTATTCATTGTTCTGAAACTTGCATGGCCAAGTCTTTTGTGCCAAGTCCATGCAATTTCATCTTTATTAGCAACAAAGCAAAGATTTTCAGAAAAGTTTTTATTGAGGTTGATCATGTAAACATTGTTTTCCCTTTTTCAAAAAATTTTATTTTATCAGTTGATGAATCAATTATCTTACAGAAATCAGATTCAAACACAACTTTGTGACCTTTGTCACATAGTTGGCTGATACTGAGCAAATTGTAATCTAGACCATCAACTAATAAAACATTATCAACAGAGTTTGAGGAAGATTGACCAACCTTACCAGATCCAATGATCTTTCCTTATTTTTACCTCCAAAAGTTACTGAACCTCCCTCCTTCTCAATCAGGAATGAAAATTTGGCTCTATCTCCAGTCATGTGTCGTGAACACCCACTGTCAAGGAACCACACATTTGAATTGGGTGCACGACCTTCCTGCAAAAGTAATCAGTGGAGAGAAGATTTTGGTACCCAAACAGAGTTGGGACCATCAGAATGTTTGGACATAATCATCAAATCTTTTCTCACCCAAATTTGATTTGTTTTTTATTTTTGTTTTATTACAGTGGTGTTCTCTTTCTTTTTCAATTTCTTCTTTCCCTTAGGGATGAAAACACCAGTGTTTTTGTTTTCAGTAGGAGGGGAGTTTTTCATTTGAACATGAGAATTTAGATGAGGAGGTGGAATCCAAGGATTTTGTTGGTACATCAGAAAATTTGGATAGAAGAATTGGGGATGATACCAACATGGGTTGTGATACCATTGGCTCCAAGAATTGGTCCAATCAGCTTGATATGCTGTCTTGGAGGTCCAAGGTTTTTTATGAATGATTCCTTTGGATTTTTCTTATTTTTCAAATTTTTATTTGAATTTTTTATTTTGTGGTTTGTTTTTGTTGCTGTTGAGCAGGTCGACCTCTCCTTGACTGGTGTCGACACAACAGCCACAGAATCCTTCTTCTTGTGGACTGGTGTCGACCTGTCAGGTGACTGTGTCGACCTGGTTGCCTTGTTTTGATTCTGAGTTTTTGAAATTTTTGGTGTTTTGCTTGATGTTTGCTTAATTTCAGTGTTCTCAAGACTAGGACCTTTGACAAATTTAATCAATGGTGCTTTATCCTTTTTCTCACCAGATTTGTCTTTCTTAGGTTTCTGTTTATTGAATCCTAGTCCATGAGAAATTGAGTTCATTTTGGCTCCCAGCAATGCCTCCAAATTGTCCTTACCTTTTGTAAAGGTTTCAATGACTTCATCCTTTTCCTTTAGCTGGTTTTCCAAGGTTTTGATTTCTTCAACCTTTTGTTGTTTATCTTTGTTTTCCTTTTCCAGCTTTTCAGACAATTCTTTGAATTCATGGGTGGCCTTTTGAGAGGCAAGCTTAAGCTCATCAATTAAGTTCAGAAGATTTTCCTTTTCTTCATTAAGTTCTGTTACTTCATTTTCAAGCTCACAAATTCTTTTGTTGAAGGATTGATTGTGCAAGATATTTTCAATTTTCTTTTTGATGTGTTTGTTTTCTTTTCTCATTTCAGTGTATTTTTCAACTAATTCAGCATATGCATCCTGCCAATCTTCAACTGAAAAGTCTTCGAAAGATGTGCTTACCTTTCCATCTGAGCTATTTGCCATGAAGCAGATCTCCTCACTTTCAGAGCTTGAGGATTTTTCTTCTTCTTCCTTTTCACTTGAGTCTTCATCAGACCAAGTGGCTACCATGGCCTTCGGCTTCTTGAACTTGTGAATCTTTTTGTGCTTTTCCTTTTTGTTTTCAGGACATTCTCCCTTCATATGTCCTGGCCTGTTGCACCTGTAACAAATGACAACTTCGTCAGATTTTTGATTCTTATTGGAATTAGCATTGGAAAAGGAAGTGTTTCTTTTACCTGAAGAAAGTTTCTTTTTCCCAGAAAGTTTTCCTTTTCTATATTTTAAGAATTTTCTGAATTGCCTGGTCATGAGGGCAATTTCATCCTCATTTGACTCAGACTCATCAGAACTGGTTTTCTCCTGACTCTTGTCTTTGTTACTTGAAGAGGCCTTCAATGCTACTGGCTTGGTTTTAATTATGTGTTCTTCATTTCTCTTTAGATTAATTTCATATGTCATTAAAGATCCTATCAATTCATCCAAAGAAATTTTGGACAGATCTTTAGAATCTTCAATGACAGTGGCCTTTGTGTGCCAAATTGAAGAGAGAGAACGTAGAATTTTCTTACCAAGTCAGCATCCATATAATCCTTACCTAAGGCCTTCAGTCCATTCACAATTATCATAACCTGGCAAACATTTCAGAAATTGTCTCATTAGATTTCATCATAAACAATTCATATTCAGAGACAAGAATGTTAGCTTTAGTTTCTTTCACCTGAGATGTTCCCTCATAGAGTAACTCGAGTTTATCCCACATCTCTTTGGCAGATTTGCACATTGAGATTCTCGAGTACTCCTTAGGGTGAACAGCACATTGAATCATATTCATGGCACTGTAATTCAAGGTAGCCTTCTTATCTGTTCCCTGGTCCAGGTTTCTTCCTCACCTGGTTCTCATAGGGACCTACCTCCACTACTTTCCAGATTTCATAATTTTGGGCTCTAAGAAAAACTTGCATTCTATTTTTCCAATAAGAATAGTCCGTTCCATTAAAGAATGGTGGCCTATTAATGGAATGACCCTCAGCTATGAACCCTCTGGAATCCATTGAATTAAAAGATGGTGCAAAGAAGGAAACACTCAGCAAGCAAACAATCAAGCAAGCAAATCACACAGAACAAATAGAAATCACTCAGATCAGATCAGATATAAACCTCTCTGATACCAATTGTTAGGATCGAAATAGGTGTGGACAAGATCTAGAAGGGGGGGGGGGGTTGAATAGATCTAGGCCAATTTTGTGGAAACTTAGTCAATTAAAAGCGGTTCTTAGAATCAGAGACAATATGAAAGAACACTTAGCAGATCTGATCAATTGATGTGAGAATTGTGTGATTGAAGTGAATGAGCAAGTTGATTAGAAGAGAGTTTGCACAGCCCTATGCATACATCTAGCGCAACTGAAAAATAGAAAGCAAGCAAACCACTGCACAGAGAAATTTTAGGTGGTTCGGAAATCACACCATGTGACTCCTACATCCACCCCTCACACAGTGAGGATCCACTATCAACTTGAAAACACAACACACACTGGAGCCTGACAACTCCACAAATGAGTTAGACAACTCACACACCACCTAGAGCAAGACTACTCTAGAATCTGAGCAAGACTGCTCAACCACACAAACTGAGTACGACGACTCAACAACCTGAGCACAAAGGCTCACAAACACTTGCTAGAACAAAAACACCAAGATTCAGATCCTCTAGCAATGATCTGATCTATTAAGGCCAATTCAAGAGAATCGATGCAATGGATTATGCACAATCTCTAGAATAGCCAAGAAGAAACAAGAAAACTTAAGATATGATGTTGACAATTCTTGTTCTTCAAGAGGACTCCCTTGTAGAGGCTGAATTGGAAGGATCTTGATCACTTGAAGTCCCTTGGCCGATGCTCTGCAATTTTGATCTTGGGATCTTCCTTGAAGTGCTTCACAATCGCTGGCTTCTACTTGATCTGCTCCCTTGAAGTTGATCCTAATGCTTCATCTTGATCAACCTTCGATTCTTGTGCTTGGAGAAGTGTGAATTGTGGAGAAGAAGCATAGGAGGGAGCAAAACCTGGGAGGAGAGGCTCACTTGATGGGATGGATAGCCAATTAGGGAGTATTTATACCCAAAAATATCCAAAGGTACCCTTTGGGGTCGTGGGCACAAGTTCCAAGGCCCATCCATCAAATCCCTAGGGTGCCACGTGTCCAGGAGGAAGTTTAAGTTCCAAACTTTCCGGAGTGTGTCGACCTGCCCTTGAGTAGTGTCGACACACTGTCCCAGACTGGCCAAATGATTCCCTGGGAGGAGGCTCTAGTGTCGACACTACTCAACTAGTGTCGACACACTGTCTAGAATCTGTAAAATATGCCTTCTGGAAGAGGTCTCTAGTGTCGACACTACTGAGTCCTGTGTCGACACACTGTCCAGGTCTATTTGAAGGGTTTTCTGGGAGCTGTCTCTAGTGTCGACCTGCCCTGGTCTAGTGTCGACACTAGAGGATCTTTTCTTCACATATTTGCCTTTGCTCTGAGCCATTGTGTCGACACCAGTGATGGTTGTGTCGACACTACCTTTGCAAGAAATATTTGTCCCTGAGAAAATAAACACATAAATCATTAGTTAACTGAATTATCATGTATATGAACGATAAATGTGTTTAGGAACATACTCTTTGAGTATTGTTGTTCTATGGGTGATGCATTTAACATGTTTCAATTGTCATGCACTAAAATCACCACTTGTTATCATCAAAATATGAGGAGAGTTGAATTACATTCACACTCAATCCCAACAGTAACCATCAGGGAGTTTGTTCCCTATAGTGCCCCTCTTGTAAAGGGAAGACCTGTGGTTGTAGGTGTTTGTATTAGCCCTTGGTAAAGGGAAGACTTTCTTGGGAGCAAGTGGGTTGTAATACCTCTCAAGTTGAGAGAAGGTCAAGTGTTCTTGGTAGTTAGTGAAATCCTAAGTGGTTCTTGGGGACTGGACGTAAGACTTCCATGTGAGATGGGCCAAACCATAATAAATTTATGTGCGCCTTGTGTGATTGTTTCTGCCAAGTATTTCACTTGTTTCACACACTACACTAAGTACTAACATCACTATTTATTGTTATCTATTTTTAGATAATTGTTTAAAGGTGCAAATAAGTCTTATTCACCCCCCTCTAGGACATCTAAAGCTCCATCTCGATCCAATAGAAATGAGCACCAAGGAATAAAAGACAACGAACACTTCAACGGACACATTTGAAGATAGCTGAAGTGTTTATAAAGAAGAAGAAGACAATGGTTGTGAAAGGTACAAAACATATCGAAGTGAACCAAGAAGGAAAGCTTTTACAACCTCTAGAAGAATAGTGTGCCCTCACTCCAAGTCCATCTGCTCTGAGCTCTCCCGAAGCATCTTTTCTTTTATTTCAAGAGCTTGTTGTCTCTGACAGAGTAGCATCATAGCCTATTCTTCTTCTCTCTCTCTGTTCATACCTCAGATCAAGCACTGCATTATGTATAAGCTTGGTCTAGGGGCCATCCCTTCAACTCTTCTTAAGAGCGCTCCTCTTCCTATGAGAAGAGAAGACTTGTTGTAAGCAGGTGGTTTATTCCCCTTGTTGAAGGGAAGACCTATTGCTGTAGGTGGTTGTATTGCCTGTTCGTAGGTTGAAGAGAAGGCCAACAAGTGCTGGATGTGTAAGTGTCCTTGAGGGAGACTGTACCCTTAGTTAGTGGAATCCCAAGTAGTTTCTTGGGGACTGGATGTAGGACTTCTGGTGATAGGAGGTCCGAACTAGGGTAAAAATCCTTGTGCATTTTGTATGATTACTTTTATCTTATTTCCTCTGCTCACTAACTCTACACCTGTGTTTAGTGTTTATGGTTGAAGTTATTTATTAATAGGAAAATTTGTGGACATATTTTGAATCAACCCATTCACCCTCTTTGGGCTTCCAACCTGGTCAACATATCTACTTTTAGATTCATGTCAGATCTACTAATAAGGATTCATACTTTTTCTAGGACAGAAAGTTGACAGTATTGCTTTACTTGTTATTCCTCTTGTCCAGCATATTATATGCTACCTTTCTAACCTCAATAAAAAGGAAGTGTTTTGCATGGTTTTGATCCATGCATGTATCCAATGCGTCTTTCTACAGAAGTATGCAGGCTATCACTAAACAAAAGCAAAGATAATCGTTAGACAGAAGACTTGTAAACGTTACTCACAAACCATCATCTCAAGACCAAACGTTCACATTTCTAGCAGCTAGAATCAAACATATAGCTAAAGATATTGAAGATGAACACTCTATATAAAGAAGTCGAAGCCCTTAAAGAAATATAAGAACATACAAATAGACAAGAAAATAGAGACATACACATATACACAGAGAGAGATTACATGTGAAGAAACCATGCCCATTTGTTCAAGCCTTTGACTAGTCTTTTGTAATGACCCAGGATCTCAATTATCGATTACCTACTTGTAACCCGAACCCTGAACCGCCACCCACGAGCCGAGGCTTGGAAGGGTTAAGAGAGAATGTTTGAGCAGAACATACAAGAAAATGTACACACCACAATAATTTTGAACAAACCACTATATATATATATAATGAAATGGTACAACTCAGAGCAGATCTAACAAAGTAAAGAGTACAACAAGTACGTACACAAGAGTACTACTCTCAGTAGCTAAGTAGGTCCAGCACCGGAGTGACTTGGCTTCTCAGCACCTGGAGCGGACGACAAACCACCTGAAATGGAAGGGAGTGAGTCTCAAGAAGAGACCCAATAGGGATACTAACCCCCACTGGTAACAGTACTAAAAAGCAGTGCAGGAAAGTAAAACTACAGTAAGTAAACACTGTAAGAACACGCAAAAAATCGGTGGCATGATGCCCAACTCCTCACAGGAGTGTGCCAAGAAACTGGAACCTTGCAGGCTCAACAGTACAACAAGCACAACAAGCTCACACACACACACACACACACAGAAGGTAGGACCAGCTAGGGCCTATGGCTTGGCGCCTCGACACCACAGAGTCCTCCAACCCTAGCCATGTGTGCACACTCAAACGCTCTCCCTGCTTTTGGTCCTCGACCAGTTTTCCCCTATGCCAGACTCGAACGGTGGAGAAGGGGCCCCACGGAAACTGGCACTATCCACCACAAGGGGCACGTATAGGATGGAGTTGCACTCGACGTCCAGGCTCACCGATGGAATAGCTCAACGCTAGTCATCCAGATGGAGCCTTCTTCAATGTTTCGGAAAACATAACACAACCATAAACACAAGCACGAAAGAACTCAAGATACACACAGATGGAGACGCTCTCAACATTTGGCACACCGTGCCAGGAGGCAGACACTGCGTGTCGACGCCTCGCACAACGGAAAGGGCCTCAGCCTATTGGGACCTACCTGTGAGGTTGACGACAACATCGATTGCCGTTAACTTGGGGTAAACGACACAACCCTTGTTGTCTACATAATGTAGACGACAACTAGCTTGCCGTTTACCTCTCCTTGACGGCAAGATTCCTTGCCAACAAGTTCCCTCCTGAAGAACTTGATGTCAACTGATGTTGACGTTAAGTTCTTCAGCTTCCAGCACCTGATACAGCCCTAGGCTGTTCCCATGGGCGATCCAGCCCAAGAAACCACGATTTGATGATGGGAGACACTTTCCCTCATCACAAACCACCAATGCAAAGCTGTAAAACAATGATCCAACGCTTGGATCGATGGATTTACCCCAAAACCCGGCATGGAGAAACCCTCCCCAAAAACCTCGATTTCCACACAAACCACACAATGATCACACCATTGCAGTCATGGGGAACCAAGGGGAATAGTCCCTACCTCTGGATGCTAGAAAAACCCCAAATGAACCTTGAATCGTGCCAATTTCCTCAGAGCTCACACCGCGAGGATGATCCTCCAAAACCATGATTTCCCGCCCGATCCAACGCCGCCACCCGCACCACGAGCTCTCGTCGGCTGCCGGAAGAAGTGGAGAAGAAGAGGGGTGAAGGTGGTGGGAAGGAGAGGGAGAAAGGGTGGGAAGAAATGGCTTGAGTCGCCCCATAAAAATAGGCCCCGGGAAGGTTGACGTCAACATGTGTGCCGCCAACTTGCACCGACATGAACTTGACGTCAACATCGATTGCCATGAAGTTCAACGTACGGAAGACTGTGGAAACTTCGATAGACGTCAGCATCCCTTGACGTCAAGCCCAAGTAGATGGCAACACCCTTGCCGTCAACCCATTGTTGACGTCAACACCCTTGACCTCAATAAGCACTGTTCCTGAAAAAGGCCCATTAAGGGTCCAATAAGGCCCATGGCCTTACAACCTCCCCCCTTAAAAGAATTTTGCCCCCGAAATTCAAACAAATGCAAGTGGAAGAGAACTCACCAAAGAGGTACAGAAACTGCTCGCGCATCTCGTCCTCCCGCTCCCAGGTCGACTCACCTCCTGAGTGCAGCTGCTAAGCAACATGAACCAGTGGAATCACTTTGTTCCTCAACCTCTGAACTCGGCGATCCTCAATATACATTGGAATCTCTGGTACTGTGAACACTAGTGTCACCTCAGTCCACTCTGTACTTGGGAGAACGTGCGACTCATCTGGAAGGTACTTTTGGAACATCGACACATGGAACACATCGTAGACTACGTCCAACTCTGGAGGTAGCTGAAGCCGATATGCCAAGCCTCCAACACGCTCAGTGATGGTGAAGGGTCCGATATATCGAGGACTGAACTTCCCACGCCTACCAAACCTCATCACCCCCTTCATAGGGGACACTTTGACAAAAACCTAGTCCCCAACCTGAAACTCGAGCGGTCGCCTGCGCTGATCAGTGTAACTCTTCTGTCGGCTCTGTGTTGTCTGAAGCCTCTGTCTGACAAGTTGAACCACCTCCACTGACTGCTGAACTAACTCCAGTCCTGTGATGACTCGCTCTCCCACCTCAAACCAGTCAAGAGGAGTACGACACGGTCATCCATACAGGGTCTCATAGGGTGCCATGCCAATACTAGAATGATAACTGTTATTATATGCAAACTCAACCAATGGCAAGTGAGCTGCCCAAGACCCCTGCCACTCTAGACAACAAGCTCGCAGCATGTCCTCTAGGGTCTGGATAGTTTGCTCTGACTGACCATCTGACTATGGGTGATAGGCAGAGCTAAACACTAACTCTGTCCCCAAGGCTCTCTGAAAGCTGTGCCAGAACCCAGAAGTGAAGCGAGGATCTCTATTTGACACAATATAGATCGGAACCCCATGTAAAGGAACAATCCACTCCACGTACAATCTGGCCAACCTGTTCACACCCCAGCCAGCTCTGACGGGCAAGAATCTGGCAGTCATCATCAATCTGTCTACAAGCACCCAAATACTGTCATATCCCTCAGCTGTTCTCGGCATCCACACATAAAATCTATCGTCACATGGTTCCATTTCCACATGGGGATCTCTAACAGCTTTACAAGCCCTCCGGGGTGCTGGTGCTCAGCCTTTACCTACTGATAGACCAGACACCTGGCAACGAAAGTCGCTATGTCTCTCTTCATCCCGGGCCACAAAACTATCTCCTCAACCTGTGGTACATCGTGGTTGACCCTAGATGAATCGAGTATCGGGACCCATGTGCCTCCTGCAAAACTGCTCTCCTAACAGACTCCTCATCAGGTACATAGAGTCTGTCCCAGAACCTAACAGTTCTGTCGTCATGCAGCTCAACCTCTGGAAATAGTATCAGTCTGTGCAAGTCGGGATCTTTCTACTGGGCCTTAATAACTTGTCTAACTATAGCTGGAGTAGTAAACAAACTGCCTAGCATACAGTGCTATCGCCTGGTGGAGACTCTGAAGGATCCCTCTACTGCAGACTACCACAACTGCCACTCTCTCAGCATAAGGTAACTCACCTGCGCCTTCCTTCTAAGAGCATCTGCGACCACATTCGCCTTCCCAGGCTGGTACTCAATGTTGAAATCATAGTCCTTCAGGCATTCCATCTGGTGACACTGCCTCATGTTTAGATCCCTATGTGAAAAGACATACCACAGACTCTGGTGGTCGGTGCGAACCACAAACTTCACGCCATACTATTGGGTTTACATGAGATTGTCAGATTTACAATTGAAAAGATTGTTTTTGATGATGAGCTTCATGAACAATACAAATTGATGTGATGTGAATGTGTGAAACATGATAAGAATGACAAGTCAAGCAAATGTTAATCAAGAAACACATGTTTAATTTGATCATTTATATGTTCATAATATCTCACTAACAATGTTCTCAAATATAGGTGAGAAAGTGTGCAAGTCAAAGCATCAAAGTCAAGAGCAAAAGATCAAATGAAACATAAAAGGCAAGTGCCTGTCGACAGCCCCAAAGAGGCCTGTCGACAACTAGACACAGACAGCTTTAGAAATCCCAGTGTGAAGTGTGCCTGTCGACAGCCCCAAAGGTGCCTATCGACAGCCAAGCACAGGGAAGTGAAACAGACTTCAGGACAAGTGTCCCTGTCGACAGAGGCCAATCACCTATCGACAGCCACTGATAGGAAACTGTCTCCTGGGAAGCCCAGTCTTCTGGCTTTTATAATTCTTTCAGCACCTATCGACAGATGCACTTCTTGCTGTCGACAGATGAAGAGAAACTTCAGTTCTGAGATTTCTCTGTGTTTCCTATGTGGGTGTTTCCATTTATCATGACTCTCCATACTTGAACACCCATATATAAGGAACCTTCTGAAGGTGTTTTCGTACAGAAGCAGCCACCATACCAAACCCTAGCAAAATCTCAAGAGAAAAGACTCTCCTTGCTGCTCTGCTTCAACCTTCCGTCTAGGGAACGAAAGAGCCATTGTCCGAACGGAATTGAAGCCAGGTTGTCCATCTCTCAAACTTCTCCATCAACTGATACCTGTCAAGATGGAGCTTGAAGTTCATCTAGATGACCATCGTGAAGAGTTCAATATCAGGATTTGATACTTCAACTCAAACTCTTCTTTGTCTCTATTTTTCATATCTTGTGTGTGTATTGTTGGGTCAAGCGACTCTTGTGCTTGATCTACGTGGTTAGCATTGTTCTGATCGTGTGTTGACGTCAGACAGCGTGGTGTGTGTGTGTTGTAGTGAGTGAACTCGCTGATAAACAGTCATTTTTGCGTGCGTGTGTGGACGGTGGACGTAGGATACACAAGTTGTGTACTCCGAACCACCTTAAATCCTCGTGTCCTATAGTTTGCACACTTTCAGATAGTTTATTGGTAGGCATGCTGGGTTTACACACGTTAGATAGGTTGTTCGCATTTTATTCACAATAAGCACACTAACTGAAAGTCAAATCAAACTTGAATCTGTTTTAGAATTTGATAAGTTTGTGTTCTCATTTAAAAAGAAGTCAATCTTGGTTAAAGTTAGTTGTAATCTATTCAACCCCCCCTTCTAGATTACCATATTGGGCAATTCCGCACATCTTTCACATACAAGTAGTGATGCCAAATCCTCAGTGCAAAGACCACGGCTGCAAGCTTCAGGTCGTTGGTCGGATAGCTCTCCTCTTGGGGCTTTAGCTGACGCGAAGCATAACCACCACTCTGCCATGCTGCATCAGGACTGCTCCTAAACCAACACCGGAAGCATCTGTTTAGACCTCAAAACCCTCTGTACCTGAAGGCAAAACCAGGACTGGCGCTGATGTATGCAGTCGCTTCAACTCCATGAAGCTCTGCTCACACTGCTCCGACCACTCGAACGGTATTCCCTTCCTTGTCAAACGAGTCAGGGGTGCAGCAATCTGCAAAAAATCTCTAATAAATCTGTGGTAGTAGCCAGCCAAGCCAAGGAAACTGTGTATTTCTATCACTGTACGAGGCCTCTCCCACTACAAAACTGCCTTGACCTTTGCTGGATCCACTGAAACTCTGTCACCTGAGATCATGTGCCTCAAAAAGTAACCCTGCTGCATCCAAAACTCGCACTTGTTGAGTTTGGCATACAGCTGGTGCTCTTGCAGGGGGTACCTATTATTGAAGTTCACTTGATTCAGCTTCCTGTAATCAATACATAATCACAGGCTGCCATCCTTCTTCTTCACAAATAGCACTGGAGACCCCCAAGGAGAAAAGCTAGGTGGATATAGCCTTTCTCCAATAGCTCCTTCTAACTGCCTCTTCAGCTCCTATAACTCTGCTTGTGCCATGCGGTACGGTGCCTTTGCAAAAGGTGCGGTTCCAAGAACAAGCTTAATAGTAAACTCAATCTCTCTATCAAGTGGTAGACCAGGTAACTCATCCGTAAAGATGTCCAGAAACTCACAGGCCACTGGAATGTCCTCCACTCCCCAAGAGACCTGGTCAACAAGCACTGCAGTGGCAAGGAGACCCTGACACCCAAAAGCCAACAACCACTGGAAGCCAACACCCTGACACCCAAAATCTCCACATGCACCTCAGCAAAGGAGATGTGGGACAAGCTTGAACACATATATGAAGGTACGTCTGAGATAAGGGAAACCAAAGCCAGCATGCTAACATCTGAATATGAAATGTTTAAAATGAAACATGATGAAACCATATCACATATGTTTGCTAGATTCATGTTAATAATCAATGGTCTAAAAGGTCCTAAGAAAGAATACTCATAAAGTGACTTAGTTAGGAAGATACTTCGGTCTCTTCCATCCTCGTGGAACACTAAGGCCACTGTCATTGAGGATTCTAAGATGTTTCAAAAATGAAATTAGATGAATTAATTGGCTCCCTGATGACATATGAAATAAATGTGAAGAGAAAAGAAATTAAAGAAACCCAAAAAAATCAATTGCTTTAAAAGCTTCCAACAAAATTCTCCAAGTTCCAAAAAGGATGCTCAACAGGAAAGTGATGAAGATCGAACGTCTAGTGAGAGTGAGAATAATGAAATGGCAATACTCACTAGATAGTTCAAAAAATTCCTAAATTCAAAAGGAAAGGCTCAGGTAACTCCAAATCCTTCCAAAAGAAGATTTTTCAAATAATTTGAGTCTAACAAAAAATCTAACATTGTGTGCTATGAGTGCAAGCAAGAAACAAGGGCATATGAGAAGAGAATACCCGGAACTCAAGAAAAAATTGAAGAAAGAAAAAGTTCACCTTCAAGAAAGCCCAGGCAATGTTGGCAACTTGGAGTGATGAAGATGAAGATGGACGCACAAGCAACCTCTGGAGATGAAGAAATTCAATGCTTAATGCAAGAAGAGTGACGACTCCAATGAGGTAAACTCTTCCTTTCAAAGCTATTCTGTTGATGAATGAGAAGAAGTACACTATCTTTTTAAAAATTCTGCGAATTCAAATCTGAAAACAAGGCATTGAAAAACAAAATCAATTCTATTGTTCATAGCACAAACAATGATGAACAAATTGCATCCTTAAATAAAGAAATTGAATGATGAGAATTGATGAGGAATTCACAGTGAGGAATGAATTGCTGAAAATAAAATTGCAAGAAATTCAAAAAGAAAAGGAAAGTCTAACCAACTCTCTGAATGTCTTCAAAATGAACATCAAGAAACTAAGAAAAAGTTGGAACAAGCTGAAAAAGATCTAAAAGAAAATATGAAGATCTTACAAGGTTCGTTAAGGGAAAGCAAAATCTTGATGCAATTTTGGGATCAAATATTTTGTTGTAAAACATGGAATTGGGTATCAACCTGCAAAACACAAGAAAATGGGAGAAATATTGATAACTTCTTTTGTTGATCCTAGCACAAGCACAAGCAACCAAGCCCATCCAAAGAACAAGAAAAATCAAATCAAGGGTAAGCAACACCAACCCAAAGAAAGGTCCTCAAGTGTTCAGAAGAACAAGCCACCTATCAACAGTCTCAATGAAAGCTGTCGACAGGCATGGAAGACTGTTGCCAAGGGACAATCATCCAGGCAATTTTTGGGTAAAAAGAAAATAAATGGTCTGAGAAAATCCCCATTGTCGCGCCCTGCCAATTTAGCAACGCAATAAATCGGCGAGAACGTGAACCAAGTACATAGTAGAGAAAATGTACAACAGTTGAATAATTCAGAGCATCTATTGAACAATAAATTGAATAAACTCTTCATTTCATTGAAATTCCACTAAGACTATTACAACCACTAATTCGGAGCCAGTACATAGGCTCAAAGACATCATTACATTGAAAAGAAATCTAAAGCATAACTACTAGACTCCAGGGTACTAGGTAACTTCATGAGTTGACTTCAGGTCGCTCATCACTCTAGTCCTGTCCCATTGGTGTGTGTGACGTCAAAGTTCGATTTACCTGAGACACACAAGATAAATAACGAAGGGTGAGCGATAACGCCCAGTAGGACTTAAATCTCAGGGTCAAGCATGCTTTAGATGATTAATGTATAAATGGCAGAGTAACTAATGATAGAGCGAGTCATGTAAAATCGAGAAAGTAATAGCACGAGTAACATGGTTCAAATAGCAGATGAATCAAGTATAGCACGATGATCACGATAGAAAACTGTAACCACACACCAGCGAGTAATGTCAATGTCAAACAATAGCAAGTAACAGGTATAGCAAGGAGAGAGAAGTAGTTGGCCATATAGAGAGTAAATTGCACTTTTGATTGATTTTCTTATCAATTGAAATAGTATAGCACTTTTGATTAACTTTCGTCAATCACAATAGTAATGCACTTTGGTTATCTGAAGACAACCGAAAGAGAGTATAGCACTGTTTGTCAAAAGAAGACGAGAGAATATAGCACTTTGTTTTGATTGTCTTAGATTAATCTGATAGTATGGCACTTGGATGTAATGCCGACATCCTGATCATTTAACTCCCGCGGGCAAATGGCACTTTCGGGCGCTCCCCCTAGGACCTGATCGGGCCCTATTGCGCTGGCATTGGTTATATGTTTTATCTTCAGACAATCAGTTAATGGACAATAAGAGTACCAAGATAGATGAGAGCACTAGATGAATAGACGAGATAGTAGAGTGAACGTGAATAGACGAGCGAGTAGAGTACAGATGAGAGCTGGTCATTGCACGTAATGCGACGAGTAAACAGGCGATAGTAACAGTTGCACACACATGCGCACGTCGTATTGGCAGTCAGGTGGATTCACGATCTTCCCGCTGGCCATGTTATGCACAAGTCCAGAGTCCGACGTGATTCAAGGTAAGAGAAAACTTCTAATAGCGTTTGGATCATATCGATCCCTAAAGGTGTAAGGGTGTTAGGGTACAACGGGCTCGTCGACCATGTGGGAATCCATGATCAGAGGAGACTTACGGAGGCCTTGTGCAAGGGTTCACTAGTCCGGCGAAAGGATATCCGATGGACAGTTCCACCCAAGCCAAGTAAAGTGTACATATAAAACAGTGCTCGACGTTCTAGAGGAATTCTAGAACAGTGGAGCGTCGATATCGGTATAAACAACGCAAGAAACGAATACAAGTCCTTTAAAATAGGGCAATTAATGTACTTTATTTCAATAACTTCCAGATACATATGAGATATTTTGTGCCAGATTTCAGCCATATATGGATGGTTCATGTGTGTGCATGTGTAAGAGAAATCATAGCTAGAAATAAGTCGTGAAATGTATTTTAAATCATTCAATGTAGTCTCCATTTTTTTTATGGATTTTCATCAAAAACTTGTGAAGGCGACATAGGCCAATGAGGGTCGCGACAGGTACTAGGAAAAACGCGACAGGAGCATGTAAGGATAGCGACAGGGCTTGCGAATCAGGTACTGGAAACGCGACGGCTTACCTGTCGCCTTCTTGGTCGCGACAGGTAGGCTGACGCAATCGGACACCAGAAGGCAACATATCGGGCAGTCGCGATCTGGTGGTCTGCGCCTGAGTCTGACAGGAGTCAGACCAGACATTGGATTGCGGACCAGAACTTTAAATTTTGATACAGGGTCATTTAGAAAATCATAACTAATTATATACATGATGAAAAATCATGAAATCAGTGGCAATGGAACTAGACATGCGAGAGTACTTTCCAGTAATTAGGAATTCGAGAGAGAGCACGGTTTTGAACATGGTTTGAGAATGAACAACAACGAGTACATAGAACATGACACAGGGAGCAAGATGGATTTATTCGAGTAACATGCTCAACAGAAATTAGGGCTTTCAGGGTCAAAGGATCTCTAACAAGATCAAGTATTTACAATAAAATTTCGTAGCATGGGATTAGGTGTACAAGGAGATAAGAATTAATCATGATGTCTCGGGGTTATCATGTTGCAGATCTTCTAAAATCAAAACAAAAGATTGGCTTGATGAAAAAGAGTGAAACAGAGAGGTCTTTTGTTCCTGATGTATGGAACAATCTACAGATGGATTTAATTGAGTTTGCTCGTGAGAATGCCTACCTTTGACTCGATTTATCTTCTAGGCTTAGAACTCCAAGAACGAGGAAGACGCTCCAAGAACCCCTTCTCCCCACAAGATCCTCTCCTCCTTGACCTCTCTCCATGTCCAACAACCTTTGGCAACGAGCTAGGGTCGGCCAAGAGGGTTTAAGAGATGTATTTATGTAAACACAAGTTCCGATTCCTACTACTACTCAAATTCCTCAAATTCCGAGATTTCCTAACTCCACCGTTCCTCTCTTGCTTTCAATCTCTAATTGGGTTAGGATAGTAT
>CM024758.1:150918117-151027384 GCA_014218235.1 Colocasia esculenta | reverse complement strand
GGAGTGCGAAACGAAGGTTTTAGTCCCCGAAACGACGTCTTATCGCCTGAGGCAATAAGTGGTCGTCGAGCACCTGTGAGTGCGATCCGAATTGGTGTCTTATAAGCGATTCCGATAACCGAGCGAAAAGTTATGCCTGTTGAGTGAAGCGGTGTCCGTATGCGATCGCATCGGTAGCCTGCGACTTCGCTCCCGGAGAGGAAAGTTGGCCGCCGAACCGGAAATCTCCGAATGCGACCATTTACCGACGAGGCCTAAGTGCTGACTCTGAATTGGGGCCTCGCGTGCGGTTCCGACCCCGGGGTGAATAAATATCCGCGTCTGACCGGGGGTACGGCAGTCGGTGCTAGTACACACGCTCCGGGGGGGATTTTGGCCCCGAAACGGAATTCTGTGAAACCAGTGCCTTGTCGACCGTCTCGGAGTGCCGATTCCGAATTGTGGTCACATAAGCGATTCCGATGCCCGTGCGGAAAGTTATGCCCATTATTTCGCTGAAGGGTGGGAATAAACCGGAGGGGGGGTACTATATCGGCGATGTTCGGGCACCCATATCACGACTGGGGAGGAGATCTCGCGTCGAGTTGAACATGACTTCCGATCGATGTGAGTGGGCGGCTCCGCGTGTGGACTACGCCAGCGATTCGCGTAAAGAGAGGGAGTCGCTACTGGCAAAAAACCTTAGAATATGGGAGATCGTCGGCTTGAATCGCAATTTCGGAGTGCGAAACGAAGGTTTTTAGACCCCGAAACGACGTCTTATCGCCTGTGACAATAAGTGGGCATCGAGCGCCTCTGAGTGCCGTTTCCGAATTGGGGTCTTATAAGCGATTCCGATAACCGATCGAAAAGTTATGCCTGTTTGAGTGAAGCGGTGTCTGTATGCGATCGCATCGGCAACCTGCGACCGCGCTCCCGGAGAGGAATTTGGGCGCTGGACCGGAAATCTCCGAATGCGACCATTTACCGATGGGGCCTAAGTGCTGCCTCTGAATTGGCCTCGCGGGCGGTTCCGACCCCGGGCAGATAAATATCCGCGTCCGAACGGAGGGTACGGCAGTCGTGTGCACTAGTACACACGCTCCGGGGGGGATTTTGGCCCCGGAACGTAAATTCTGTGAAACCGGCGCCCTTGTCGACCGTCTCGGAGTGCGAATTCCGAATTGTGGTCACATAAGCGGGATCCGATGCCGTGCGGAAAGTTATGCCCAATTCTTTCGCTGAAGGGGTGGAAATAAACCGGAGGGGGTGACTATATCGGTGATGTTCGGGCACCCATATCCACGGACCTGGGGAGGAGATCTCGCGTAGAGTTGAACACGACTTCCGATCGATGTGAGTGGTGGGCGGCTCCGCGTGTGGTCTCCGCCAGCGATCGCGTAATCGAGGGAGTCGCTACTGCCAAAAAACCTTAGAATATTGGAGATCGTCGGCTTGAATCGCAATTCAGAGTGCGAAACGAAGGTTTTTAGACCCCGAAACGACGTCTATCGCCTGTGACAATAAGTGGCATCGAGCGCCTCTGAGTGCCGTTTCCGAATGGGGTATAAGATTCCGATAACCGATCAAAAGTTATGCCTGTTTGAGTGAAGCGGTGTCCGTATGCGATCGCATCGGCAACCTGCGACCGCGCTCCCGGAGAGGAATTTGGGCGGGATCGGAAATCTCCGAATGCGACATTTACCGATGGGCCTAAGTGCTGCCTCTGAATTGGGGCCTCGCGGGCGGTTCCGACCCCGGGCGGATAAATATCCGCGTCCGACCACAGGGTACGCCAGTCTGTGTACTAGTACACACGCTCGGGGGGGATTTTGGCCCCGGAACGAAATTCTACGAAAGCAGAGCCTCGTCGACCGTCTCGAGTGCCGATTCCGAATTGTGGTCACATAAGCGATTCCGATGCCCGTGCGAATAGTTATGCCCAATTCTTTCGCTGAAGGGGTGGGATAAACCGGAGGGGGGGACTATATCGGCGATGTTCGGGCACCCATATCCACGACCGGAGAGGAGATCTCGCGTCGCGTTGAGCACGACTTCCGATCGATGTGAGTGGGCGGCTCCGTGTGTGGGCTCCGCCAACGATTCGCGTAATCGAGGGAGTCGCTACTGCCAAAAAACCTTAGAAATTGGAGATCGTCGGCTTGAATCGCAATTTCGGAGTGCGAAACGAAGGTTTTTAGACCCTGAAACGACGTCTTATCGCCTGAGGCTATAACTAGGCGTCGAGCGCCTCTGAGTGCCGATTCCGGATTAGGGTCTTATAAGCGATTCCGATAACCGAGCGAAAAGTTATGCCTGTTTGAGTGAAGCGGTGTCCGTATGCGATCGCATCAGCAGCCTGCGACCGCGCTCCCGGGGAGGAATTTGGGCGCCGGACCGGAAATCTCCGAATGCGACCATTTACCGACGGGGCCTAAGTGCTGACTCTGAATTGGGGCCTCGCGGGCGGTTCCGACCCCGGGTGAATAAATATCTGCGTCTGACCGGAGGGTACGGCAGTCGGTGTACTAGTACACACGCTCCGGGGTGGATTTTGGCCCCGGAACGGAATTCTGTGAAACCAGTGCCTTGTCGACCGTCTCGGGGTGCCGATTCCGAATTGTGGTCACATAAGCGATTCCGATGCCCGTGCGGAAAGTTATGCCCAATTCTTTCGCTGAAGGGGTGGGAATAAACCGGAGGGGGTGACTATATCGGTGATGTTCGGGCACCCATATCCACGACCTGGGGAGGAGATCTCCCGTCGAGTTGAACACGACTTCCGATCGATGTGAGTGGGCGGCTCCGCGTGTGGTCTCCGCCAGCGATTCGCGTAATCGAGGGAGTCCCTACTGCCAAAAAACCATAGAATAGGGGAGATCGTCGGCTTGAATCGTAATTTCGCAGTGCGAAACGAAGGTTTTTAGTCCCCGAAACGACGTCTTATCGCCTGAGGCAATAAGTGGTCGTCGAGCGCCTCTTAGTGCCGATTCCGAATTGGTGTCTTATAAGCGATTCCGATAACCGAGCGAAAAGTTATGCCTGTTGAGTGAAGCGGTGTCCGTATGCGATCGCATTGGCAGCCTGCGACTGCGCTCCCGGAGAGGAATTTGGGCGCCGTACCGGAAATCTCCGAATGCGACCATTTACCGACGGGGCCTAAGTGCTGACTCTGAATTGGAGCCTCGCGTGCGGTTCCGACCCCGGGTGAATAAATATCCGCGTCTGACCAGAGGGAACGGCAGTCGGTGTACTAGTACACACGCTCCGGAGGGGATTTTGGCCCCGGAACGGAATTCTGTGAAACCAGTGCCTTGTCGACCGTCTCGTAGTGCCGATTCCGAATTGTGGTCACATAAGCGATTCCGATGCCCGTGCGGAAAGTTATGCCCAATTCTTTCGCTGAAGGGGTGGGAATAAACCGGAGGGGGTGACTATATCGGCGATGTTCGGGCACCCATATCCACGACCTGGAGAGGAGATCTCGCGTCGAGTTGAACACGACTTCCGATGGATGTGAGTGGGCGGCTCCGTGTGTGGGCTCCGCCAGCGATTCGCGTAATCGAGGGAGTCGCTACTGCCAAAAAACCTTAGAATATTGGAGATCGTCGGCTTGAATCGCAATTTCGGAGTGCGCGAAACGAAGGTTTTTAGACCCCGAAACGACGTCTATCGCCTGAGGCCATAAGTGGACGTCGAGCGCCTCTGAGTGCCGATTCCGAATTGGGGTCTTATAAGCGATTCCGATTACCGAACGAAAAGTTATGCCTGTTTGAGCGAAGCGGTGTCCGTATGCGATCGCATCGGCAGCCTACGACCGTGCTCCCGGAGAGGAATTTGGGCGCCGGACCAGAAATCTCCGAATGCGACCATTTACCGACGGGCCAAAGTGCCGACCCTGAATTGGGGCCTCGCGGACGGTTCCGACCCCCGGGCGAATAAATATCCGCCTCCGACCACAGGGTACGGCAGTCGGTGTACTAGTACACACGCTCCGGGGGGGATTTTGGCCCCGGAACGGAATTCTGCGAAAGTAGAGCCTTGTCGACCGTCTCGGAGTGCCGATTCCGAATTGTGGTCACATAAGTGATTCCGATGCCCGTGCGGAAAGTTATGCCCAGATCTTTCGCTGAAAGGGTGGGGATAAACCGGAGGGGGTGACTATATCGGCGATGTTCGGGCACCCATATCCACGACCTGTGGAGGAGATCTCGCGTAGAGTTGAACCCGACTTCCGATCGATGTGAGTGGGCGGCTCCGCGTGTGGGCTACGCCAGCGATTCGCGTAATCGAGGGAGTCGCTACTGCCAAAAAACCTTGGAATAGGGGAGATCGTCGGCTTGAATCGCAATTTCGGAGTGCGAAACGAAGGTTTTTAGACCCCGAAACGACGTCTTATCGTCTGTGGCAATAAGGACGTCGAGCGCCTCGGAGTGACGATTCCGAATTGGGGTCTTATAAGCGATTCCGATAACCGAGCGAAAAGTTATGCCTGTTTGAGCGAAGCGGTGTCCGTATGCGATCGCATCGGCAGCCTGCGACCGCGCTCCCGGAGAGGAATTGGGGTGCCGTACGGAAATCTCCGAATGCGACCATTTACCGATGGGGAATAAGTGCCGACTCTGAATTGGGGCCTCGCGGGCGGTTCCGATCCCCAGGCGAATAAATATCCGCGTCCGACCACAGCGTACGCCAGTCGGTGTACTAGTACACACGCTCCGGGGGGATTTTGGCCCCGGAACGGAATTCTGCCAAAACAGCGCGTTGCGACCGCCTCGGTGTGCCGATTCCGAATTGTGGTCACATAAGCGATTCCGATGCCCGTGCGGAAAGTTATGCCCAATTCTTTCGCTGAAGGGGTGGGAATAAACCGGAGGGGGTGACTATATCGGCGATGTTCGGGCACCCATATCCACGACCTGGGGAGGAGATCTCGCGTCGAGTTGAACACGACTTCCGATCGATGTGAGTGGGCGGCTCTGTGTGTGGGCTCCGCCAGCGATTCGCGTAATCGAGGGAGTCGCTACTGCCAAAAAACCTTAGAATATTGGAGATCGTCGGCTTGAATCGCAATTTCGGAGTGCGAAACGAAGGTTTTTAGACCCCGAAACGACGTCTTATCACCTGAGGCAATAACTGGGTGTCGAGCGCCTCTGAGTGCCGATTCCGGATTGGGGTCTTATAATCGATTCCGATAACCAAGCGAAAAGTTATGCCTGTTTGAGTGAAGCGGTGTCCGTATGCGATCGCATCAGCATCCTGCGACAGCGCTCCCGGAGAGGAATTTGGGCACCGGACCGGAAATCTCCGAATGCGACCATTTACCGACGGGGCCTAAGTGCTAACTCTGAATTGGGGCTCGCGGGCGGTTCCGACCCCGGGTGAATAAATACCGCGTCTGACCGGAGGGTACGGCAGTCGGTGTACTAGTACACACGCTCCGGGGGGGTTTCGGCCTCGAAACGGAATTAGTGAAACCAGTGCTTGTCGACCGTCTCGGAGTGCCGATTCCGAATTGTGGTCACATAAGCGATTCCGATGCCGTGCGGAAAGTTATGCCCAATTCTTTCGCTGAGGGGGTGGGAATAAACCGGAGGGGTGACTATATCGGTGATGTTCGGGCACCCATATCCACGACCTGGGGAGGAGATCTCGCGTCGAGTTAAACACGACTTCCGATCGCATGTGAGTGGGCGGCTCCGCGTGTGGGCTCCGCCAGCGATTCGCGTAATCGAGGGAGTCGCTACTGCCAAAAAATCTTAGATTGGGGAGATCGTCGGCTTGAATCGTAATTTCGGAGTGCGAATCGAAGGTTTTTAGTCCCCGAAACAACGTCTTATAGCCTGAGGCAATAAGTGGGCGTCGAGCGCCTCTGAGTGCTGATTCCGAATTGGGGTCTTATAAGCGATTCTGATAACCGAGCGAAAGTTATGCCTGTTTGAGCGAAGCGGTGTCCGTATGCGATCGCATCGGCAGCCTGCGACTGCTCTCCCGAGAGGAATTTGGGCACCGGACCGGAAATCTCCGAATGCGACCATTTACCGACCGGGTCGAAGTGTCGACTCTGAATTGGGGCCTCGCGGGCGGTTCCGACCTCCGGGCAAATAAATATCCGCGTCCGATCGGACGGTATAGCAGTCGGTGTACTAGTACACATGCTCCGAGGGGGATTTTGCCCCCGGAACGGAATTCTGTGAAACCAGTGCCTTGTCGACCGTCTCAGAGTGCTGATTCCGAATTGTGGTCACATAAGCGAATCTGATGCTCGTGCGGAAAGTTATGCCCAATTCTTTCGCTGAAGGGGTGGGAATAAACAGGAGGGGGTGACTATATCGGCGATGTTCGGGCACCCATATCCACGACTTGGGGAGGAGATCTCGCGTCGATTTGAACATGACTTCCGATCGATGTGAGTGGGCGGCTCCGCGTTTGGGCTCCGCCATCGATTCGCGTAATCGAGGGAGTCGCTACTGTCAAAAAACCTTGGAATAGGGGAAATCGTCGGCTAGAATCGCAATTTCAGAGTGCGAAACGAAGGTTTTTAGACCCCGAAACGACGTCTTATCGCCTGAGGCGATAAGTCGGTGTCGAGCGCCTCTGAGTGCCGATTCCGAATTGGGGTCTTATAAGCGATTTTGATAACCGAGCGAAAAGTTATGCGTGTTTGAGCGAAGCGGTGTCCGTATGCGATCACATCGGCAGCCTGCGACCGCGCTCCCGGAGAGGAATTTGGGCGCCGGACTGGAAATCTCCGAATGCGACCATTTACCGACGGGGCCTAAGTGCCGACTCTGAATTGGGGCCTCGCGGGCGGTTCCGACCCCCGGACGAATAAATATCCGCGTCCGTCCGGAGGGTACGGCAGTCGGTGTACTAGTACACACGCTCCGGGGGGGATTTTGGCCCCGGAACGGAAATCCACAAAACCAGCGCCCTGTCGACCGTCTCGGAGTGCCGATTCCGAATTGTGGTCACATAAGCGATTCCGATGCCCATGCGGAAAGTTATGCCCAATTTTTTCGCTGAAGAGTTGGAATAAACCGGAGGGGTGACAATATCGGCGATGTTCGGGCACCCATATCCACGACCTGGGGAGGAGATCTCGCGTTGAGTTGAGCACGACTTCCGATCGATGTGAGTGGGCGGCTACGCATGTGGGCTCCGCTAGCGATTCGCGTAATCAAGGGAGTCGCTACTGCCAAAAAATCTTGGAATAGGAGAGATCGTCAGCTAGAATCGCAATTTCAAAGTGCGAAATGAAGGTTTTTAGACCCCGAAACGACGTCTTATCGCTTGAGGCAATAAGTGGACATCGAGCACCTCTGAGTCCCGATTCCGAATTGGGGTCTTATAAGCGATTCCGATAACGGAGCGAAAAGTTATGCCTGTTTGAGCGAAGCGGTGTCCGTATGCGATCGCATCGGCAGCCTGCGACCGCGCACAGGAAGAGGAATTTGGGCGCCGGACTGGAAATCTCTAAAAGTGACCATTTACCGACCGGGTCGAAGTGTCGACTCTGAATTGGGGCCTCGCGGGCGGTTCCAACCCCCGGGCGTATAAATATCCGCGTCCGACCGGAGGGTACGGCAGTCAGTGTACTAGTACACATACTCCGGGGGGATTTTGTCCCGGGAACGGAATTCCACGAAACCAGCGTCTTGTCGATCGTTTCGGTATGCCAATTCTGAATTGTTGTCACATAAGCGATTCCGATGCTGCGTGCGAAAAGTTATGCCCAATTCTTTCGCTGAAGGGTGGGGATAAACCGGAGGGGGTGACTATATCGGCGATGTTCGGGCACCCATATCCACGACTTGGGGAGGAGATCTTGCGTCGAGTTGAACACGACTTCCGATCGATGGTGAGTGGGCGGCTCCGAGTGTGGGCTCCGCCAGCGATTTGCGTAATCGAGGAGTCGCTACTGCGCCAAAAAACCTTGGAATAGGGGAATCGTCGGCTAGAATCGCAATTTCGGAGTGCGCAACAAAGGTTTTTAGACCCTGAAACGACGTCTTATCGCCTGAGGCAATAAGTGGACGTCGAGCGCCTCTGAGTGCCGATTCCGAATTGGGGTCTTATAAGCGATTCCGATAACCGAGCGAAAAGTTATGCCTGTTTGCGAAGCGGTGTCCGTATGCGATCGCATCGGTAGCCTGCGACCGCCTCCCCCCGGAGAGGAATTTGGGCGCCGGACCGGAAATCTCCGAATGCGACCATTTACCGACGGGGCCTAAGTGCCGACTCTGAATTGGGGCCTCGCGGGCAGTCCGACCACAGGTACGGCAGTCGGTGTACTATTACACACGCTCCGGGGGGGATTTTTTGCCCAGGAACGGAATTCCGCGAAAGCAGCGCCTTGTCGACTGCCTCGGAGTGCCGATTCCGAATTGTGGTCACATAAGCGATTCCGATGCCCGTGCGGAAAGTTATGCCCAATTCTTTCGCTGAAGGGGTGGGAATAAACCGGAGGGGGTGACTATATCGGCGATGTTCGGGCACCATATCCACGACCTGGGGAGAGATCTCACGTCGAGTTGAAACGACTTCCGATCGATGTGAGTGGGCGTGTGAAATGGAAAATTAAAATTCAGGTTCTATTTTATCATGTTCTCATGTTCTCATGGATGGAGCGTATTGCGAACCCAAGTCTCGTCGAATGCTACACGAGCAATGCTGACATGAGATGAATCCACAATTCGCACAGCGCGGGCGTGCCAATCACCGAGGTGACAATGAATGGTCTGCCTCCGAGAGTCGGAGGGCTTTAGGTCTATTATGCGCACCGTTTGACTTCGTCAAACGAAAGTGAGTGTCGGGTCCTGGACCAATATCTCGTCATTGCCTGAGCGCAACAACGTTAATTACATCTCTTTTGGAAAGAGAAAACCCTTGATTAATCGCAGAATAGAAGGTCTTATGGCCTAAGTCGGGACATCCGAAAAAGGCACAAAATAAAACTGCAAGATTGCAGTCAAATTTGCAAGGGATTTTTGACACGGGTGTGCATTCATCTTTTAAGGTCAATTTGCATGCTTGTTCATCTATTTGTTCTCTTATTTTATTACACAACAATTTTTTTATTTGAGTAATACAAGAAAATTTGACATGTTTTGATTATCATTGCTCTTTTCATGATTTGAAGTCATTTAGTCATTTGAATGCTCAAACCTCGTCATGCACAACCCATTTGATTCGGCAGACAAAGCGATTCGACAGCAAAAACGATACGGCAAGGGCGAATCGGAAAAGGGTACTGTTCATTTGATACGGCAGGGATACTGCTCAAATGAATCAGCAGAGAGCCCTGCCGGATCGGTCCTGCTGGATCGGTCCTGCCGGATCGAACCTGCCGGATCGGTCCTGCCGTATCATCACAGTGTTTAGGCTTAAGCGATTCGGCAGCCCTTTTCGTGCATAGTTCTTGAAATCCGTGAAGCGTCGTAGCATCCAATCAGGAGGACAAGACATTTAACACACGAGAACACCACTCAGGGGCTCGGATAGGGTCTAGGTATTGATTACCCGACCCCTCAGGTCAAAACCGTGTGAAAAAGCAATACGGCAGGCTTTTGGGGATTTGATCCTTGAAATCCGGAAGGGGCTAGGCCTCAAATTTGGGGGACAGAACCCTGGGATATAAGGAACCATCCATGGACTCGGATCTGGCACAATCATCGACGATCTAGTACTTCATGTTCAAAGCGGCAAGGAAAAGCGATCCGGCGGCACTTCCGGGACTTGGTTCTTGAAATCCGTGAAGGGTCTGAGCCTCAACTTTGGGGGACAGAACCCTTGGATATAAGGAACCAATCCGCAGACTCGGATCTGGCACGATCAGCGGCGATCCGGCACTTCATGTTTAAAGCCGCACGAAAAGCGATCCGGCGGCACTTCCGAGACTGGTTCTTGAAATCCGTGAAGGGTCTGAGCCTCAGATTTGGGGGACAGAACCCTTGGGATATAAGGAACCAATCCGTGGACTCGGATCTGGCACAATCAGCGGCGATCCGGCACTTCATGTTCAACGCCGCACAAGAAAGCGATCCGACGGCACTTCCGGGACTTGGTTCTTGAAATCCGTGTGAGGTCTGAGCCTCAAATTTGGGGGACAGAACCTTGGGATATAAGGAACCATATGTGAAGTCGGATCAGGCACCATCAGCGGCGATCCGGCACTTCATGTTCAAAGCCGCACGGAAGAGCGATCTGGCGGCACTTCGGGACTTGGTTCATGAAATCCGTGAAGGGTCTGAGCCTCAAATTTGGGGGACAGAACCCTTGGGATAAGGAACCAATCCGTGAAGTCGGATCAGGCACCATCAGCGGCGATCCGGCACTTCATGTTCAAAGCCGCACGGAAAAGAGATCCGGCGGCACTTCGGGACTGGTTCTTGAAATCCGTGAAGGGTCTGAGCCTCAGATTTGGGGGACAGAACCCTTGGGATATAAAGAACCAATCCGTGAAGTTGGATCAGGCACCATCAGCGGCGATCCGGCACTTCATGTTTAAAGCCGCACGGAAAGGAAAGCGATCCGGCGGCACTTCCGGGACTTGGTTCTTGAAATCCGTGAAGGGTCTGAGCCTCAGATTTGGGGGACAGAACCCTTGGGATATAAGAACCAATCCATGGACTCGGATCTGGCACAATCAGCGGCGATCCGGCACTTCATGTTTAAAGCCACACGGAAAAGCGATTCGGCGGCACTTCCGGGACTTGGTTCTTGAAATCCGTGAAGGGTCTGAGCCTCAGATTTGGGGGACAGAACCCTTGGGATATAAAGAACCAATCCATGGACTCGGATCTGGCACAATCAGCGGCGATCCGGCACTTCATGTTCAACGCCGCACAAGAAAGCGATCCGGCGGCACTTCCGGGACTTGGTTCTTGAATCCGTGAAGGGTCTGAGCTTCAAATTGGGGGACAGAACCCTTGGGATATAAGGAACCAATCCGTGAAGTTGGATCAGGCACCATCAGCGGCAATCCGGCACTTCATGTTCAAAGCCGCACGGAAAAGCGATCCGGCGGCCACTTCCGGGACTTGGTTCTTGAAATCCGTGAAGGTTCTGAGCCTCAGATTCGGGGGACAGAACCCTTGGGATTTAAGGAACCAATCCGTGGACTCGGATCTGGCACAATCAGCGGCGATCGGCACTTCATGTTTAAAGCCGCACGGAAAAGCGATCCGGCGGCACTTCCGGGACTTGGTTCTTGAAATCCGTGAAGGGTCTGAGCCTCAGATTTGGGGGACAGAACCCTTGGGATATAAGGAACCAATCCGTAAAGTCGGATCAGGCCCAGTCAGTGGCAGCCCGACGGTTCATGTTCAAAGCGGCTCCGAAAAGTGATACGGCAAGGTCTGGTACAGCCCAAAGGGGACCATTCCCAGCATGATTTGGTCATGAGGAGGGGGGGGAGACGCCTTTTGGGGTCCTTTAGGATGGTATGAATGCACCAGAAATGGGGATGAGGTTCGGGCATTATGTTGCCCTGCTCATTCTCCCTAAACCCGAAAACCTGTAAACCTCAGTATGATAAAAAAAGGGCAGTAAACAAGGGGCTCTGAGTTTTCTTGAAGATGAGATGAGGGGGGAAGGATGGAGAGCCATGCATGGCAATGGCAAGTCCCCCACCTTTCCTTACTCAACTTCGCTCGATTTAGAGTGTAAGATGACAGGTGAAAGAGGAGGAAGTAAACTAAACAAAGCATAACTCACATATCAAAACTCCAAACCGGGAAGGTCAGGGAGATATTGGCATGATCCCCCCATTGTCACGTCTTATGGCATTCAAATACCCAGAAACCTCAAGTTATGGTTCTCTGGGGTGAAATAAGACATTAAATTGTCTTTTCACTACCCAAATCAAACAAAGTGCAGAACCTAAAGAAAACAAATGAGGAACGAGACAAATCAAGAGGGGAGAAAGGAAAGGGGGGAAAGCCACTTCGGTTCTGTGCAAAAGCCAGATTTAAACAACATTAAAAGCAAGTATTTAAGAGCAACTTTAGTCATCCATCTCCAACAGATCAGATGCCATGCACACAGGGGAAATGGGGAAAGATCCCGTTCACTGTTGAGGTGGGAAGATTACATGAGGATGGGGAGAGAGGGCAAAGAAACAAATATCAAGCAAAGAATAGAACATGGGGACTGCCGTAGCAGTCCCCTCCTCCTTCTCTCTTCAACCTTCTTCTTCTCCTCAGCAAGCTTCTTGCTCCTCCTTTGACGCAGAAGACCAGAGGATCCGGCTGAGAAGAGCCTCCTCTCCTCCTTTTCTCCTCTTCCTCTGTACTTCTTCTCCTCCTCTGGTGCAGCCCGTGGAAGGGAGGAGGCAGCAGCTGACCAAGGAAGAAGCGCTCTGCTCCCTTTTAGAACCGACTTCCAGAACAGTCCTCTGGCCTCTCCTGCCCTTGGGTGGCAAGGGGGGGGGGTGTGAAGGAAGCAGAACGGTCGCCGCCCTGCCCATGCTGCCGTAGCAGCTTTTGTACCTGTAGTGGGGAGGTAAAGGGTGGCCTAAAATGACCTCCCAGCATGGGGTAAATGGGCCTCATGGAGTGGGCCTTGCTTGGGCCTGTTTAGGGGATCATTTGGCATGTTTCAGATGGGCTTCGGCTTGGGGACAACTGGACTGGCATATGCACGTCTGCTGCATTTTTTTGTGTCCACAGGGCGGCTCCGCGTGTGGGTTCCGCCAGCGATTCGCGTAATCGAGGGAGTCGCTACTGCCAAAAAACCTTAGAATAGGGGAGATCGTCGGCTTGAATCGCAATTTCAGAGTGCGAAACGAAGATTTTTAGACCCCGAAATGACGGCTTATCGCCTGAGGCAATAAGTGGGCGTCGAGCGCCTTTGAGTGCCGATTCCGAATTGGGGTCTTATAAGCGATTCCGATAACCAAACGAAAACCTAAGCCTGTTTGAGTGAAGCGGTGTCCGTATGCGATCGCATCGGCAGCCTGCGACCGCGCTCCCGGAGAGGAATTTGGGCGCCGGACCAGAAATCTCCGAATGCGACAATTTACCGACGGGACCTAAGTGTTGACTCTGAATAGGGGCCTCGCGGGCAGTTCCGACCCCGGGTGAATAAATATCAGCGTCTGACCGGAGGGTACGGCAGTCGGTGTACTAGTACACACGCTCCGGGGGGAATTTTGGCCCCGGAACAGAATTCCACGAAACCAGCGTCTTGTCGACCGTCTCGGAGTGCCGATTCCGAATTGTGGTCACATAAGCGATTCCGATGCCCATGCGGAAAGTTATGCCCAATTCTTTCGCTGAAGGGGTGGGAATAAACCGGAGGGGGTGACTATATCGGCGATGTTCGGGCACCCATATCGACGACCTGGGGAGGAGATCTCGCGTCGAGTTGAACACGACCTCCGATCGATGTGAGTGGGCGGCTCTGCGTGTGGGCTCCGCCAGCGATTCGCGTAATCGAGGGAGTCGCTACTGCCAAAAAACCTTGGAATAGGGGAGATGGTCAGCTAGAATCGCAATTTTAGAGTGCGAAACGAAGGTTTTTAGACCCCGAAACGACATCTTATCGCCTGAGGCAATAAGTGGGTTTCGAGCGCCTCTGAGTGCCGATTCCGAATTGGGGTCTTATAAGCGATTCCGATAACCGAGCGAAAGTTATGCCTGTTTGAGCGAAGCGGTGTCCGTATGCTATCGCATCGGCAGCCTACGAGCGCGCTCCCGAAGAGGAATTTGGGTGCCGGACTGGAAATCTCTGAAGAGCCATTTACCGACCGGGTCGAAGTGTCGACTCTGAATTGGGGCCTCACGGCGTTTCCGACCCCCGGCGTATAATATCCGCGTTCGACCGAGGGTACGCAGTCAGTGTTCTAGTACACACGCTCTGGGGGGGATTTTGGCCCCGAACAGAATTCCACGAAACCATCGTCTTGTCGATCGTCTCGGTATTGCCAATTCCGAATATTGTCACATAAGCGATTCCGATGCCCGTGCGAAAAGTTATGCCCAATTCTTTCGCTGAACGGTGGGAATAAACCGGAGGGGGTGACTATATCGGCGATGTTCGGGCACCCATATCCACGACTGGGGAGGGATCTCGCGTCGAGTTGAACACGACTTCCGATCGTTGTGAGTGGGCGGCTCCGCGTGTGGGCTCCGCTAGTGATTCGCGTAATCGAGGGAGTCGCTACAGCCAAAAACCTTGGAATAGGGGAGATCGTCGGCTAGAATCGCAATTTCAGAGTGCGAAACGAAGGTTTTTAGACCCCGAAACGACGTCTTATCGCCTGAGGAAATAACTGGGCGTCGAGCGCCTCTGAGTGCCGATTCCGAATTGGGGTCTTATAAGCGATTCCGATAACCGAGCGAAAAATTATGCCTGTTTGAGCGAAGCAATGTCCGTATACGATCGCATCGGCAGCCTGCGACCGTGCTCCCGGAGAAGAATTTGGGTGCCGGACCAGAAATCTCCGTATGCGACCATTTACCGACCGGGTCGAAGTGCCGACTCTGAATTGGGGCCTCGCGGGCGGTTCCGACCCCTGGGCGAATAAATATCCGCGTCCGACCGGAGGGTACGGCAGTCGGTGTACTAGTACGCACGCTTCGAGGGGATTTTGGCCCCGGAATGGAATTCCGCGAAACCTGCGCCTTGTCGCCGTCTCGAAGTGTCGATTCTGAATTGTGGTCACATAAGCGATTCCGATGCCCGTGCAAAGTTATGTCCAATTCTTTCGCTGAAGGGGTGGAATAAACCGGAGGGGTGACTATATCGGCGATGTTTGGGCACCCATATCCACGCACCTGGGGAAGAGATCTCGTGTCGAGTAGAACATGACTTCCGATCGATGTGATTGGGCGGCTCCGAGTGTGGGCTCCGCCAGCAATTTGCGAAATCGAGGGAGTCGCTACTGCCAAAACTTTTGAATAGGGGAGATCGTCGGCTAGAATCGCAATTTCGCAGTGCGAAACGAAGGTT
Source organism: Colocasia esculenta (assembly GCA_014218235.1). NCBI lineage: Eukaryota > Viridiplantae > Streptophyta > Magnoliopsida > Alismatales > Araceae > Colocasia > Colocasia esculenta. The sequence continues at coordinate 151,012,450 of CM024758.1, read as the reverse complement.
TTTAGACCCCGAAACGACGTCTTATCGCTTGAGGTAATAAGTGGGCGTCGAGCGCCTCTGAGTGCCGATTCTGAATTGGGGTCTTATAAGCGATTCCGATAACCGAGCGAAAAGTTATGCATGTTTGAGCGAAGCGGTGTCCGTATGCGATCGCATCGGCAGCCTGCGACCGCGCTCCCAGAGAGGAATTTGGGCGCCGGACCGGAAATCTCCGAATGCGACCATTTACCGACAGGGCCTAAGTGCCAACTCTGAATTGGGGACTCGCGGGCGGTTCTGACCCCCGGGCGAATAAATATCCGCATCCGACCGGAGGGTACGGCAGTCGGTGTACTAGTACACACGCTCCGGGGGGATTTTGGCCCCGGAACGGAATTCTGCGAAACCAACCCCTTGTCGACCGTCTCGAAGTGCCGATTCCGAATTGTGGTCACATAAGCGATTCCGATGCCGTACAGAAAGTTATGCCCAATTCTTTCGCTGAAGGGGTGGGAATAAACCGCAGGGGGTGACTATATCGATGATGTTCGGCACCCATATCCACGACCTGGGGAAGAGATCTCGCGTCGAGTTGAACATGACTTCCGATCGATGTGAGTGGGCGGCTCCGCGTGTGAGCTCCGCCAGCGATTCGGGTAATCGAGGGAGTCGCTACTGCCAAAAAACCTTAGAATATGGGAGATCGTCGGCTAAATCGCAATTTCGGAGTGCGAACGAAGCTTTTTAGACCCTGAATGATGTCATATCACCTGAGGCAATAAGTGGGCATCGAGCGCCTCTGAGTGCCGATTCTGAATTGGGGTCTTATAAGCGATTCCGATAACCTTGCGAAAGTTATGCCTGTTTGAGCGAAGCGTTGTCCGTATCGATCGCATCGGCAGCCTGCGACCGCGCTCCCTATAGGAATTTGGGCGCCGGACCGGAAATCTCCGAATGCGACCATTTACCGACCGTGCCTAAGTGCCGACTCTGAATGGGGCCTTCGCGGGCGTTTTCGACCCCCGGCGAATAAATATCCCTTCCGAACCGAAGGGTACGGCAGTCGGTGTACTAGTACACACGCTCCGGAGGGATTTTGGCCCCGGAACGGAATTCCACGAAACCAGCGTCTTGTCGACCGTCTCGGTATGCCAATTCCGAATTGTGGTCACATAAGCGATTCCGATGCCCGTGCGGAAAGTTATGCCCATTCTTTCGCTAAAGGGTGGAATAAACTAGAGGGGGTGACTATATAGCGATGTCGGGCACCCATATCCACGACCTGGGGAGGAGATCTCGCGTCGAGTTGAACACGACTTCCGATCGTGTGAGTGGGCGGCTCCGCATGTGGGCTCCGCCAGTGATTCGCATGATCGAGGGAGTCGCTACTGCCAAAAAATCCAGGAATAGGGGAGATCGTCGGCTAGAATCGCAATTTCGGTGTGCGAAACGAAGGTTTTTTGAGACCCTGAAACGACGTCTTATCGTCTGAGACAATAAGTGGGTGTCGAGTGCCTCTGAGTGCCGATTCCGAATTGGGGTCTTATAAGTGATTCCGATAACCGAGCGAAAACTTAAGCCTGTTTGAGTGAAGCGGTGTCCGTATGCGATCGCATCGGCAGCCTGCGACCGCGCTCCCGGAGAGGAATTTGGGCGCCGGACCAGAAATCTCCGAATGCGACCATTTACCGACGGGGCCTAAGTGCTGACTCTGAATTGGGGCCTCGCGGCGGTTCCGACCCCGGGTGAATAAATATCAGCGTCGACCAAGAGTACGGCAGTCGGTGTACTATAACACGCTCCGTGGGGGATTTTGGCCCCGGAACAGAATTCCACGAAACCAGCGCCTTGTCGACCGTCTTAGTATGCCAATTCCGAATTGTTGTCACATAAGCGATTCCAAAGCCCGTGCGAAAGTTATGCCCAATTCTTTCGCTGAAGGGGTGGGAATAAACCGGAGGGGGTGACTATATCGGCGATGTTCGGGCACCCATATCCACGACCTGGGGAGAGATCTCGCGTCGAGTTGAACATGACTTCCGATCGATGTGAGTGGGCGGCTCCGTGTGGACTCTCGCCAGCGATTCGCGTAATGAGGGAGTCGCTACTGCTAAAAAACCTTAGAGTAGGGGAGATCGTCTGCTAGAATCGCAATTTCAGAGTGCGAAACGAAGGTTTTTAGACCCCGAAACGACGTCTTATCGCCTGAGGCAATAAGTGGGCGTCGAGCGCCTCTGAGTGCCGATTCCGAATTGGGGTCTTATAGCGATTCCGATAACCGAGCGAAAAGTTATGCATGTTTGAGCGAAGCGGTGTCCGTATGCGATCGCATCGGCAGCCTGCGACCGCGCTCCCAGAGAGGAATTTGGGCGCCGGACCGGAAATCTCCGAATGCGACCATTTACCGACGGGGCCTAAGTGCCGACTCTGAATTGGGGACTCGCGGGCGGTTCTGACCCCCGGGCGAATAAATATCTGCATCCGACCGGAGGGTACGGCAGTTGGTGTACTAGTACACACGCTCCGGGGAGAATTTTGGCCCCGGAACGGAATTCCGCGAAACCAACCCCTTGTCGACCGTCTCGAAGAGCCGATTCCGAATTGTGGTCACATAAGCGATTCCGATGCCCGTACAGAAAGTTATGCCCAATTCTTTCGCTGAAGGGGTGGGAATAAACAGGAGGGGGTGTCTATATCGGCGATGTTCGGGCACCCATATCCACGACCTGGTGAAGAGATCTCGCGTCGAGTTGAACACGACTTCCGATCGATGTGACTGTGCGGCTCCGCGTGTGAGCTCCGCCAGCGATTCCGGTAATCGAGGGAGTCGTCTCTGCTACTGCCAAAACCTTGAATAGGGGAGATCGTCACCTAGATTGCAATTTCGGAGTGCGAAACGAAGGTTTTTAGACCCCGAAATGATGTCTTATCGCCTGTGGCAATAAGTGGACATCGAGCGCCTCTGAGTGGCGATTCTGAATTGGGGTCTTATAAGCGATTCCGATAATCGAGCGAAAAGTTATGCCTTTTTGAGCGAAGCGGTGTCCGTATGCGATCGCATCGGCAGCCTGCGACCGCGCTCCCAGAGGAATTTGGGCGCCGGACCGGAAATCTCCGAATGCGACCATTTACCGACGGGGCCTAAGTTCCGACTCTGAATTGGGGACTTGCGGGCGGTTCTGACCCCCGGGCGAATAAAAATCCACATCCGACCGAAGGGTACGGCAGTCGGTGTACTAGTACACACGCACCGAAGGAGATTTTGGCCCCGGAACGGAATTCCACGAAACCAGCGTCTTGTCGACCGTCTCGGTATGCCAATTCCGAATTATGGTCACATAAGCGATTCCGATGCCCGTGCGGAAAGTTATGCGCAATTCTTTCGCTGAAGGTGTGGGAATAAACCAGAGGGGGTGACTATATAGGCGATGTTCGGGCACCCATATCCACGACCTGGGGAGGAGATCTCGCGTCGAGTTGAACACGACTTCCGATCGTTGTGAGTGGGCGGCTCCGCATGTGGGCTCCGCCAGTGATTCGCGTAATCGAGGGAGTCGCTACTGCCAAAAAACCTTGGAATAGGGGAGATCGTCGGCTAGAATCGCAATTTCGGTGTGCGAAACGAAGGTTTTTAGACCCCGAAACGACGTCTTATCGCCTGAGGCAATTAGTGGGCGTCGAGCGCCTCTGAGTGCCGATTCCGAATTGGGGTCTTATAAGCGATTCCGATAACCGAGCGAAAAGTTATGCCTGTTTGAGCGAAGCGGTGTCCGTATGCGATCGCATCGGCAGCCTGCGACTGCGCTCCCGGAGATGAATTTGGGCGCCGGGCCGAAAATCTCCGAATGCGACCATTTACCGACAGGGCCTAAGTGCCGACTCTGAATTGGGGCCTCGCGGGCGGTTCCGACCCCCGGGTGAATATATCCTCGTCCGACCGAGGGTACGGCAGTCGGTGTACTAGTACACAGCTCCGGGGGGGATTTTGGCCCCCGAACGGAATTCCGTGAAACTAGGCCTTGTCGACCGTCTCGGAGTGCCGATTCCGAATTGTGGTCACATAAGAGATTCCGATGCCCCTGCGGAAAGTTATGCCCAATTCTTTCGCTGAAGGGGTGGAATAAACCGGAGGGGGTGACTATATCGGCGATGTTCGGACACCCATATCCACGACCTGGGGAGGAGATCTCGCGTCGAGTTGAACACGACTATCGATCGATGTGAGTGGGGGCGTTCCGCCAGCGATTCGCATAATCGAGGGAGTCGCTACTGCCAAAAAATGTTGGAATAGGGGAGATCGTCGGCTAGAATCGCAATTTCGGAGTGCGAAACGAAGGTTTTTAGACCCCGAAACGACCTCTTATCACCTGAGTAATGAGCGGGCATCGAGCGCCTCTGTGTCGATTCTGAATTGGGAATTATAAGCGATTCCAAAACCGAGCGAAAAGTTATGCCTGTTTGAGCGAAGCGGTGTCCGTATGCGATCGCATCGGCAGCCTGCGACCGCGCTCCCGGAGAGGAATTTGGGCGCCGGAGCGGAAATCTCCGAATGCGACCATTTACCGACCGGGTCTAAGTGCCGACTCTAAATTGGGGCCTCGCGGGCGGTTCCGACCCCCGGGCGAATAAATATCCGCGTCCGACCGGAGGGTACGACTGTCGGTGTACTAGTACACACGCTCCGGGGGGGGGGGGGGGGGATTTTGGCCCCAGAATGGAATCCCGCAAAACCAGCGCCTTGTCGACAGTCTCGGAGTGCCGATTCCGAATTGTGGTCACATAAGCGATTCCGATGCCCTGGCGGAAAGTTATGCCCAATTCTTTCGCTGAAGGGTTGGAATAAACTGGAGGGGGTGACAATATCGGCGATGTTCGGGCACCCATATCCACGACCTAGGGAGGAGATCTCGCGTCGAGTTGAACACGACTTCCGATCGATGTGAGTGGCGGCTCCGCCTGTGGGCTCCGCCAGTGATTCACGTAATCGAGGGAGTCGCTACTGCCAAAAAACCTTGGAATGGGGAGATCGTCGGCTAGAATAGAATTTCGGAGTGCGAAACGAAGGTTTTTTGACCCCGAATTGACGTTTTATCGCCTGAGGCAATAAGTGGACGTCGAGCGCCTCTGAGTGCCGATTCCAATTGGGGTCTTATAAGCGATTCCGATAACCAGCGAAAAGTTATGCCTGTTTGAGCGAAGGGTCTCCGTATGCGATCGCATCGGTAGCCTGCGACCGCGCTCCCGGAGAGGAATTTGGGCACCGGACCGAAATCTTCGAATGCGACCATTTACCGACCGGGTCTAAGTGCCGACTCTGAATTGGGTCCTCGCGGGCGGTTCCGACCCCCGGGCGAATAAATATCTGCGTCCGACCAGAGGGTACGTTAGTCGGTGTACTATACACCGCTCCGGGGGGGATTTTGGACCCGGAACAGAATTCCGCAAAATCAGCGCCTTGTCGACCGTCTCGGAGTGCCGATTCCGAATTGTTGTCACATAAGCGATTCCGATGCCCTTGCGGAAAGTTATGCCCTATTCTTTCGGTGAAGGGGTGGGAATAAACCGGAGGGGGTGACTATATCGGCGATGCTCGGGCACCCATATCCACGACCTGGGGAGGAGATCTCGCGTCGAGTTGAACACGACTTCTGATCGATGTGAGTGGCCGCTCCGTGTGGGCTCCGCCAGCGATTTGCGTAATCGAGGGAGTCGCTACTGCCAAAAAACCTTGGAATAGGGGAGATCGTCGGCTAGACGCAATTTCAGAGTGCGAAACGAAGGTTTTTACCCCGAAACGACGTCTTATCGCTTGAGGCAATAAGTGGGCATCGAGCGCCTCTGTGTGTCGTTTCCAAATTGAGGTCTTATAAGCGATTCCGATAACCGAGCGAAAAGTTATGCCTGTTTGAGCGAAGTGGTGTCCGTATGCGATCGCATCGGCAGCCTGCGACCGCGCTCCCGGAGAGGAATTTGGGCGCCGGACCGGAAATCTCCGAATGCGACCATTTACCGACCGGGTCTAACTGCCGACTCTGAATTGGGGCCTCGCGGGTGGTTCCGACCCCTGGCGAATAATATCCGCGTCCGCCGACCGGAGGTACGATAGTCGGTGTACTAGTACACACGCTCCGGGGGGGGGGGGGGGTTTTTTGGCCCCGGAACGGATTCCGCGAAACCAGCGCCTTGTCGACAGTCTCGGAGTGCCGATTCCGAATTGTGGTCACATAAGCGATTCCGATGCCCGTGCAGAAAGTTATGCCCAATTCTTTCGCTGAAGGGTGGGAATAAACTGGAGGGGTAACTATATCAGCGATGTTCGGGCACCCATATCCACGACCTGGGGAGGAGATCTCGCGTCGAGTTGAACATGACTTCCGATCGATGTGAGTGGGCGGCTCCGTGTGTGGGCTCCGCCAGTGATTCACGTAATCGAGGGAGTCGCTACTGCCAAAAAACCTTGGAATAGGGGAGATCGTCGGCTAGAATCGCAATTTCGGAGTGCGAAATGAAGGTTTTTAGACCCCGAAATGACGTCTTATCACCTGAGGCAATAAGTGGGCGTCGAGCACCTCTGAGTGCCGATTCCAAATTGGGATCTTATAAGCGATTCCGATGACCGAGCGAAAAGTTATGCCTGTTTGAGCGAAGCGGTGTCCGTATGCGATCGCATCGGCAGCCTGCGACCGCGCTCCCGGAGAGGAATTTGGGCGCCGGACCGAAAATCTCCGAATGCGACCATTTACCGACCGGGTCTAAGTGCCGACTCTGAATTGGGTCCTCGCGGAGGTTCCGCCCCCCGGGCGAATAAATATCCGCGTCCGACCGGGGACGGTAGTCGGTCTACTAGTACACACGCTCCGGGGGGATTTGGACCCGGAACAGAATTCCTCAAATCAGAGCCTTGTCGACCGTCTCGGAGTGCCGATTCCGAATTGTTGTCACATAAGCGATTCCGATGCCCGTGCGGAAAGTTCTGCCCTATTCTTTCCGGTGAAGGGGTGGGAATAAACTGGAGGGGGTGACTATATCGGCGATGTTCGGCCACCCATATCCACGACCTGGGGAGGAGATCTCGCGTCGAGTTGAACACGACTTCTGATCGATGTGAGTGGGCGGCTCCGCGTGTGGGCTCCGCCAGCGATTCGCGTAATCGAGGGAGTCGCTACTGCCAAAAAACCTTGGAATAGAGGAGATCATCGGCTAGAATCCCAATTTCGGAGTGCGAAACGAAGGTTTTTAGACCCTGAAATGACGTCTTATCGTCTGACGCAACATGTGGGCGTCGAGCGCCTCCGAGTGCCGATTCCGAATTGGGTTCTTATAAGCGATTCCGATAACCGAGCGAAAAGTTATGCCTGTTTGAGCGACGCGGTGTGTCATATGCGATCGCATCGGCAGCCTGCGACTGCGCTCCTGGAGAGCAATTTGGGCTCCGGACCGGAAATCTCCGAATGCGACCATTTACCGACGGGGCCTAAGTGCCGACTCTGAATTGGGGCATCGCGGGCGGTTCCGAATCCCAGGCGAATAAATATCTGCGTCCGACCGAGGGTACGGCAGTCGGTGTACTAGTACACACGCTCCGGGGGGGATATTTGCCCCATAACGGAATTCCGCAAACCAGCGCCTTGTCGACCGTCTCGGAGTGCCGATTCCGAATTGTGGTCACATAAGCGATTCCGATGCCCGTGCGGAAAGTTATGCCTAATTCTTTCGCTGAAGGGGTGGGAATAAATCGGAGGGGGTGACTATATCGGCGATGTTCGGGCACCCATATCCACGACCTGGGAAGGAGATCTCGCGTCGAGTTGAACACAACTACCGATCGATGTGAGTGGGGGCTCCGCGTGTGGGCTCCGCCAGCGATTCGCGTAATCGAGGGAGTCTACTGCGCTACTGCCAAAAAAACTTGAATAGGGGAGATCGTCGGCTAGAATCACAATTTCGGAGTGCGAAACGAAGGTTTTTAGACCCAAACAACGTCTTTTCCCCTGAGGCTCTAAGTGCCAATTCCGAATTGGGGTCTTATAAGCGATTCCGATAACCGAGCGAAAAGTTATGCCTATTTGAGCGAAGCGGTGTCCGTATGCGATCGCATCGACAGCCTGCGACCGTGCTCCCGGAGAGGAATTTGGGCGCCGACCGGAAATCTCCGAATGCGACCATTTACCGACCGGGTCTACGTGCCGACTCTGAATTGGGGCCTCGCTGGGTTCCAACCCCCAGACGAAAAAATATCCGCGTCCGACAGGAGGGTACGACAGTCGGTGTACTAATACACACGCTCCGGGGGGATTTTTCCCCGGAACGGAATTCCGCGAAACCAGCGCCTTGTCGACCATCTCGGAGTGCCGATTCCTAATTGTGGTCACATAAGCGATTCCGATGCCCGTGCAGAAAGTTATGCCCAATTCTTTCGCTAAAGGGGTGAGAATAAACCGGAGGGGGTGACTATATCGGCGATGTTCGGGCACCCATATCCACGACCTGGGGAGGAGATCTCGCATCGAGTTGAACACGACTTCCGATCGATGTGAGTGGGCGGCTCCGCGTGTGGGCTCCGCCAGCGATTTGCATAATCGAGGGAGTCGCTACTGCTGCCAAAACCTTGGAATAGGGGAGATCGTCGACTAGAATCTCAATTTCGGAGTGTGAAATGAAGGTTTTTTGACCCCGAAACGATGTCTTATCGCCTGAGGCAATAATTGGCATCGAGCGCCTCTGAGTTCCGATTCCGAATTGGGGTCTTATAAGCGATTCTGATAACCGAGCGAAAAGTTATGCTTGTTTGAGCGAAGCGGTGTCCGTATGCGATCGCATCGGCAGCCTGCGACCGCGCTCTCGGAGAGAAATTTGCGCGCCGAACCGGAAATCTCCGAATGCGACCATTTACCGACGGGGCCTAAGTGCCGACTCTGAATTGGGGCCTCGCGGGCGGTTCCGACCCCTGGGCGAATAATAAATCCGCATCCGACCGGAGGGTACGGCAGTCGGTGTACTAGTACACACACTCTCCGGGGGGATTTTGGCCCCGGAACGGAATTCCGCAAACCAGCTCCTTGTCGACCGTCTCGGAGTGCCGATTCCGAATTGGGGTCACATAAGCGATTCCGATGCCCGTGCGGAAAGTTATGCCCAATTCTTTCGCTGAAGGGTGGGAATAAACCGAGGGGGTAACTATATCGGCGATGTTCGGGCACCCATATCCACGACCTGGGGAGGAGATCTCGCGTCGAGTTGAACATGACTTCCGATCGATGTGACTGCGGCTGTGGGCTCCGCCAGTGATTCGCGTAATCGAGGGAGTCGCTACTGCCAAAAAACCTTGGAATAGGGGAGATCGTCGGCTAGAATCGCAATTTCAGAGTGTGAAATAAAGGTTTTTAGACCCCGAAATGACGTCTTATCGCCTGAGGCAATACATGGGCGTCGAGCGCCTCTGAGTGCCGATTCCGAATTGGGGTCTTATAAGCGATTCCGATAACTGAGCGAAAAGTTATGCCTGTTTGAGCGAAGCGGTGTCCGTATGCGATCGCATCGGCAGCCTGCGACCGCGCTCCCGCGGAGGAATTTGGGTGCCGGACCGGAAATCTCCGAATGCGACCATTTACCGACCGGGTCTATGTGCCGAATCTGAATTGGGGCCTCGCGGGCGGTTCCGACCCCCGGGCGAATAAATATCGACGTCCGACCGGAGGGTACGGCAGTCGGTGTACTAGTACACACGCTCCGGGGGGGATTTTGCCCCCGGAACGGAATTCCACGAAACGAGCGCCTTGTCGACCCTCTCGGAGTGCCGATTCCGAATTGTGCTCACATAAGGGATTTTGGACCCGAAACAGAATTCCGCAAAATCAGCGCCTTGTCGACCGTCTCGGAGTGCCGATTACGAATTGTTGTCACATAAGCGATTTCGATGCCCGTGCGGAAAGTTATGCCCAATTCTTTCGCTGAAGGGGTTGGAATAAACCGGAGGGGGTGACTATATCGGCGATGTTCGGGACCCAAATCCACGACCTAGGGAGGAGATCTCGCGTCGAGTTGTACACGACTTCCAATCGATGTGAGAGGGCGGCTCTGCGTGTGGGCTCCGCCAGCGATTCGCGTAATCGAGGGAGTCGCTACTGCCAAAAAACCTTGGAATAGGGGAGATCGTCGGCTAGAATCGCAATTTCGGAGTGCGAAATGAAGGTTTTTAGACCCCGAAATCAAGTGCCGATTCCGATTGGGGTTTTATAAGCGATTCCGATAACCGAGCGAAAAGTTATGCCTTTTGAGCGAAGCGGTGTTCGTATGAGATCGCATCGGCAGCCTGCGACGCGCTCCCGGAGAAGAATTTGGGCGCCGGACCGGAAATCTCCGAATGTGACCATTTACCGACCGGTCGAAGTGCTGACTCTGAATTGGGGCTCGTGGGCGGTTCCGACCCCCGGTGAATAATATCCACGTCCGACGGAGGGTACGGCAGTCGGTGTAATAGTACACACACTCCGGGGGGGATTTTGGCCCCGGAACGGAATTCCGCAAACCAGCCCTTGTCGACCGTCTCGGAGTGCCGATTCCGAATGGGGTCACATAAGCGATTCCGATGCCCGTGCGGAAAGTTATGCCCAATTCTTTCGCTGAAGGGGTGGGAATAAACCAGAGGGGGTGACTATATCAGTGATGTTCGGGCACCCATATCCACGATCTGGGGAGGAGAAGTCGCGTCGAGTTGAACATGACTTCCGATCGATGTGAGTGGGCGGCTCCGCGTGTGGGCTCCGCCAGCGATTCGCATAATCGATGGAGTCGCTACTGCCAAAAAACCTTGGAATAGGGGAGATCGTCGGCTAGAATCGTAATTTCAAAGTGCGAAACGAAGGTTTTTAGACCCCGAAACGACGTCTTATCGCCTAGGCATTAAGTGGGCGTCGAGCGCCTCTGAGTGCCGATTCCGAATTGAGGTCTTATAAGTGATTCCGATAACCGAGCGAAAAGTTATGCCTGTTTGAGCGAAGCGGTGTCCGTTTGCGATTGCATCGGCACCCTGCGACCGCGCTCCCCAAAGAGGAATTTGGGGCCGGACCGGAAATCTCCGAATGCGACCATTTACCGACCGGCTCTAAGTGCCGACTCTGAATTGGGGCCTCGCGGGCGGTTCCGACCCCCGGGCGAATAAATATCCGCGTCCGAGCAGAGGGTACGACAACGGCAGTCGGTGTACTAGTACACACGCTCGAGGGGGATTTGGCCCCGGAACAGAATTCCACGAAACCAGCGCCTTGTCGACCGTCTCGGAGTGCCGATTCCGAATTGTGGTGACATAAGCGATTCTGATGCCCGTGCTGAAGGTTATGCCCAATTCTTTCGCTGAATGGGTGGGAATAAACCAGAGGGGGTGACTATACGGCGATGTTCGGGCACCCATATCCACGACCTGGGGAGGAGATCTCGCGTCGAGTTGAACACGACTTCCGATCGATGTGAGTGGGCGGCTCCGCGTGTGGGCTCTGCCAGCGATTCGCATAATCGAGGGAGTCGCTACTGCCAAAAAACCTTGGAATAGGGGAGATCATCGGCTAGAATCGCAATTTTGGAGTGCGAAACGAATGTTTTTAGACCCGAAATGATGTCTTATCGCCTGAGGCAATAACTGGGCATCGAGCGCCTCTGAGTTCCGATTTCGAATTGGGGTCTTATAAGCGATTCTGATAACCGAGCGAAAAGTTATGCCTGTTTGAGCGAAGCGGTGTCCGTATGCGATCGCATCGGCAGCCTGCGACCGCGCTCTCGGAGAGGAATTTGGGCGCCGAATCGGAAATCTCCGAATGCGACCATTTACCGACGGGGCCTAAGTGCCGACTCTGAATTGGGGCCTCGCGGGCGGTTCCGACCCCCGGGCGAATAAATATCGGCATCCGACCGGAGGGTACGGCAGTCGGTGTACTAGTACACACACTCCGGGGGGGATTTTGGCCCCGGAACGGAATTCCACAAAACCAGCGCCTTGTCGACCGTCTCGGAGTGCCGATTCCGAATTGTGGTCACATAAGCGATTCCGATGCCCGTGCGGAAAGTTATGCCCAATTCTTTCACTGAAGGGGTGGGAATAAATCGGAGGGGGTGACCATATCGGCGATGTTCGGGCACCCATATCTACGACCTGGGGAGGAGATATCGCGTCGAGTTGAACACGACTTCCGATCGATGTGGGTGGGCGGCTCCGCGTGTGGGCTCTGCCAGCGATTCGCGTAATCGAGGGAGTCGCTACTGCCAAAAAACCTTGGAATAGGGGAGATCGTCGGCTAGAATCACAATTTCAGAGTACGAAACGAAGTTTTTAGACCCCGAAATGACGTCTTATCGCCTGATGCAATAACTAGGAGTTGAGCGCCTCTGAGTGCCGATTCCGAATTGGGGTCTGATAAGCGATTCCGATAACTGAGCGAAAAGTTATGCCTGTTTGAGCGAAGAGGTGTCCGTATGCGATCGCATCGGCAGCCTGCGACCGCGCTCCTAGAGAGGAATTTAGGCGCCGGACCGGAAATCTCCGAATGCGACCATTTACCGACCGGGTCGAAGTGCCGACTCTGAATTGGGGCCTCGCGGGCGGTTCCGACCCCCGGGAGAATAAATATCTGCGTCCGACCGGAGGGTACGGCAGTCGGTGTACTAGTACACACGCTCTGGGGGGAATTTGGCCCGGAATGGACTTCCGCGAAACCAGCGCCCTGCCGATCGTCTCGGAGTGCCGATTCCGAATTGTAGTCACATAAGCGATTCCGATGCACGTGCGGAATGTTATGCCCAATTCTTTCGTTGAAGGGGTGGAATAAACCGGAGGGGGACAATATCGGCGATGTTCGGGCAACCATATCCACGACCTGGGGAGGAGATCTCGCGTCGAGTTGAACACGACGTCCGATCGATGTGAGTGGGCGGCTTCGTGTTTGGGCTCCGCCAGCGATTCGCGTAATCGAGAGATTCGCTACTACCAAAAAACCTTGGAATAGGGGAGATCGTCGGCTAGAATCGCAATTTCGGAGTGCGAAACGAAGGTTTTTAGACCCCGAAACGACGTCTTATCGCCTGAGGCAACAAGTGGTCGGAGTGCCGATTCTGAATTGTGGTCACATAAGCGATTCCGATGTCCGTGTGGAATGTTATGCCCATTCTTTCGCTGAAGGTGGGAATAAACCGGAGGGGGTGACTATATCGGCGATGTTCGGGCACCCATATCCACGACCTGGGGAGGAGATCTCACGTCGAGTGAACACGACTTCCGATCGCCGTGACTGGGCGGCTCCGCGTGGGCTCCGCCAGCGATTAGCGTAATCGAAGGATCGCTCGCTACTCCCAAAAAATCTTGAATAGGGGAGATCGTCGGCTAGAATCACAATTTCAGAGTGCGAAACGAAGGTTTTTAGACCCGAAATGACGTCTTATCGCCTGAGGCAATAAATGGGCGTCGAGCGCCTCTGAGTGCCGATTCCGAATTGGGGTATTATAAGCGATTCCGATAACTGAGCGAAAAGTTATGCCTGTTTGAGCGAAGCGGTGTCCGTATGCGATCGCATCGGCAGCGTGCGACCGCGCTCCCGGGGAGGAATTTAGGCGCCGGACCGGAAATCTCTGAATGCGACCATTTACCGACCGGGTCTAAGTGCCGACTCTGAATTGGGGCCTCGCGGGCGGTTCCGACCCCCGGGCGAATAAATATCCGCGTCCGACCGGAGGGTACGGCAGTCGGTGTACTAGTACACACGCTCCGGGGGGATTTTGCCCCTGGAACGGAATTCCACGAAACGAGCGCCTTGTCGACCGTCTCGGAGTGCCGATTCCGATTGTGCTCACATAAGGGATTCCGATGCCCGTGCGGAATGTTATGCCCATTCTTTCGCTAAGGGTGGGAATAACCCGGAGGGGGTGACTATATCGGCGATGTTCGGGCAGCCATATCCACGACCTGGGGAGGAGATCTCACGTCGAGTTGAACACGACCTCCGATCGATGTGAGTGGCGGCTCCGCGTGTGGGCTCCGCCAGCGATTCGCGTAATCGAGGGAGTCGCTACTGCCAATAAAATTTGGAATAGGAGAGATTGTCTGCTAGAATCGCAATTTCGGAGTGCGAAACGAAGGTTTTTAGACCCCGAAACGACGTCTTATTGCCTGAGGCCATAAGTGGCCGTTGAGCGCCTCTGAGTGCCGATTACGAATTGGGGTCTTCTAAGCGATTCCGATAACCGAGCGAAAAGTTATGCCTGTTTGAGCGAAGCAGTGTCCGTATGCGATCGCATCGGCAGCCTGCGACCGTGCTCCCGGAGATGATTTGGGCGCCGGACCGAAAATCTCCGAATGCGACCATTTACCGACCGGGTCGAAGTGCCGACTCTGAATTGGGGCCTCGTGGGCGGTTTCCGACCCCCGAGAGAATAAATATCCGCATCCGACCGGAGGGTACGGCAGTCGGTTGTACTAGTACACACGCTCCGGGGGAGATTTTTGCCCCTGGAACGGAATTCCACGAAACCAGCGCCTTGTCGACCGTCTCGGAGTGTCGATTCCGAATTGTGGTCACATAAGCGATTCCGATGCCCGTGCGTATAGTTATGCCCAATTCTTTCGTTGAAGGGTTGGAATAAACCGGAGAGGGTGACTATATCGGCGATGTTCAGGGACCCATATCCATGACCTGGGGAGGAAATCTCGCGTCGAGTTGAACACGACTTCCGATCGATGTGAGTGGGCGGCTCCGCGTGTGGGCTCTGCCAACGATTCGCGTAATCGAGGGAGTCGCTACTGCCAAAAAACCTTGGAATAGGGGAGATCCTCGTCTAGAATCGCAATTTCGGACTGCGAAACGAAGGTTTTTAGACCCCGAAACAACGTCTTATTGCCTGGGGCCATAAGTGGCCGTTGAGCGCCTCTGAGTGCCGATTACGAATTGGGGTCTTCAAGCGATTCCGATAACCGAGCGAAAAGTTATGCCTGTTTGAGCGAAGCAGTGTCCGTATGCGATCGAATCGGCAGCCTGCGACCGCGCTCCGGAGAGGAATTTGGGCGCCGGACCGGAAATCTCCGAATGCGACCATTTACCGACCGGTCTAAGTGACGACTCTGAATTGGGGCCTCGCAGGTGGTTCCAACCCCCGGGCGAATAAATATTCGCATCCGACCGGAGGGTACGGCAATCGGTGTACTTGTACACACGCTCCGGGGGTGATTTTGGCCCCGGAACGGAGTTCCATGAAACCAGCGCCTTGTCGACCGTCTCGGAGTGCCGATTCCGAATTGTGGTCACATAAGGGATTCCGATTCCCGTGCGGAAAGTTATGCCAAATTCTTTCGCTGAAGGGGTGGGAATAAACTGGAGGGGGTGACTATATCGGCGATGTTCGGACCCATATCCACGACCTGGGGAGGAGATCTCGCGTCGAGTTGTACACGACTTCCAATCGATGTGAGTGGGCGGCTCTGCATTTGGGCTCCGCCAGCGATTCGCGTAATCGAGGGAGTCGCTACTGCCAAAAACGTTGGAATAGGGGAGATCGTCTGCTAGAATCGCAATTTTAGAGTGCGAAATGAAGGTTTTTAGACCCCGAAATGATGTCTTATCGCCTGAGGCTATAAGTGGACGTCGAGCGGCTCTGAGTGCCGATTCCGAATTGGGGTCTTATAAGCGATTCTGATAACCCAGCGAAAAGTTATGCCTGTTTGAGCGAAGCGGTGTCCGTAT
Organism: Colocasia esculenta; assembly: GCA_014218235.1. Classification (NCBI taxonomy): domain Eukaryota; kingdom Viridiplantae; phylum Streptophyta; class Magnoliopsida; order Alismatales; family Araceae; genus Colocasia; species Colocasia esculenta. Next base: position 150,996,752 of record CM024758.1, on the reverse strand, counting down.
GCGATCGCATCGGCAGCCTGCGACCGCGCTCCTGGAGAGGAATTTGGGCGCCGGACCGGAAATCTCCGAATGCGACCATTTACCGACCGGTTCGAAGTGCCGACTCTGAATTGGGGCCTCGTGGGCGGTTCCGACCCCCGGGGAATAATATCCGCGTGCCGACTGGATGGGTACGGCAGTCGGTGTACTAGTACACACGCTCTGGGGGGATTTTGGCCCCTGAACGGAATTCCGCAAAACCAGTGACTTGTCGACCGTCTCGGAGTGCCGATTCCGAATTGTGGTCACATAAGGGATTTCGATGCCCGTGCGGAAAGTTATGCACAATTCTTTCGCTGAAGGGGTGGGAATAAACCGGAGGAGGTGACTATATCGGCGATGATCGGGCACCCATATCCACGGCCTAAGAAGGAGATCTCGCGTCGAGTTGTACACGAATTCCGATCGATGTGAGTGGGCGGCTCCGCGTGTGCTCCGCCAGCGATTCCCGTAATCGAGGGAGTCGCTACTGCCAAACACCTTGGAATAGGGGAGATCGTTGGCTAGAATCGCAATTTTGGAGTGCGAAACGAAGGTTTTTAAACCCCGAAACGACGACTTATCGCCTGAGGAAAACCGTCAGCGTCGAGCGCCTCTGAGTGCCGATTCCGAATTGGGCGCCGGACCGAAAATCTCCGAATGCGACATTTACCGACCGGGTCGAACTGCCGACTCTTAATTGGGGCCTCGTGGTGGTTTCCGACCCCCGGGAGAATAAATATCCGCGTCCGACCGGAGGGTACGGCAGTCGGTGTACTAGTACACACGCTCCGGGGGGATTTCTGCCCCGGAACGGAATTCCGCGAAACCAGCGCCTTGTCGACCGTCTCGGAGTGCCGATTCCGAGTTGTGGTCACATAAGCGATTCCGATGCCCGTGCGGAAAGTTATGCCCAATTCTTTCGCTGAAGGGGTGGGAATAAACCGGAGGGGGTGACTATATCGGCGATGTTCGGGGACCCATATCCACGACCTGGGGAGGAGATCTCGCGTCGAGTTGAACACGACTTCTGATCCATGTGAGTGGGCGGCTCCGCGTGTGGGCTCCGCCAGCGTTTCGCGTAATCGAGGGAGTCGCTACTGCCAAAAACCTTGGAATAGGGGAGATTGTCGGCTAGAATCGCAGTTTCAGAGTGCGAAACGAAGGTTTTTAGACCCTGAAACGACGTTTTATCGCCTGAGGCCATAAGTGGGCGTCGAGTGCCTCTGAGTGCCGATTACGAATTGGTGTCTTCTAAGCGATTCCCATAACCGAGCGAAAATTATGCATGGTTTGAGCGAAGCGGTGTCCGTATGCGATCGCATCGGCAGCCTGCGACCGCGCTCCCGGAGAGGATTTTGGGCACCAGACCGAAAATCTCCGAATGCGACCATTTACCTACCGGGTCTAAGTGCCGACTCTGAATTGGGGCCTCGTGGGCGGTTTTGACCCCCGCCGAATAATATCCACATCCGACCGAGGGTACGGCAATCGGTGTACTAGTACACACGCTCCGGGGGGATTTTGCCCCAGAACGGAATTCCACGAAACCAGTGCCTTGTTGACCGTCTCAGAGTGCCGATTCCGAATTGTGGTCACATAAGGGATTCCGATGCCCGTGCGGAAAGTTATGCCCAATTCTTTCGCTGAAGGGGTGGGAATAAACCAGAGGGGGGTGACTATATCGGCGAGTTCGGCACCCATATCCACGACCTGGGGAGGAGATCTCTCGTCGAGTTGTACACGACTTCCAATCGATGTGAGTGGGCGGCTCCGCGTGTGGGCTCCGCCAGCGATTCGCGTAATCGAGGGAGTCGCTATTGCAAAAAAACCTTGGAATAGGGGAGATCGTCGGCTAGAATCGCAATTTCGCAGTGCGAAACGAAGGTTTTTAGACCCCGAAACGACGTCTTATCGCCTGAGGCAATACTTCGACGTCGAGCGCCTCTGAGTGCCGATTACGAATTGGGGTCTTATAAGCGATTCCGATAACCGAGCGAAAAGTTATGCTGTTTGAGCGAAGCGGTGTCCGTATGCGATCGCATCGGCAGCCTGCGACCGCGCTCTCGGAGAGGAATTTGGGCGCTGGACCGAAATCTCTGAATGCGACCATTTTCCGACCGGATCGAAGTGCCGACTCTGAATTGTGGTCTCGCGGGCGGTTCCGACCCCCGGACGAATAAATATCCACGTCTGACCGGAGGGTACGACAGTCGGTGTACTAGTACACACGCTCCGGGGGCGATTTTGGCACCGGAATGGAATTCCGCGAAACCAGCGCCTTGTCGACCGTCTCGGAGTGCCTATTCCGAATTGTGGTCACATAAGCGATTCTGATGCCCGTGCGGAAATTTATGCCCAATTCTTTCGCTGAAGGGGTGGAATAAACCGTAGGGGGTGACTATATCGGCGATGTTCGGGCACCCATATCCATGACCTGGGGAGGAGATCTCGCGTCGAGTTGTACACGACTTCCGATCGATGTGAGTGGGCGGCTCCGCGTGTGTGCTCCGCCAGCGATTCGCGTAATCGAGGGAGTCGCTACAGCCAAAAACCTTTGAATAGGGGAGATCGTCGGCTAGAATCGCAATTTCGGAGTGCGAAACGAAAGTTTTTAGACCCCGAAACGACGTCTTATCGCCTGAGACTATAAGTGGACGTCGAGCGCCTCTGAGTGCCGATTCCGAATTGGGGTCTTATAAGCGATTCCGATAACCGAGCGAAAAGTTATGTCTTTTGAGCGAAGCGGTGTCCGTATGGATCGCATCGGCAGGCTGCGACAGCGCTCCCGGAAGGAATTTGGGCGCCGGACCGGAAATCTCTGAATGCGACCATTTACCGACCGGGATGAAGTGCCGACTCTGAATTGGGCCTCGCTGGCGGTTCCGACCCCCGGGCGAATAAATATCCGCGTCCGACCAGAGGGTACGCAGTCGGTGTACTAGTACACACGCTCCGGGGGGGATTTTTGCCCAGGAACGGAATTCCGCAAAACCAGCGCCTTGTCGACCGTCTCGGAGTGCCGATTCCGAATTGTGGTCACATAAGCGATTCCGATGCCCGTGTGGAAAGTTATGCCAATTCTTTCGCTGAAGGGGTGAGAAAAAACCGAAGGGGGTGACTATATCGGCGATGTTCGGGCACCCATATCCACTACCTGGGGATGAGATCTCGCGTCGAGTTGAACACGACTCCGATCGCCGTGACTGGGCGGCTCCGCGTGTGGGCTCCGCCAGCGATTCGCGTAATCGAGGGAGTCGCTACTGCCAAAAAACTTTGGAATAGGGGAGATCGTCGGCTAGAATCACAATTTCGGAGTGCGAAACGAAGGTTTTTAGACCCCGAAACAACGTCTTATCGCCTGAGGCAATAAGTGGTCGAGTGCCGATTCCGAATTGTGTTCCATAAGCCATTCCGATGCCCGTGTGAAAAGTTATGCCTAATTCTTTCGCTGAAGGGGTGGGAATAAACCGGAGGGTGACTATATCGGCAAAGTTCGGGCACCCATATCCATGACCTGGGGAGGAGATCTCGCGTCGAGTTGAACATGACTTCCGATCGTCGTGACTGGCGGCTCCGCGTGTGGGCTCCGCCAGCGATTCGCGTAAAGGGACTCGCTACTCCCAAAAAACCTTGGAAGAGGGAAGATCGTCGGCTAGAATCGCAATTTTGGAGTGCGAAACGAAGGTTTTTAGACCCCGAAATGATGTCTTATCGCCTGAGGCAAGTAGTGGACGTCGAGCACCTCTGAGAGCCGATTCTGAATTGGGGCTTATAAGCGATTCCGATAACCGAGCGAAAAGTTATGCCTGTTTGAGCGAGTGGTGTCTGTATGCGATCGCATCGGCAGCCTGCGACCGCGCTCCCGAGAGTAATTTGTTAGCCGGACCGGAAATCTCCGAATGCGACCATTTACCGACCGGGTCGAAGTGCCGACTCTGAATTGGGGCCTCACGGGCGGTTCCGCCCCCGGGCGAATAAATATCCGCGTCCGACCGGAGGGTACGACAATCGGTGTAATAGTACACACGCTCCGGGGGGGATTTTGTCCCTGGAATGGAATTCCGCAAAAACAGCGCCTTGTCGACCGTCTCGGAGTGCCGATTCCGAATTGTGGTCACATAAGCGATTCCGATGCCCGTGCGGAAAGTTATGTCCAATTCTTTCGCTGAAGGGGTGGGAATAAACCGGAGGGGGTGACTATATCGACGATGTTCGGGCACCCATATCCACGATCTGGGGAGGAGATCTTGTGGCGAGTTGAACACGACTTCCGATCGATGTGACTGGGTGGCTCCGCGTGTGGGTTCCGCCAGCGATTCGCGTAATCGAGGGAGTCGCTACTGCCAAAAAACCTTGGAATAGGGGAGATCGTCGGCTAGAATCGCAATTTTGGAGTGCGAAACGAAGGTATTTAGATCCCGAAACAACGTCTTATCGCCTGAGGCAATAAGTGCGCGTCAAGCGCCTCTGAGTGCCGATTCCGAATTGGGGTCTTATAAGCGATTCTGATAACCGAGCGAAAAGTTATGTCTGTTTGAGCGAAGCGGTGTCCGTTTGCGATCGCATCGGCAGCCTGCGACCGCGCTCCGGAGAGGAATTTGGGCGCCGGACCAGAAATCTCCGAATGCGACCATTTACCGCCGGGTCGAAGTGCCGACTCTGAATTGGGGCCTCACGGGCGGTTCTGACCCCGGGAGAATAAATATCCGCGTCCGACCGGAGGGTACGGCAGTCGGTGTATACACACGCTCCGGGGGGATTAGGGAAGCGGGGGAGGGGGGTGGGCACTGCCCAGGGGGAGGGGGCGGCGAGTTGGGGGGGGGGGGGGGGGGGGGCGCTGCCCGGGGGGAGGGGGGTGAGTGTGTGGGGGAGGAGGTGGTTGCACGGGGTGGGGGAGGGGGGGTTCGCAGGGGGTGGGTGTTACAGTGGCGACATTGCTGCTGGCTCCACTGCCACCCAGCCCACATTGCCTTCCATCATCGACCCACCGTCGAGACCTCCTGGTAGAGAGTACTCCTGCCATCACAAGAACACAAAGAAGCATCGACTGTTTGTTTACTTAACTCATGCGTTGCTTCAGGGGTTTGGTCCCAACCCGGGCAACGCAGTACTGTTCGTGCCGCAAAACTAGTTGTATGTGGAAAGCCCAAGCGCTTGTTTTCTTTGGGATGTATCTTTACATGTGACATACGCAGAAATTACGTTCTTCCTTTGGAGGACTGAGGAGGGTAAAAAAAAATGCATGCATTGCTTGTGAAGAGATAATTGAAGGCGAGAATAGATGTCTGTTAAGTTTGTTCGTGTACGGTGGGAGCACATGTTGGTGTTTGCTATTGTAATGTAGCATCCTACATGCAAGATCATATTTGGCAAAGTATATATATAAGTTTTTATTTGTACTAATAAATACCTATGTTAATGAGGATAAAAATATAAACGCATGATTTATGTTGTGTAATAGAGAGTCTTTACCACTAAATAACTCTATATACAATGCCCATCTCAGTATTAGGTATTTTGTTCTCTAAATCATCCATCAAGTATATAAGCTGAACCATGCTCCTTTTTGAAAGAAAAGGGGAACAAGAAGAAGAAGAAGAAGGGGACATACCACTCCCCTCTATGGTTGCAGCAGTATGTAGTTTGTGTTATTAATACTTTATAGAATTTGAAATAGATGTTTTCTAATGCTAATTGATATAGAACGTAAAGGTGGATGATGGAAAAGAGTGGGATTCTTGAGATTCTCGAAGTCTAAAATATGATAGTACTCTTAAAAAGATGATTCTAAAAAAATTTATAAGTCGTATGGGCATTGTCATTGGTGGATACGGGGTAGGTGAGCAAGGGACAAATTTTATAAGTCGTATGGACATTGTCATCAGACTGCATTGCAAAATATGGCAGAAAATTTTTCCAAAACTGCCTGAAGAGACAAAGAATGAAATATTCGAGATCTTCAGGTAAATAGATTAATATTTAAAGTGAATATTGTGTATTTGTGAGATATTTAAATTAGATTGGTAATATATGTGTAGATGTGGTATTGCTGGGATCGGACTCCTCAGATGGATAAGGAGATGTTACAACACATGACATCCATGCACAAAGGCTGCGTGGGATGTTAAAGTCAAAAGTAAGTATTTTTTAAAGTATTTATTTGTTTTTTATCTGATAATGAATATTTTGTTAACTTTGTAATTGTTATTTTTTAGCATTATAAGGGCAAGACCTTTGACGGTGATGTTGCATCTGTTCCACTTGGTGTTGATCCATCAGATTGGCAGACAATGTGTCAAAAATGAAATTCAAGGGAGGAGTAAATAAAATAATATGATTTAATTACATATAGTACTTATGATTTTTTTTTATATTTCATCAAATATTTAAATATATGTATTGTCTTTTTCTTTACAGGATATTGCCGAGCGTAACAAGCAGAATCGCACCCATCAGAATATGACGTATCGGCGAGGGCGTACGAGCATTTATCAATTAAAAGATGATTTTGTAAGTTTTTTATTTTATTGAATGTAATTTTAATAATCTCTATTGATTATTTTTTCGTACATGATGATTATACAATTAATTTTTACAGGTGAAGACTCACCAGCGTGAGCCCGATCGCATGGAGGTTTTTAGGATGGGGAGATGTAAAGACCTCCCTGACGGTACCCAGCGGTGGGGTTGATGACGAAAGTAGAGATCGTTTTGTAAGTGTATCGGTCTTAGATAAATTATTTTAATAAATTAGTTTATAATTTTTTATTTTTGTTAATAAAATATTTTTTAAATTGTAGGAGAGATGACATAGATGACGACTCCTTCCCTCCAGAGTGATGATGCCGCTCCTGTTTGGCCGAGGATGCCTTCATAGCTGTCATGGGACGAGACAGGCCTGACCGTGTTCGTTGTGTGGGTAAGGCTGAGATGCTCCGCACTTGGTACGGGAGGGGAGAGGGATCGAGCTCCTCATGCAGCTACCACACTCAGGTGCAGCAGTTGCAGCAGCAGTTGCATGATCAAAACAAAAAGATGGAGGAGCTGTGCAGAGAGGAGCAGATCGCCAGGAGTTAGAGGAGTTGTGTGCAGAGAGGAGCAGGGATCGCCAAGAGATAGAGAATATGCGCAGTCAGATGTCAGAGATGAGAGCCTTCATGCATCAATTTGCTGCTCAGCCATCACATGTGTCTCGTCCTGGGTTTGAGCTTGAGTGTGAGGGGGTGACGAGTCTGCTGATAATTATGATGATGATGATTAGATTGTTATAGTTGGTGAGATATTGTATTTCTTTTGAATATGTTTAATGTGTTTTTAGATAATTTATGTGTGCATGGTATTAATGATTTATGTATGATCTGTTTTTAGATAATTTGTGTGTGCATGGTATTAATGATTTATGTATATGAATGTTTTGATTTTTGTATTAACAGGAAAAACAATAAAAATTAAAAATTAAAAAAATTGAAATGTGTAGAGGGCTTAAGCCTTCTACAAAACTTTCCGTTTATGTAGACGGCTTAAAAACCGTCTATATAAATATTTATAGACGGTTTTTAAGCCGTCTATAAATATTTATATAGACGGCAAAAAAACCGTCTACTTATCATAAGTAGACGGCGAGAAAGCCGTCTATATAAGATTCTTCGTAGATGGCTGAAGCCGTCTACATACAAGCCTTTAATAGACGGCTTCTAAAAACCGTCTACGTATCTTATGTAGACGGACTTTTCGTTGATGGCTCTTTAGACGGTTTGCTTAACCGTCTACAAACTTTTTGTAGACGGTTCTTCGATTTCGTAGACGGCTTTCAGCCGTCTACGTATCCTACTCCCCCAGTAGTTTCTTTTTTTGCTAAGGCTAGCGGCTAGCTTTCCTAAGACAGTTCCATCAGACAATCGGCAACATTAACATTTAATTTTTAGATATCTTGATGTTCTTTCTCTGATTGAGGACAATGATGTAATAATAGTTTAAAGTACTGGGCTAGAGGGGCACCCACATACTTGGCCTCATTGCTATTGAATTTGGCAATACGTTTTCATTAATCCTTTCTGAGTCAACAAAACTAGCTTGCTGCTATGCCGATCACCGATCATGGTGGATCGACTCTATGCATGTTTAAGGTCTTCTTAGTACTCTCTAAGTCTTTTATTTCAAATTCAGAATTAAGTTTCTTCTTTAACTTAGAAATTTTAAGTTTAGATTTTCAAACAATTGATGAATAAAATATCAAATTTTTCGTACCACTGATTGAATCTTCCGGTAATTTTTAAGAATATTAGACCTGAACCCATCTAATTTTAGTTCACTACCAGTCAAGCATACTAACAATTTTAGCATATAGCCTCCATGGGTCCGCTAATATTTTTGAGGTAGAGATTTGAACGTAGCATCTAAAGTGCACATTAAAAGATCTTAACAATTGAGTCATTCCTTGTGTATAAGTTACAATTTCAGAACACATATTATAACACTTACCTATCAAAAAAAATAGTATAGTAACAACTTGCAAATGCAACAACTTTTTCTACACTTATGCTTGAATAATTATTCCAAACATCGTTCCATATTTTAGATAAATTAAATGACTAAAACGCTTCCGCATGTTAGTTTACGGAAGCTAGCCATGCCTTCTGCATGTTAAGTTCATGTCCCAAATATAAAACATAATTTTAAAGAGAGAACAATTCCAAGAATTGTATCCATCAACAAAAAATTTCTATGTACAAAGAAAATATAAAAGCTAGTTTTTCTCAACAACATAAAATGTATTTTCTACCAGGACGAACTGTTGATGAAAACTATTCCACTTTAATCCTAACCTTTTTATAATTAATTTAGCAACCGTTATCATCGTCTAAAAAAATGTTATTCATCCATAAAAAAAAATTATGGATGACATTTTTTTGATAGATAAGTCCGTGGAGTTTACACATCGAAATTTTACTTTATGAATTAAATATTGTTGCAAAAAATTATAAAGATGGTGTTCTCGAATCAGATTGCAGACTATCAGATGATCTTACGATTGGAGAGATTGCAAGTTCTCTTCTCTCACCAGATATGAATATACAGAGGAAACAAAAGATTAAGAGTTTTGAGATGGGAGTCCTATGAAAAACTCTTTGATATCGAAGTTAGTAAAGGGCCAGAGCTCAAGTAAGATAATAGAGAATTCATGATCGCTCTTTATCAAGTTGAGTGCTCATAAAGTGTTATCTTTTTCGGAGGGATCCGAAAGATTATAGAGATGTTTGCTTCCCCAAACAATCTCATAAGATTCGATAGACGATAAGGTTGTATCATGGGGAGTAACTCTTGAGGGAGTGATTGTTCAGAACTCTAAGGTGTGTTACGAGATTTATGGGTCACAATTAAAGATAATCATGTACGTACTCTTATTCCTATTATAACCTTCTCATGTCTTTTGAGATAACCGTCCTATTAATGGAGTCTGCCAACATAATTGGATAGAAGCTCTAACCATCTTAGTCTCCCCTAGCAGGATTTATCCTCCTTGCTAAACCCATTGGATAAGGGCTCGCTTGAGGTGGGATAGATCTCAAAAGTATGGTCTGACCGATCTAGAGTTGCAATCAGGTGCCGAACTTATTTAACTATCATAGCACATTTTAAAGATATTATTTTGGGAGCTATCCGCTTGCTTCGGATATCCCCTCAGGGTCTCTTGTGAGGCTAAGGGGTCATTCCATGTGAGTGGTAATATGGAGCTCGGTTGAGCTTCTTAGGTCATATTTATCATCTGAACTTTCATTAAGTGGGCCGCAATATGATTATTGGATTGTCACCAATTAGGTTCAACAATTGAACTTTACGGTCTAAACTAGAGGATCGAGATTTTTCTTCTCCAATTATAACTATGACAACCAATCGCAAACATCGCATATGACTTTGTTGAAATCTTTTATCTTTTTCAACAAAAAAATTTAATTATACATACACGTTTTCTTTTGACAAAATAGACAATAGAATAATCACCAGAAAACGACCGTAATATGCAACAAGTAATTAGATGAATCCAATACAGGAATAATGTATATAACAATATCCATACACCCATCCAGAAGTGGCACTATAATAAAAGCGCCACTGTTGGCACCGATCCATACATAATAACAAAATATTGTTGTTTTACTTGGTTGACATGTATGTCCACAGAGTTAGATAGACACAATGCATATATAGTAACAATTTGACAACACTGGTGCATCTTTATGTTTCTCATGACAAAGTTCCCGAAAAGATTTTACAGCATTTCCCCTAAAAAATTAAGTCGTCCAAAGATTCCACACTTCAAATTCTAAATTAAATTACAGATGGTAGAGAGAGAGAGAGAGAGAGGTTTAGATTAGACCAGTTGGGACTAGTTGGGACGGGTTACAAGCCCAAACTCCACACTATTTTCTCCCGTGTCGAGCCAAGTCCAACCGACTTAAGAATGGGTCTCTTCTTTGGGCGCAGAGTTGGTTCTAAATGGGTCGGGCCCCCGACTTGTCCGGCCTGATTGGTATTTTTATAAGATAAATCTAATGGAAACATAATATAAATAAATAAGCTTTATTTGTCACGTCAAAAAGTTATTTGTCTATCACGCAAAAGCCTATCAGATGGGTGTGTCTTGATCTTAAGCCAAAAGAGAAAAGATTTATTGCACTTATATATTGCACTTTAATTGTAATATGACTAGGTAATAATTTATGTGCCACTCTTCACATGAGGAGTGAGGAAGTGACAATCTAATTGTTAGATACCACATGGACTTGTTGCCTAATCATATTGCACTTAAAGTGCAATATACAAGTGCAATAAATCTTTCTCAAGCTAAAAAGACTGTTGGAGAACCGTATGGTTATCTCATATGTGAAGAATCAAGTGGGTTCCATGTGTTTATATAGCTGGGCCTTAGAACCTCAACACCTAAGTTTTGTGGGTTTCTACATGCTATCAAAGCAAGTCAAGACCCATTATGATATTTGCGCCACCTCTCATCTAATTTTTCTGGCCCATTTTGCTCATGAGGGAGAGTGTTGGAGAGCCGTATGGTTATCTCATATCGGAAGAATCAAGTGAGTTCCATGTGTGTATATAGCCTAGGCCTTAGAACCTCAATTCCTAGGTTTTGTGGGTTTCTACAAAGACCACGGAAGATATGCATCTGATGACTGATGGACATGTCGGAATCATCTATTCATTCATCGAAGATTATAAACAAATTTAAAAACTAATAATGATATATCCTCTTAATTATTCGAAAGTGGCCAAAGTGACTGGTCGTTAATGGAGCCATAAATTCTTTTTTCCTGTTATTTTAAAATCATTTCATTGATGATGACATTGTAAATGGAAAATGGGTTATCGTAATCTCTTTATCAAAGAAGTTTTGGCCATAGTTGGCAGAACTGGAAAACTAGATGGAACTGTATTTTCATGATAAGGTATGGTACTAAATATATTGTAGTGCAGTGATCCGGTACAACCTAAAAAAATTAATTTTTAGTTACAAATAAATAAATAAATATACATATAGAATCGTGTGGAGAATTGTAAAGTCTTGATACGGTATGGCAAAAAAACACCACATCGATAAGCCCAACCCTTATTTTGGCTTGCGTGGATCTTACAAGACCTCACGGTAACGCCCGAAACCTTAACAAGATCATACAATACTTGAGGGTTAATTGGGCCTAGTTGGACTGGGCTAGGAGAAGCCCAAACCTGAACCTATCTGCTCCGGGATCGAGCCAAGTTGAGCCAACTTCAGGAGCTAGAATGAGCGTCCTCTTTGGGCTGGGCTCCGTGCTAATTGGGCCGGGTCCTTTGTTGTCTGTGCCGATTGTTTAGATTTTTTATATTTATATCTCTATAAACATTGCTATTTATATATATACTTTTGATCTACATCAATTATCTAAACTATCTTTAAACTGTTGTAATAGTCGTAGTTATACCCTTTATAGAGATATATGTGTAAAAAGAACAAAAACAAAAACAGCTGCATGTGTTTCCCTACGAAGGGTTACAACTATTATAGCAAATTAGAGATATTTATGACAATTGATGTAAATTAGAGACAAACATATAAATAATGATGTTTGTAGGGATATATATGTAAAAACCCCTTTGATATTTTTATAGCAATATCTGATGGCATTTACAATGAAAAACATGCACCGCGTAACTTCTATTTCCCACGTCAGATAATATTTATGCCTATCACGTAAAAGCTTATCTAATCATTAATCGAAAATTATAAAATAAATAATAAAACCACATGTTTTCTAAATAAACAAAAATGATAAAAATGACTTGTCTAGCTATAATGGAGACTTAGAATCTGTTTTCTTGTTTTTTGTAAACCATTTGATCGATAATTAGATTAATTCTACCATCTTGGGCTATCTTAGCAGCCTCACCAACAATAGTTTTTAGGTTGTCTAGGTAACGTTTGGGAGTGTATAATGGAGCGATTTCGAAGCTAAAATTGTTGACAAATTCAAATGTCATTTCAAATACCAGCAGCTCGTCTAGGCTTTTGTGAAAAACGTTTTTAACGTTGAAGAAAGAGATAGATTATAAAAATAAATCTCTCTCTATCTCTTCAAAAGTGGCTCTCAAATTGTTTTTCGGGGTAATAATGTGATTTTAACAGTAAAATATTTAATAAAATCTTAAATCCACCGTGCCTTTCCAAAAAAGGTGAAGGGCAACGCACTAAAAGACCTCAAAACTTCTTTTTAACCATGCTGTTCTCAAATAAAAAATTCGACTTTTAAAATCGATCGTCACAATCTACTATTGTGTCAGAAACTATTTAAAATCCGATTGTAGAAAATTCTGTTTTCCAGACTTTTGTCCTAAAATGTGTCTAAATCTTACACGACCATATTCGGCCACGTAGAAGATCATAACAATGAGTGCTTCCAAAGATTTGGAAACCAATATGTTCACTGATGTGGGTCTTCATCCTATGTATATATATGATCCATTATTTCCTATCGGCCATCGCACATAGTGACCGTGACCTCATTAATACTGCACAGCTTCCCTTCGCTCAAAGACCACACCTCGAAAGGGCCTCTGGTCGCCATGAACCCTGGCTGCTTCGGTTGCGGCAGCGATTCCGTGTTGTCCCCCCACATCTCGACCACCGACGCCATCGTCGGCCGGTCCTCCGGCCGCTCTTGCACGCAGAGGAGTCCTACGTTGATGCACTTGACAACGTCCGTCGTGTGAGGGCAATTCCCCATGGATGAGTCCACCATCTCCATCCACTTGCCTGCCTTCCATAGTGACCATGCCTGCTTATTGGAATAATCTCCCAAACAGATTGTTAATATCCCTCCGTATTCAAGTAAATATATTTGCAGGGATATCTAGCTAGCTAGGAACAGCATGCATGATCTTAACTTTTCAGAACACTCACATAGCCCAGGAGGTTGAGGTTGGGATCGGAGAGGTAGATGCCTCTGTTCCTCTTGCCGCTCACCATCTCCAGCACCACGACCCCGAAGCTGAAGACGTCGGATTTCACCGAGAAGAGTCCCTGCATGATGTACTCCGGCGACATGTACCCGCTGCACAGCATATGATCATAAACCAAAATCATATATATAACCGTTGCATTATGCATGGTTTAAAAATCTTAGGCCAAGTACTTAACAAATAATTTATACTTCATGAGCACTTCCACACCACTTACTATGTGCCAACGACCCTCCTGGTGTTTGCTTCAGTCTGATCCCCGCTAAACATCCTCGCCATGCCGAAATCGGAGATCTTAGGGTTCATCTCCTTGTCCAGAAGAACATTGCTGGCCTTGAGATCCCTGTGGATGATCCGGAGTCTGGAATCTTGATGCAGGTAGAGCAGCCCTCGGGCTATCCCCTTGATGATTTTATACCGGGTGTTCCAGTCCAACAAAGAACCGTTTGTTTTATCTGTCATTAATGGAGACACCAAAAACCTAATAAGAACATAATACATAGCAAGAAGAGACTTTTGATATATATTGTATATATAGATAGATAGATAACTCCTTCTTGAAAACTTTATCGTAACACTAATAAGTGGGCGAACCAAAGAGGAACGCATCGAGGCTCTTGTTGGGCATGTACTCGTAGACGAGCATCCTCTCCTCCCCTTGGATGCAGCAGCCGAGCAGGCGGACCAGGTTCCGGTGCTGCAGCTTGGCGATGAGCACCACCTCGTTCTTGAACTCGTCCACCCCTGCACCGAATTCTTCGCCAGACGCTTCACCGCCACCTCCTGGCCTTCCCCCAGCCGCCCCTGTTTCGTACGCTACATATGCATCACTTATATAGCCATGTAGCCGTTAACATCACCAGAAGTAGCTTCATGGCTGGTACTGTCCTGTTGTTTTTCCCCCCTCTCTCTTTTAATAGGTAACGTATAAGGATCGTATTAACATTATTTTTTTTTTCAAATTGGAACCCCAGGGTAAAAAAGAGTTGTTACTTGTTAGCTATGGACAAAGGAGCATAAAACGCAAACTAAACCATGCAGAAATATGAGTTAAAGGCAAGATGAAAGATTTACACTTCGGAAATATTGAATCCCCTCAAGATATCCTTCTCCAAAAAGTTTAGGGCCCCTGCTTTGCATAATAAATTATTCTTTAACAGATATCTCTGATGCAGAGTTTTTGGTTTGACAGGACTGTGTAAGATAATTCAGGATCAACATTTATTACAGATAAAGTAAAAATACACAACAGAGTTTGATAACAAAATTAAAGTCATCAGAGTCTATCAAATTATCAAAATAACACTCATTTTTCGAAAAACATATCAGAAACGGTGCCGTAGTATGAGTTCCTGGTCTTCTTATCAAAACGAGCGTTGAAACCTAGATCAAGTTGCTTGAAAGCAAGGTTGGCCAAATCAGAATTGGGAAACGAATGGGGAATTTCTTGATTCGATCAGCTGTATCGGCTCCAAATGCAATAAAGAAAATATTTTTATTTTTATTTTATTTTCTTAAAGTAGTACATATTGATACCGGTCGTCACCGGCCAACCTCAGTGATATGGGTCGTCACTGGCCGACCTAGCGATGACCGTCGGCATCGTCTTAGCACCGATAGCGGCCGTCCGACGACGGCCTGGTCTCGGGCGAGATGTGCCGACGACCTAGGTAGGCCGACAACCACGACGTCGCCCACGCGTCGGCTACCCCTCCTCGGGCCGACCATCAGCTTGCTGCCCTCGGAGGGACCCACATGGTCTGGCATATGATCAAGGCAGGTCTAACTGTGTCTTCTCATTTGGGAAATGCTTAGCTGGACTTACCCTACTCGGCCCTACGTCGTCATGGGCGCGAGGGCCCGAGATTCGCGGCCATGTGTACGCCAACTACCGTGCGTCCATGAAAGGAAGTCCCAATAACGGTAAGACCCGAGATTGTGGCAATTGGCCACCCCTGACAGCTGGCCCGCAGAATCTGGGCCCTCTCCAGCCACTATTGCCATCCACGACTCTGCATGAGGAGAATCAGGGGCGAAATCATGGGCATGTCCACGACTGGCCCTTACGGTCCCAGCGCGCGGGGCCCCCTATAAAAGGTAGAGACACCCCACACCAGAGAGGTACGTTATTCTAAGCACTGATACTCCTTTTGTTCCGACCACCCGAATTGACTTGAGCGTCGGAGTGTTTACCCACCTAGGACCCTCGGTGGTTTCTTGCAGGTTGTAAATCGATCGCATCACGTCGGCTGTATGCCTCTCGTCCCTTGGGTCCCCATCCGACTGGCCCAGGCCGATCCCACTTGCTCCAGCAACAACACATATGAATAAAAAAATATCTGAATTTGAATTTAATAAAAATATTAAAAAAACTTATGTATTTTACTAATAAAAAATTAACACTCTCATCTAAAAAGAATATCTCGATTTTAATGATCTCTTCAAAATATACTTTCTAATTCTTATAATTTTATATAATTAAATATTTTATAATTCAAATAAATGACATAAAATGTTAAAACTTTAAAGTCGAATGAAATAAATTGACTTGAGTGTACGTTAGACTTGAGAAGTGAAGTAAATAAGATATTATATATACGAAGGGAATTGATTGGAATCGATTCGATGATTTAGCAAACCATATTTGGGAGATCTCTTAATGACATTAAAACAATCAATTTGATGGAAGAAATGGGGCAATGGACGCAGTAATAATACATATATACATAGATATATATTTCATGCTATCTGTAAAAGCACACCAGGGCGAAGTTAGAGAGAGCTCACCACGTAAACGGGGCCAAACCCCCCTTCTCCGAGCTTGTTCTCAGCTGAGAAGCCATCTGTGGCGGCAGCTATGATGCCGAAGTCGATCAGGGGCAAGTCGTGGTCGTCCCCGCTGGTTCTCTTCTCGTACGGGTGGCTGGTCTTCTTCTTCGTTTTGGTTCCGGACCCAACCACGGCGTGGCTGTTTTCCCCTAATCCTAAAAAAATGTCACATGAAAGCGTAATGATCGTTTTGTTTTCCTTCCATCGCTCACAGCACCCACCCGAACTGGACAAAGTGTAAAGAGAAAAGTTTGGATTAATCACCTCTCATCGTGGTCGTCTTCCTCCTCCACCACAGAAACCAGCACATCCATCCGAGCGCCACCGTGCCCATCACCGCACCCACCACCGTCACCGCCAATACCGGCTTCGAACTCGACGTTGATTGCGCTAAACATCATATATATATATATATATCAGCATATATGTATAGATAGATAGTTTTCAGTTAACCTTACTTCTATCATCATAACTGGGAGCCTCATCTCAGCTGTTTAAGTTTAGAGAAATGTTAGTTACAAGACCGAGTAGTTCGGATGACGTGGAAGTATCGCGCGACTGATTTGATGGTGGCTGCGTGGACCTCATGCCACGGTCGTATTGGTCTTACGCTGAGGCCAACCAATCAAGTCGGCCGCAAGATACTTTCACATCGACTAATTATTCGGTCGCTCGAGTAACTAATATTTTTCTTAAATTTAATTAGACTAGCACAAGTACACCTCAATCACGATGTGCCACATCTGCTTGGGAGGGAGAAGAGGCATCTCTCCTTCCCTGGCACACCCACATTAAGTGTGCCGAGGTCACCGCACACCAAATGTGCGGAGACTTTTCCACATAAATATTAGCCCTGGTTGGTGCGCGTCAAACAGATTAGCCGATGGGAGTGTAGAGTTGGGCCTGGAGCCTACTTCGGGTTTTGAAATTATGGGCCTGGCCCGGTTGGTCAACCCGCCCTCCAGTCACGATCCCATTGAGGCATATGGTACGTTGCACACCGAGCTGTTTGTACACATGGTCTTTTTAACCGCTAGGTTAAACTAGTTGATGTGATCTTTACATATTTTTGTTAATATTAAAATAAACGTGGCACAAAAATATATTTGTGGATGAGCTGGCATACCTAGATCCGCAGCCGCCACTCGGACGAACAGGTCTGGCCCTCCGCTGGTGTTGCCCCTGAGGTCCGTCAGGTTGCCGCCCCAGAGGATGCACCCGCTGCCCCCTGCTCCGGTAACCTCCGCGCTGGCGTAGGCCGTGCAGGAGCAGTTCCTCAGGCACGCCGCCCTGCAGTTCCCCAGCTCCATGGTGCCGTTCACCACCGCCGCCGAGGTGTCCGGCAGCTTTGCCCCCGCCACCTGCACGAACCCGTCGTTCCCGTTGGGGCAGTCCAGCGGCGTCCGCCTCACGCATCCGTCTCTGCGGTCGCTCCGGTACCAGTTCTGCGGCGACGGGGGTTCGAAGCCCCGCAGGCAGCTACATAACGAGGAGTCGTTGGCGTTGCAGACGCCGAAAGGCCCACAGGTGTTCATGAGATCGCACTGGTCCTTGGGCACCATCCACAACCGGATCCACGCCCCATTGTCGTAGTTCCACACCAGATGCTCCGAGACCCCGGTGGGATGCACCACCAGTCTTAAGAGCAAGGAATCGTCCCGGGCGTCGAACGTGTAGTACACCCAGTCTTGGCTACTGAAGAATGAGGTTGTGAACACAAAGAAGTTGTAGGTAAACATGTCCGGGATGCCGGAGAACCCTCGCCCATTCCACCAACCCGACCTCCACACTCGCCTTGCCCCCCGCATCAGGAAGATCTGCGAGTCGCCACTCGTATCGAGGCGCATGGCAAACTCCCCCGTCGCCGGGTCGTCTGCGCTCCTCCACGCCGTCAACATGTTGTTCCTCCCCGCCCGGCGGTTCCACCCCAGCATCATTCCCGGCAGAAGCGAGTCCGTCAGGTTGTTGAAGCTCTGCCAGGAGTAGTTCCCGCCGGAGTCGCCAGTGATCACGAAGTTGGAGGTGTTGAGGAGCCTGGCGACCGGTTTGACAAGGCCCGTCGCCGCGTCCGTCGACCAGTAGATTGTGCCATTGGAGCCCGAGAGAACGAGATTCCCACTGCGGGAGATGGAGAGGACACCGGAGAGGTCGGGAACGCCAAGCTCCCGGTTGGCGACCCAGACGATGGTCTGGACGGAGATGGTGTTGTACCAGATACCGAGGTAGCGGAACTTGGACCTGCTGGGGGTGAAGAAGCCCAGCCTGAATCTCCCGTTGGCTGAGATAAGAGAGTCGCCGTCGCCGAACAAGTCGCCGGGAGCGATGGTGTCCGCGGCAGCAGAGATGGAGAGCATGGCGGAGATCATGATGAGAAGAAGCGGCCATCCCGTGTGCCTTCCCATGCTTAATTTCTTGACACTGCGCAGGTAACCTGGCCGGGGGATTGCACCGAAGAATGTATCGATCTTTGGGGTTTACTTCCAAAATAGCACACTTAAAATATTATTTTACTAAAAGAGTAATTTTAAAATTTAAGAAATATTTGTTGCACTACTTACAAACCTACCTTCTCTTATAATTAGATGTCTACCACATTAATATAATTAGACATCTAATCACATCTTAATATACCTGGCACTTTCTGGTAGTGCATACCAAATATTTCACTTAAAAATTTATTCCCCAAAACATTATACTTGCGACTCGTCAAAGTCCACGGTGGAAAGGCCTGCCATGCCATCAAGTGAAGGCAAAGAGATTTTTTTTTTGCACACAGATACTACCTATTTTTTTTTGGATAGAACCGAAGTGAAAGATTAGTGTACGAGAAAAGTTTAGTGTATTTTGTATTGCATTTCAAGTGTAATATGACTAGACAAATATCTATGTGACACCGCTCACATGAGGAGTGATAAAATGACAATTCAATTGTGAGATGACACATGAATTATTACTTAGTCATATTGCACTTAAAAGATAATACAAAAATGCACTAAGCCTTTCCCTTAGTGCACAAAGCGAAAACTATGTACACCTTATATGAATGTACCACTTAAGCGACGAAGGTACCTATCGCTATTTTATAAACTCTAAGAGTTAAAGTAGTACATTCTTAATTTAATATACATCTTACGCGGTTCTTACAGATCATGGACGATTAAGGGTTCATTCATGAGGTAGTTGTAAAATATATTCATAGAAAACTATTTTTTTAAAAAAATATTTATTAAAAAATTAAAATATAATTACTTGTTGATATTCTCATAAATAATTTTTATGAAAAAACTTTTGATATTTATTTTTTAGTAAGTCATTTTTCAGAAATATTTTTTTAAAAAATTAAAAATGTTAAAAAATTAAAAATATACTTAAGGTGTCGACCACTACGCGCCGACCGTGGATGACTAGTTGTTGGGTATTGAGTGCCGACTGTCAGACGTCGTATAAGACATTGGTTGCTGATCATTGAACGTCGGTCGTCGACCACTATCACCGGTCAATAGTCATCAGTTATCATCTTAGAGATGACAATTTAGAAGAGGCGTTCGAAATGAAAGTAGAATCTATAGTCTCATTCATGAAAATTTTATATAAAAAATCGAGAAAATTAAGTTTCAAGGCGTCTCATCAAAGATGTTAAAAAAATATTCTCATAAATTAATCAATGATACCAAACAAGTCATTGAATGAAATTTTTCCTAAAAACATTTTCTTACCTGAAACAAACGGAACCTACTTGTAGAAAATGTGTCTTCTAATGCATACGCCCCCACCGGAAGGAGAGAGGGAGAGACAGACATAAGGTGTGGTGTGGAACTGGTCAAAAAAAAAAAAAAGAGGGTTATGGGGGAGAGAGAGACGCAGATAGAGATGGAGGCAAAGAACATGGGCTGGGAGTTGATCATGATCACTTTGACTTGAACTTTCATTTTTGGATGTTAGATCATGACTTGATTTGCTCATATGGAACAAGTAAGACTCAAATAATGGACCAACAATTTTGAGTCTTCATCTTATTGTCACATCCGTAAAATGAATGGAAAACAACAACAAAAAACAATAAGAAAAAAGACAAAACAAAGTTTCCCGCCGGTCCATGAACGTAAATCTTAAAATATGAGCTATGGAGAGAGAAAATTCTCAACTCTCTTACCCAAATCATAAGGTTAAGAGAGCTCAAGTTATAAGCAAAGTGAGCAAGACGAGGAGTAAACTCGACTCACATTTAAACAAGTACTCTAGCAAACCTTAACTTAGTCAACCAAGGACAAATTTTATTTGCAGTTCAGTAGAGTCACTCCGTTTAAACAAAAATTGAAACAAAGTTAACTTATTAAAACTTTTTAATAAATTTTGAAAGTTCAGTGGGGTCACATGACCTAGGTCCGTCCATGAGTCGAGAGCAGGATATTTCCACCGGTCAAAATGCCTTTCTATCCTATTACACTAGATCATCTGAGTTAGTCTTGATGCACACCCTACAATAAAAATATGCACCAAACTATACCCCCCCCCCTCATTGGGAGCTTAGTTTGTTATGATGAGACTTTCACATATCTAAATCACAAAGTCTGCCTATGATTATATTGGTCGCCCATGTATGTAGACTTCCCTCTTGATATGACTATATTAGTCGCATCACGTTGGAGCTCATCACCTTGAGGAACGTCAACAAGGTGATCCTCACATTCAAAGAGGAGATAGACAAGGTGATCCTTAAGCTTTAGAAGAAGACCTACTACCCTTCGAACTCTCACTCTCACACGTGTAAGTTATATTGGTCGCACCACGTTGGAATATGTCTTTTGAAAAATGTTGACGAAATTTTTGACGGATATATTTCTGTCGAAAATTTCGTCACTAATACAACTTTTTTGTTGTGTTTAAACCTCACATTTCTTGTTTCTTTTCCTTAGCAATCTTGAAAGGGTTGATGAGCATGACCGCCACGGATGATCACTGAACTTTTCTCTCTCCACCTCTCTAATCAAAATTGGACGGAGGAGACCCCCTCAAGAACCCGACATCCCTTGAGCTAGTACAAATTAATGATCAGGATGGGTATACCCTAAACATCCACCGGTGGATCGGAAGGCCTGCATGCTACTGAACCCCACAATTCTTTTGCCCCATCTGCTACGTTTTCTAATGCTGTCGACGTCGAACATTAGTGCGCTAGCTCTCTTCCATTCCATGGGCTCGCGCTGCCTCTCTGGGTCAGTCTGAAGACCCCGGAGCACGCTCAGCAAATTTCTTCCTGCTTTAACGTATACGTCCCTTTCATGGCGGCCGGTCGTCGTCGTCGTCCCGCACCGGCCGGTCATTGGTGGCGGGCACCGCATCCGAAGACCTCTTCCCGGTCGTCTGTCTTATTTAAGATAAATGAAGTGCAAAGCCGTTCTCCTTAAGTTATGATGTCTCCATCTACAGTTTTCAGACAACTGTTGTTCAAAATAATCTCTTTGACTTGCTCTTGATGGGGAAATTTCTAACATTCACATATCCTGCCCCCGCAAGCTTGAAATTTCCTGATGCCCGGCCCTTTTCACCTTGTTGTTCGCATTAATAAGATTGGTAAACAACATCAGTTGGAAAGAGAGAGACAGTTTTATAAACATCATTTTATAACACATTAAAATAATGTTATTATTAAATTTGTGTCATATCAACAAGGAGAAAGTCAGAAACACCTCGTAAATGAAAAATTGTGGTGTATTTTAATTGTTATATATATTAAGAGATGTGTTATCGAATAGTGTTACTAAATCATTTTTCTTCGTTAGCCACTCTTTTCGTAGTGAAGGGCCGGTCAGGCGAAGAAGCCATTTTTAGATGAGCAATATTTGTTGCCCGCCCTGGCCTATGCGCCGTGGACATAAAATATGTGCTCGCGCGTGGTCTGCTCTAAAGAGTGCAAGTCTTCGAGGTCAGACACAGTGGCCAGTTTCAACAGCGATTAAAAATTGGGTTAAAAAGGGAAAAAGATACTTCAAATATTTTTGTACTTTGGCCAAGAAAATTTCTTAACCTAGAGATTTGGGTAGAAATTTGATGTAGGGAGATAAAAAGAGGGTTAATCTACTCAGATTAAAAGACTTTGATAATTTAATCTCATTTTTACTTATATATTTTATTTTTAACCCCAAATTAAAATAAATATTTTTTGAGGTTAAATAATTTCTGAATAAAATATTTTTTGAAGCGTGGTGGGCCCATAACCCAAGCACATATGCGACCTCGAGCGCATCGACGCCCGCTGCCACAGGCGCGCACGCCAGGTCGCCCATGGCCACAGGCGAAGTAGAGTTCGCCTCGCCACTGTCTGATGCAGCGGCGTCACTCGACGCCGAGCACGATGATGCCCCGCTGCGGTTCCGCACCATCACCAACATCATCGGGTCATCTGCTGCTCCAGCTCCAGGCCATGCGTCACGTGAACTCGACGACGGCGATGAGCTGCACTTCACCACGGCTGACGAGCCGACCTCTTTCGGCGAGGCCGAGCAGCACCAGTTTTTGGCAGCACCAATCCTCCTGTTCGTGTGTGTGTGGCTGTGTGTGTGGGTATTTTTCTAACATTTGGTATCAGAGCCACGGTGATTTGAGGCGAGATGTCAGCCCCACACGGTGGTCACTCTCGGACGCCGATAAGGGAAGACCGACGTGGATCTCCGTCTCCTCCTCCGCGCCGACAGCGGCACCGTGACGTTGGTGGCCGCGAGATCGTCGTTCAGCGCGTCGTGAAGGAAGTCGGAGGATCAGCGGCCTACC
Source organism: Colocasia esculenta (assembly GCA_014218235.1). Lineage (NCBI taxonomy): Eukaryota > Viridiplantae > Streptophyta > Magnoliopsida > Alismatales > Araceae > Colocasia > Colocasia esculenta. Next base: position 150,973,625 of record CM024758.1, on the reverse strand, counting down.
CAACGCTGACGCGGACCAACTACGGCGACTGGTCTCTCATGATGAAGGTGATGCTTCAGGCGCGCGGCCTCTGGGACGCTGTCGAGACCGGCAGCGCTGAGCTGCAGGAGGATAGGATGGCGCTGGAGGCCATCCTACGCGCCGTCCCCCCGGAGATGATCTCCACACTTGCTGTCAAGGAGAGCGCGAAGGAGGCATGGGACGCTGTGAAGACCATGCGCGTCGGCATCGATCGAGTGCGCAAGGCCAAGGCGCAGCAGCTCCGAAAGGAGTGCGAAGGCATCGGCTTCCGCGACGGCGAGACTGTGGACGACTTCGCGATGCGGCTCACTGGGATCGTCAACCAACTGAGCATCCTCGGCGACCCAGAGCCGTCTCAAAAAGTGGTCGAGAAATTCCTTCGTGTGGTACCATCCATGTACTCCCAAATCGCCCTCTCCATTGAGACCCTGCTCGATCTCTCAACACTCTCGATTGAGGAGGTGACCGGGAACTCAAGGCGGTTGAAGATCGCTTCCCCGCATCGACTACCAAGGGAGATGACGGGAAGCTCTTGCTCACGGAGGAGGAGTGGATCAAGCGCATGAAGGAGAAGAAGCAAGGGGAGGGACCCTCTGGCGGTTCCAAGTATGGGAACCGACGTCGAAAACAAACGCGGAGGAAGCCTGATGCCAATGGCACGGGCGATGGCAAGCCTGGCGCGGGTCGTGACGTCTCAAAGGACAAGTGTCACAACTGTGGCAAGATTGGCCATTGGGCCAGAGAGTGCCGCAGCAAGCCGAAGCGGGCGGAACAAGCTCACCTCACGAAAGGTGAGGATGACGAGCCCACGCTCTTGATGGCAAGCGTCCACGTCAACTCCGACTCTCCACCGTCGCTGAAGACATATCCACTACAGAATGTAGAGGAAAAGGTCTTCGCTCAGCTGGACCGGGTGGAGGAGTGCGACACCGACATGTGGTACCTCGACACCGGTGCAACAAACCACATGACCGGGTCCCGTGCTGCCTTCTCCGAGCTCGACTCCAACATCCACGGCACCGTCAAGTTCGGGGATGGATCTGTCGTCGACATAAAGGGACGCGGAACGGTACTGTTCGCGTGCAAGACGGGCGAACACCGCGCTCTCACGGAGGTGTACTACATCCCGCGGCTCACCTCCAACATCATTAGCATTGGGCAGCTCGACGAGAACGGGTGCCAGGTGCTAATCGACGGCAACATCTTGAGGATCCGCGACCAAGAGAGGCGGCTGCTAGCTCGAGTCAAGCGCTCCCCAAACCGGCTGTACATGATCAAGCTTGACATCACGCAACCGGTGTGTCTGTCGGCTAGAAGCTCCGAGGATGCATGGCGTTGGCACGCGAGGTACGGTCATCTGAATTTTCAGGCCCTGCGCAAGCTCGCTCAGCACGCCATGGTGCGAGGGCTGCCACAGATAGCTCAGGTGGAGCAGATCTGCGACAGCTGCCTCGCTGGGAAGCAAAGACGGGCATCCTTTCCGGCGCAAGGGAAGTACCGAGCTGAGCACGTCCTCGACCTCGTCCACGACGACATTGTGGGCCAATCTCGCCGACGACGCCGAGCGGCAACCGCTACTTCCTGCTCCTGGTAGATGACAAGAGCAGGTACATGTGGCTCACCCTCCTCACCAGCAAGGATCAAGCCCTGGCAGCAATCAAGCGCTTCCAAGCCTGGCGGAGGTGGCAACGGGGCGCAAGCTAAAGGTGCTCCGCACTGACCGCGGAGGCGAGTTCACCTCGGCAGAGTTTGCTGAGTACTGCGCCGAGCGCGGTGTGCAGCGGCAGCTCACGGCCCCCTACTCTCCACAACAGAACGGAGTCGTCGAGCGCCGAAATCAGACCGTCGTCACCATGGCTCGGAGCATGCTGAAAGCAAAGGGTCTACCTGTGACTTTTTGGGGAGAAGCTGTCTCCACCGCTGTCTTCCTCCTCAACCGTGCGCCGACACAAAGCGTTGATGGGATGACGCCATATGAGGCCTGGTATGGCAAGCGACCAGCGGTGCACTTCCTCCGCACGTTCGGCTGCATCGCGCATGTCAAGAACGTGAAGCCACACCTGAAGAAGCTGGACGATCGGAGCACGCCAATGATCTTAGTTGGGTACGAGCCGGGATCCAAGGCATACCGTGTGTTCGACCCCACCGACGAACGTGTGTACGTGAAACATAGCGTTGTCTTCGACGAGTCGGCTAAATGGGACTGGGAGACCCATGGCGCAGAAGGTGCGGTGATATTTAATGAACCATTCAATGTCGAGTATTCCACTATGTCTGAACCAGGGAAAAGCCGGACACCGCCCCGTTCCAGCCCGCCCACAGTTGGACGTTCGCCGCAGAAGCGCCAGTCAACGCAGAGGTGCCGCCGTCGACGCCGTCGACTCCTGGCGACGTGGCGGGGACCCCTGCTACAAGCACATATGCGACTTCGAGCGCATCGACGCCCGCTGCCACAGGCGCGCACGCCAGGTCACCATGGCCACAGGCGAAGTAGAGTTCGCCTCGCCACTGTCTGATGCAGCGGCGTCACTCGACGCCGAGCACGATGATGCCCCGCTGCGGTTCCGCACCATCACCAACATCATCGGGTCATCTGCTGCTCCAGCTCCAGGCCATGCGTCACGTGAACTCGACGACGGCGATGAGCTGCACTTCACCACGGCTGACGAGCCGACCTCTTTCGGCGAGGCCGAGCAGCACCAGTTTTTGGCAGCACCAATCCTCCTGTTCGTGTGTGTGTGGCTGTGTGTGTGGGTATTTTTCTAACAGGCGTTGCAGACGCCGAAAGGCCCACAGGTGTTCATGAAATCGCACTTGTCCTTGGGCACCATCCACAACCGGATCCACGCCCCATTGTCGTAGTTCCACACCAGATGCTCCACACCCCGGTGGGATGCACCACCAGCCTAAAGAGCAAGGAATCGTCCCGGGCGTCGAACGTGTAGTACACCCAGTCTTCGCTACTGAAGAATGAGATCGTGAACCCAGGGAAGTGGTAGGTCAACATGTCCGGGATGCCGGAGAATCCCTGCCCAAGCCACCAACCCGACCTCCACACTGGCCTCGCCCCCCGCACCAGGAAGATCTGCGAGTCGCCACTCGTGTCGAGGCGCATGGCAAACTCCCCCGGCGCCGGGTCGTCTGCGCTCCTCCACGCCGTCAACGTGTTGTTCCTCCCCGCCCGGCGGTTCCACCCCAGCATCATCCCCGGCAGCAGCGAGTCCGTCGGGTTGTTGAAGCTCTGCCAGGAGTAGTTCCCGCCGGAGTCGCCAGTGATCACGAAGTTGGAGGTGTTGAGGAGCCTGGCGACCGGTTTGACAAGGCCCGTCGTCTCCGCGCCCGTCGACCAGTAGATTGTGCCATTGGAGCCCGAGAGAACGAGATTCCCACTGCGGGAGATGGAGAGGACACCGGAGAAGTCTGGAACGCCAAGCTCCCGGTTGGCGACCCAGACGATGGTCTGGACGGAGATGTTGTACCAGATACCGAGGTAGCGTAACTTGGACCTGCCGGGGGTGAAGAAGCCCGGCCTGAATCTCCCGTTGGCTGAGATAAGAGAGTCGCCGTCGCCGAACAAGTCGCCGGGAGCGATGGTGTCCGAGGCAGCAGAGATAGAGAGCATGGTGGAGATCATGACGAGAAGAAGCGGCCATCCCGTGTGCCTTCCCATGCTTTCTTGACACTGCGCAGGTAACCTGGCCGGGGGATTGCACCGAAGAATGTAGCGTAAATCAACATCCGGTCCATTCCTTGACCGGTTACTTATTTTAAGTCGTTGATCAATTGGGTTTCACATCGGTCTATTTCTTCTACTTTCTTACTTTTAGGTCCAAAAGGTTTTCACCTTCGGTTAACTGACGGTGGAAGGCAGTGACGGTCACCATAAACCTTTCATTTGGTTAAAAACATGAAAGACCGGTCATCAAAACACCTGAGGATGGAGAAAAAATCGCTTAATTAGAAAAAAATCGAGAGAAAAAAGTTGACACTTCGGTTAGCCTCCACCGCCCCCGGGACACCGTCCGCCTCCCCCTCGATCCCTCCTACCTCCACCCCGATCTCGGAGTGTGACGTCGTCGACGGGCTCTGGCCACCGTGCTCGATGCGTCGCCTCAGCTACACGCTCCAGCGCTGCCGACACGGGGGATGGGGCCATGGGGTCGTCGACGTGGTCTTCCACCTCCTCGTCCTCTCCAAGCGCTGCCTCGCGGACCCGCTCGGGTCGGCTGGTGCCGGATCCTAACGTGCGACGGGGGACAGGGCCATGGGGTCGTCGACGTGGTCGTCCACCTCCTCGTCCTCTCCAAGCGCTGCCTCGCGGGACTCGCCTGGGTCGGCTGGTGCTGGATCCCGGCATGCGACGTCGTCGACAGGCTCCGGCCGCCGTGCTTGATGCGTCGCCTCAGCTACGCGCTCCGGAGCTGTCGACAAGGGGGACGGGGCCAAGGGGTCGTCGACGTGGCCGTTCGGCTCGTGGAGCCGGCCGCGTCACCCGTTCTTCTGCCGGCCACTGTGCCGGCGGTGGTGCCGGGGCGGGAGGTGCCCCAGGTGCAGGTCCTCAGGGTGCTCCTGTCGAAGCTCGCCCTACCGAAGCTCGCCGAAGCTCCTGCAGATCTCGCCCTCGCGCCGTGCTCAAGTCCCCTTTTGATCCCTGATTTTCGCAAACAGAGCCCACACGAAAGATAGACGTAAGGGGCTAAAGATAATGGAAATTGAGTTATTGGACTTAAAAATAAAATTTCTGGTTAATAGACCTAAAAATAATTAGGAGGTCAACAAATGAACCAAAAATAAAAAACTCAAGAATGATCTTTCGGGTTTATTTCCAAAATAGCACACCTTAAATATTAGTTTACTAAAATAGCAATTTTAAAATTTAAGAAATATTTGGGGCTCACACTCACAAACGTATATTCTCTTTAATTAGATGTCTATTACATCAATATAATTAGACATCTAATCACATCTTAATATACACGGCATTTTGAGGTAGTGTGTACCAAATATTTCACTTAAAATTTTATTTCTCAAAACAATATACTTGCGACTCGTCAAAATCGGAAAGACCTGCCAAAGAGATTTTTTTTTTTGCACACACAGATATATACTACCTACTTTTTGGATAGAACCCGCATTAAAGTGAAGGATTTAGTGCATAGTATATGAATGTGCCACTTAAGCGATGAAGGTGATCGTATCTATCTCTATTTTATCAACTCTAAGAGTTAAAGTAGTACATTCTTAATATAATATACACCTTATGCGGTTCTTACCGATCATGGACGATTAAGGGTTCATTCAGTTAGTTGTAAAATATATTCATAGAAAAAATATTTTTTAAAAAAATATTTACAGAAAAATAAAATTTAATTACTTGTTTGATATCCACGTAAATAATTTTTCTGAAAAATGTTTCGATATTTATTTTTTAGTAAGGCATTTTTTTAGAAATATCTTTTTAAAAATAAAAAATATTTAAAAAGTAAAAATATACTTAAGTTGTCAACCACTAGACGACGACTGTAGGCGACTAGTTTTTGAGTACTAAGTGCCGACCATCGAACGCCGTACATGGAACTGGTTGCCGATCATCAAACGTTGATCATCGACCTCTATCACCGGTCAACAGTCATCAATTATCATCTTTGAGATGACAATTGACATTGTAGAAGAGACATTAGAAATGAAAGTAGAACCTATAGTCTCATTCATAAAAATTTTATATGAGAGAGAAATTGAGAAAAATAATCTTCAGGATCTCATCAAAGATGTTAAAATCAATAAATGTTAAATAAAATATTCTCATAAATTAATCAATGATACCAAATAAGTTATTTGAATGAAATTTTTTCCTAAAAATAATTTCTTACCTGAAACAAACGGACCCGTAGAGAGAGCGAGAGACAGACACAAGGTGTGGTGTGAACCTGGTAAAAAAAAAGGAGGGGTCTAGGGGAGAGAGAGGCGCAGATAGGGATGGAGATTGGAGACAGAGAACATGGGCAGGGAGTTGATCGACTATTGAATGTTCATTTTTGATGTTAGGTCATGACTTTGACTTGCTCATATGGAACAAGTTTGGCCCCACAAATTTGAGCCTTCATCTTGTTGTCCCATCCGTAAAATGATTGGAAAACAACAACAAGACCAATAAGAAAAATCCCACCGTGAACGTAAATCTTAAACTATGGGCTGTGGAGAGAGAAAATCTCTGACTCTCTTACCCAAATGATAAGGTTAAGGGAGCTCAAGTTATAAGCAAAGTGAGCATCGGAGTAAACTCGGCTCACATTTAAACAAGTACACTAGCTAGCAAACCTTAACTTAGTCAACGAAGGATAAATTTTATTTACAGTTCAGAAGGGTCACTCCGTTTAACAAAATTTTCAAGTAAAATTAATTTAATAATTTTTTTAATAAAATTTAAAAATTTACTGAGATCATGTGACTCTACTGAACATGACTTAGATCCATCCATGAGTCGAGAGCAAGACGTTTCCATCTATCAGAATATTTTTCTATGCTACAACACTAGGTCATCGAGTAAGTCATGGTGCACATCCTCCAATGAGGGTGTGCACCAAACTATACCCCCCATTGGGCACCCCCAATGCCCCCCCCCCCCCCCCCCCCCCTAATGGAAAGCTGAGTTAATTTGTTGCACCCCCACCCAATAGAGTTGTGCAATGACTTTCCCATATCTAATTTGCAAAGTCCATCTTATGACTATATTGGCCGCCCATGTGGACGTCCCCCTTGATATGACTATATTGGTCGCATCACGTTGAAGCTCATCACCTTGAGGAACGTCAAAAAGGTGATCCTCACAATCAAAGAGGAGGTCCACAAGGTGATCCTTAGGCTTTAGAAGAAGACTTACTACTCTTCGAACTCTCACATGTGTAAGTTATATTGGTCGCATCACGTTGGATTTTGTTCGTTGAAAAATGTCGACGAAATTTTTGATTTGTCTGAAATTTCGTCACTAATATCGCTTTTTCTTATTGTGTTTATACTTCACATTTCTTGTTTCTTTCCTTAGCGATCTTAGAAGGGTCGACGAGCATGGCCGCCACGCATGATCGTTGGCCGCCACGCATGATCGTTGAACTTTTCTCTCTCCACCTCACTCTCTCTCTCTCTCTAATCAAAATTGGAGGGGGAGACCCCCTCAAGAACCCGTCATCCCTTGCGCATACACACATTCTCTCTCTTCATTCTCTTGTTCCTCTCCCAAATTCTCTCTCCCTCTCACTTTTTAATATGAATTTTTAATAAATCAACTTGTTATTTTAATAGTTCTATTGGGTGACAATGAAATATTGTTCAAATTTTGGTAATCAGTTAATCGTACAAATATAATTAATATTTTTTTCGATTTTAATATAATATGAATATTTCAAAAGATATAATATCTCAAATAACATGTATTTTAGGGTACATGTATAATTGTTCCTTACTGTTAGTTAATAAAACCAATTCCAAGTTGATATGCACACCAAGATGGGATTAGATAAATCGAGCTGGCACAAGTGCATCAGGATGGGTATACCCTAAACATCCAATGGTGGATCGGAAGGACATGCAGAACCCACAATTCTCTTGCCCCATCTGCTACGTTTTCTAATGCTGTCGACGAACATTAGTGCGCTCTGCAGGGTCAGTCTGAAGACCCTGGAACATGCTCAGCAAATTTCTTCCAGCTTTACCGTACGTCCCTTTCATGGCGGCCGGCCGGTCGCCGTCGTCATTGGTGGCGGGCACCCGCACCGCATCCGAAGCCCTCTTCCCGTTCGTCTGTCTTATTTTAAGATAAATAAAACAAAACTAAGCTCTTAGATTAAGCATTTTAAGCTATGATGTCTCTATCTACAGTTTTCAGACAACTGTTGTTCGAAATAATCTATTTGGCATGTTAGGTGACCCTGACTTGCTCTTGATGGGGAAAATTCTAAAAAAAATTCACATCCTGCCCCACAAGCTTGAAATTTCCCGATGCGCACAGCCCTTTTCATACCTTGTTGTCGCATTAATAAGAACATTGGTAAAAAAAAAAAAAAAACAACCGTTGGAAATAAAAAATATTTGTTGCAAACCTGTTAGTATTGCAATTTGCAGTAAATTTACTCTCTCATTGAAGAGGGGTGATGTCATTGGAGGTATTGCGAACATAAAATATGTGCTTGTGGTCTGCTTTAGAAGTGCAAGTCTGTGTTAGAGGGGCAAGAGGTCCCGAGTTCAATTCTTGGGGGGGCGGGGGGGGGGGGATTTACTTGATTTACATGCAATCTTCGAGGTGTGTAGATCCGGAGTTTTTTCGGTCAAGTGGGGTAAGGGCAATACGGGTACACGGAAAGTAGGAGCTGCCAAGTCTTAACCTTGGAGTTCACGAACATCAATCCTTGAGCCCACAAAGCCACACGGGGCGAGATTTCCTCGTTATCAAAAAAAAAAGTCTGTGTTAGAGGGGGAAAAAGACAGGTAAAATATTCCTGTACTTTGATAAATGAGTTTTTTAACCAGAAAGATTTGGGTAGAAATTTGATTTAGGAGGTTTAAAAGGAGAGTTAATAATTTCAAGTTAAAAGATTTTGGTAGTTTAAGAGATTTGGGTAGGAATTTGATTTAGGAGGTTTAACAAGAGAGTTAATCTATGATCAAGTTAAAAAATTTTGGTAGTTTAACTCTATTTCTACTCACATGTCTATTTTTTAACCTCAAATTAAAATAAATATTTTTGGGTTAAATAATTCCTAAATAAAATAATAATTATTATTTAACTGTATTTCAAAAGGGGTCAATATGTGCGTGGAATCTGCTCCTAAAGCACAAGCTCCGAAGGCTTTGTGTTTGCCGCGGATAAGAAATTCTGATTGGTTCGACCAAATAATAAGCATTTTTCTTCTTAAATTATGACACGTAACGAGAGAATTATTTTTGCACGTATCCTTATTTGCTAAGGTTGCACAAAGCAAACTGCATCTAATAATGGGCATTTTTTATGGTCATCCCAGTTAAACACACAACTAAATGGGTTGTGGTATTTACGAGACCAGGGTCGACCGGAATGTATTGGGCCCGATTAGAGTTTGGGCCAGAGGAATTAGGCCGATTCCCATGTTCATGTGAGGTTAGATTTGGGCGTTCCTCGGCCATGCATAATCACAGACTTGTTGGAGGCCCAGTTGAGCTGTGCAAGAAGCCAAAACTCGACCCAATTTACTCTCGTATCGAGCCAAGCCGAACCGACTTAAGAGAATAGAAATACTTGCTGCACCGCATTAATTGCGGTGTAGCAACCATGACCTAAATTTCACCATTCAATGGGCGAGTGTTATCCGACCATCATCACTCCATATGCACATTTATTGTGCTCAACTCAAACGCATTTAATGCGCGTCCAGACACTTTTTATGCTCTATTAAGAATGTGGATATTCTCTTGAGTATGTGGATACTTTTAAAAGACTACATATGCCCCCAAGTGATGCTCTCATGAATATGGAGATACTTTTCAGATGTTGCATATACTCCTCAAGAGCTATATATGTTTGTTCTAAACTTAAATCGTACATACTCTTCAGAGACTAAAGATGCTCCCCGAAGAACATGGATGCTCCCCAAAGACTATGTAGTACCTCAAAAGATACATATATTTTGTTCTGAACTCTGATCATGTATGCTCTCTAGAAACCAAAGATATTACCCTGAGGATGTAGATGCTCTCTAGAGATTGAATATGCAACAAGAGATACATATTAATTAAACATGTTGAGTTGAGCATAATAAATACACTTAAGCACATTAAATGAGTTTGAACGCACATTGAGTAGTGATGGCTCACTGATTGCAAGGTGAAATCACGTGGAGTGATGATAATTAGATGACACTAGCCCATTGAAGGGCGAAATCGAGGTTATGATTGCGGTGCAGAAACGTTGGGTAGAGACTTGGTTCTAAATGGGCAGAGACGTGGTACTAAATGGGCGGGTCCCCCCCCCCCCCGGCTTGTTCGATTTATTGATATTTTTATAAACAAAATCTAACAACATAATATAAATAAATAAAGAAAACTCTTGTTGCAAACCCAATAGGGGTTTGCCACCTAATCTCTTAAGGTTAAATAACCATATCCCATGTCATGAGGTGGCAAACCCCCATTGAATTTACAATATTTATTGCAAACCAATGGTTTACACCAAATGGTTCTCATAAATAAATAAATTTTTATTTTCGGCGTCAGAGAGTTATTTGTCTGTCACGTCAGAACTCCTGACCGACGTGTCTTTACCTGAGCTTATCCAAAAGATATTGAAAGATGAAAAAATATTAAAAAAATTATAAACGAAGAATATTGATATATTATCTTAATTATTCGAAAGTGGTCCAAGTGACTGGTCATTAATAGAGTCATAAAATTTTTTCCCTGTTGTTTTTAAATCATTTGATTAATGAGGTGGAACATGGATTATCATGACCGGTTTATCAAAGAAGATTTTGGCCACGTTGGCCGAATATCTTAACAATATTCATCGGAGATTATCAAATAAATAAATAAGTAAAACCATATGTTTTTCTAACTAAGCAAAAATGACAAAAATGGCTTGTCAATTAATGGATAAATAGAATCAGCAGCTTTCTTGTTATTCGGAAACCATTTGATCGCTATGGGTTACCTTAACAGCCTTACCAAAAAGGGTTTTTGGCTTGTCTAGATCGTACAAGATCTTATTCGGCCCTGTACGTAGAAGGTCATAACAATGAGTTGATTCCGCAGATTTGGAAACCAACACGTTCACTGATATGGGTCTTCATCTATATATAGTACATATGATCCATTATTTCCTATCGGCCATCGCACGTAGAGACTGTGACCTCATTAATACTGCACAGCTTCCCTTTGCTCAAAGACCACACCTCGAAAGGGCCTCGGGTCGCCATGAACCCTGGCTGCTTCGGTTGCGGCAGCGATTCCGTGTTGTCTGCCAACATATCGACCACCAACGCCATCGTCGGCCGGTCCTCCGGCCGCTCTTGCACGCAGAGGAGTCCTACCTTGAAGCACTTGAGAACCTCGGTCGTGGAGAGGGAATTCGCCATGGATGAGTCCACCATCTCCATCCAGTTGCCTGCATTCCATAGGGACCACGCCTGCTTGGAATAATCTCCCAAACAAATTGTTAATATCCTTCCGTATTTAAGTAAACATATTTGTAAGGATATCTAGCTAGCTAGGAACCGTATGATCTTAACTTTTCAGAACACTCACATAGCCCAGGAGGTTGAGGTTGGGATCGGAGAGGTAGATGCCTCTGTTCCTTCTGCTGCTCACAATCTCCAACACCACGACCCCGAAGCTGAAGACGTCGGATTTAACTGAGAAGAGTCCCTGCATGACGTACTCCGGTGACATGTACCCGCTGCACAACATATGATCATAAACCAAAATCCTATAAACGTTGTATTATGCATGGTTCCAAAATCTCAGGCCAACTTAGCAGATAATATATACTTGATGAACACTTCCACCACATACTATGTGCCAACGACCCTCCTGGTGTTTGCTTCTGTCTGATCCCCGCTAAACATCCTTGCCATGCCGAAATCCGAGATCTTAGGGTTCATCTCCTTGTCCAGAAGAACATTGCTGGCCTTGAGATCCCTGTGGATGATTCGGAGTCTGGAATCTTGATGCAGGTAGAGCAGCCCTCGAGCTATCCCCTTGATGATCTTATACCGGGTGTTCCAGTCCAGCAAAGAACCCTTCGTTTTATCTGTCATTTATGGAGACACCGGAAACTTTAATAAGATCATGATATATTGCACGTACGAAGAGAACTTTGATATATATGCATAGATATATAACTCCTCTTTGAAACTTTATGATAACACCAAGTGGGCGAACCGAATAGGAAGGCGTCCAGGCTCTTGTTGGGCATGTACTCGTAGACCAGCATCCTCTCCTCCCCTTGGATGCAGCAGCCGAGCAGGCGGACCAGGTTTCGGTGCTGCAGCTTGGCGATCAGCAGCACCTCATTCTTGAACTCTTCCAACCCCTGCTCTGAGTTCCTCGCCAGCCGCTTGGCCGCCACCTCCTGCCCATCCCGCAGCCGCCCCTGTTTCGTACGTTACATGCATCACTTTATATACCCATATAGTCGTTAGCATCACCTGAAGTAGCTTCATCGCTGGTATATACTGTTGTGGTGTTCTCTCTCTCTCTCTCTCTCTTGACAGATAATGTATAAGAATCGTATTAAGCACATGAGGAGTGACTCAATTAATTAACTATTTCGTCATGTATTGCTCAAGAATTCAACTCCCAATAATATTAAATTTGTAAGAATTTATCAAGATTTATCCCTTACAATGTAATAAATTAATATTTTAATAAATGAAATTAAAAAAAGAGATCGTATTAACATTTTTTTTGTCCAAATTGGAACCCTTGCTAAAAAGGAGCTGCTACTTGTTAGCTATGAGACAAAGGAGCATGGAATGGAAACTAAGCCATGCCGCAATGAGTTAAAGGCCAGATGAAAGATTTACACCTCGAAAATATTGAATCCCCTCAAGATATCCTTCTCCAAAAAGCTAGTTTAGGGCCTCTGCTTTGTAAACACACAGCAAAGCGAAAGTAAGAGAGTTTACCACGTAAACGGGCCCAAACCCTCCCTCTCCGAGCTTGTTCTCAGGTGAGAACCCATCTGTAGCAGCTACTATGCTACTGAAATCGATCAGGGGCAAGTCGTGGTCGTCGCCCCCGCTAGTTCTCTTCTTGTACGCGCGGCTGGTCTTCTTCTTGGCTTTGGTTCCCGACGACCCAACCACGGCGACGTGGTAATTTTCCCCTAATCCTAAAAAAAATTCAGATGAAAGTGCAATGATCATTTTGTTTTCCTTCCATATATCGCTCACAGCACCGACCCGAAGTGGACAAAGTGTAAAGAGAAAGGCTTGGATTAATCACCTCTCACCGCGGTCGTCTTCCTCCACCACCACAGAAACCAGCATATGCTTCCTAGCGCCACCGTGCCTATCACCGCGCTCACCACCGTCACCGGCGACATGCGCTTCCTTTTCTTTTGGGAGGTGAGCTCCGAACTCGACGTTGCAAATTGCCCTAAACACCAACTACATCAAAAATATATAGATAGACTAACATAAATTTTAATTATCATCATAACTGGGAGCCACATCTCAGCATGCAGTTCTACGTTTAATTAGCCTTGGTAGGTGCGTCAAAAAAACAAAAATTTCAGAGCCGCACGTGGATCGATGGCAAGTATAGGATTGGGCCTGGGACCTGCGCGCGTCGGGTTTTGAGATTATGGTTCTGTCCAGATCATATGTCTTCCTGGCCCAATCCAGTTCTTTTTGTCAGGATATATATACGTACACATCTTGTATAAAAGATGAAGATAAGATATAACAGAAATTAATTAGAAGTCCCTCACAGATTTTTATTGTAACATAATTTAACATATATTGTAATAGGAGATAACATTTTGTAATGAGTGAGTTATAGCTCTGTCAAAAATTAGAAAATAAGTCAAATATCTTTTAAAGACTTCTAATTAAGTTACCCTAAAATAAATAGTGTAACGTTTTAATAACTCCACCAAAAATTTTGTTTAATAATTTCACCGGCCAAATAACTTGTGATATTTAATTTATAGATGTTAAAATATATGTGGTACAGAAATATGAACCCTTCGTGTAATTGCTCATTTATGTGTAGGGAGAACCCATTTTGGATTCGACTTGAGCTACTGCTCGGTCAGCTCATCCCCATACAATGCTTGAGCCTGGGTCCGACTCCGACTAACACCGGATTTGATGGGGCCCCCAACCCGACACCGTGCGTGAGGCCGAATTGGCATAGCACTCCAACTCACCTCGAAGACCAGCATTAACAATTTCCCATGATGTGAATTGCAAGGGTTGCAATTTGAGAACAAGGATATGATGTTGAGAAATATTATGTTTTTCATTAGTCAGAATATAATTTGACGTGGAGGGGCTGTACTCTTTTGTAGTGCGTCATGCGGAGGGACATAATTTTAAATGTATTTAATATATTATTTATTTTAAAATAATATACATAAATAATACATTAATGTACATAAATAACACATTGATAAGAATGTACACATCCATAAATTTGTGTGTTATTTTTAAGGTAAAAATAATATATTTTGTGTATTCTTATATTATTTGTGCATATTAATGTGCTATTTGTGTGTACCAATATATTATTTATGTATATTAATATATTATTTGTGTGTATTATTTAAAATTTTTAAAAAATATATTAAATATATTTGAGTCGTGTCCCTCCACGTGACATGTAATGAAGAGACACGACTCTTTCTCATCAAATTATGTTTTCAATTAATCGGAGTATAATATATCTACCAGTATCAATCAATCTAGGTTAATTAATTAAGAGTTTCTGTTAATTTTTTTACTTTTTTAATTTTTAATAAAAATATAATTCATTACAATAAATATTATCTCTTATCTTATGACAGCATATAGATTTCCAGTATATGTTAAGTCGGGTAGTGACATCTAATTAATTTGCCAATCAATCTATCCCACTAAATAACTTGCAATCCATCAGCTTAATTGTAATTAAGATCAGTCATGCTCGTAGGTGAGGTGGAGCATACCTAGATCTGCAGCCGCCACCCGGACGAACAGGTCCTGCCCTCCAATGGGGTACACCCTGACGTCCGTCACGTTGCCGTCCCAATGGATGCACCCTCCGCCCCCTGCTTCGGTGACCCCTGCGGTGGCGAAGGCCGTGCAGGAGCAGCTGCTCAAGCACGCCGCCCTGCAGCCCTCCAGCTCCATCGTGTGGTTCACCACAGCCGCCGACGTGTCCGGCAGCTTCGCCCCCGTGACCAGCACGAACCCGTCGGTCCCGTGGCGGCAGTCCAGCGCCGTCCTCCTCGCGCACCCGTCCCGTCCGTCCCGCAGGTACCGGGCCAGCGGCGACCGGGGTTTGAACCCCTGCACGCAGCTGCAGACGGGGGAGTCGTTGGTGTTGCAGATGCCGAAGGGGCCGCAGGGGCTTACGTTGTCGCACTCGTCTTTGGGCGCGAACCAGAACCGGACCCAAGACTTGGTGCCCGCGACCCACGCCATGTGCTCCACCACGCCGGTGGGCTGCGCCACCACCCTCGGCGGGGTGGCGGTGTACAGAGTGTCGAACCGGTAGTACACTTCGTCGGCGCCATTGTGGAAGCTGTAGGTGAGCATGTCGTACACGTTCCTCATCTCCGGGATGCCGCTGAAGCGCTGCCCGATCCACGGCCCCGCCCTCCACAGCTTCGTTGCCCCCTGCACCAGGAACATTTGCGGGTCGCCCTGTAGGTCCATGCCCATGGAGCACTGCCCCGGCGCCGGATCGTCCGCGCTCCTCCACGACGTGATGTTGCGGTTCCTCCCCGCCCGCAGGTCCCAACCCAGCTTCATGCCCGGCAGCAGGGAGTCCGTCGGGTAATCAAAGCTCTGCCAGGCAGGGGCACCACCAACGGAGCCGGTTACCACGAAGTTGGCGTTGTCCAGGAGCCTGGCGACAGGTCTAGCGACCCCCTCCGCCTCCCCCGTCGACCAGTACACCTCCCCCGTCGTGTCGGAGATGACGAGGCTGCCGTTGCTGTGGAAGGATAGCACACCGGTGGAGTGGTTGATTCCCCGCTCCCGGTTGGCCACCCAGATGACGGTCTGCTGGGAGATGGAGTTGTACCAGATGCCGAGGTACCGGGACCTGGAAATGCCGGGGGTGAAGAACCCCAGCCTGAAGTTACCGCCGGCGGAGATCAGGGACTTGCCGTCGGGGACCGTGTCGCCGGGTCTCATTGTGTCCGTGGCAGCAGCGGAGGTGGCGAGCAGAGCGGAGAGCATGGCGAGGAGGGATGGCCATCTGAGGTTAAGCCTCGCCATGGGAGATCGCACGCAGGGATGAGAAGGGGCCAAGGGGGATGTTCTCCAATTCATTCCATTATTATATATATATATATATAAATAAATGCTATAGTGGTCCATTCATCAAGAGGGTGTTCTTTAAATATTCCTATATCATTCTTTATTAAATTAGATTCCGAAATTAAAATGGATGTTTCCACTTCGGTATTTAACAAAAAAAAATTCAAAAACAGAAGTGGAATACAAAGAGGTGTTTCCCGCTATATGATCTATTTTAGTTTTTAATCATCAAAATGTAAATAAAATCGTAAAAAAGGATGCAATTATATTTCTATAAGTACTCTACATATCCGTAAATACAAACCACAAAATTGAAATGCAAATCTATATATCTACAAATTATATAGTTATAATCTATTTCATATTAGTTTTTTAAAATAAATTAATATTTAATTACCCCATCTGTTAAAATATTTAGATAACAATTAGAAATTGGTAAATCCGAAAATCACATAGACCAACTACAAGTTTCAAAATTAAATCCATTGATCCACAAATTACATAGTCATATAATATTCCACCACACCATATTTATATAGCTAATACAAATTTATAGATGCACAAGTTATAAACGTAAACATAGAATTATTAATATTTCAACAATAGTCTAGTACAAATGGCGCACACATCCATAAATTACACAGTTCTTGTACATACGATCTTTCCTTTTACGGATAATAAATGCTATGTTAATGAAGAGATTTACAGTACTGGATTAGTGTTTTATTGCATCGCTGTGGAATTAGTATTATTTGAAAATGGTAATAGTTGTTGAACCTAAGAAAAATGAATTGCCATGTATTTATAACCACAAAAAGGTTGGGAAATATGAATTTCTTATTTAAATAAGCTCGATGTAACTATTGGCTCAATATTTGAACAAGTCAACTTTGGATAAGTTTAAACTCAGCTCGATCGCCTACTATTTAAATAGCTCAACTTGATTAAAGAATTAAAAAATAATGAACACGTACACAAATTTTGAATAGGAGTAAACTTGAATATGTTGACTTATTTATCTCAAATAAGGGCAGAAATATTCGCGGTTGTGTGTTTAGATTTAGCTGGTGTTTTATAGCACTTTTTCAAATGTTTAAAATCTAATTCATTAACTAATCTCTAAATCTGAAAATTAAAAATACTTAAATACATTAAGACTTGAAAGAAAATTGTTTGATAACTAATTTAAATAATATTTAATTAAAGACAATGATATACATTTTGACAGTCGACGATCGGCATCTAATGATCGATGTTTGGCAGTCGACGCCCAGTGTTCGATGATCGGCAACTGGAGCCTGATTGCCGGCACTCGATGGTTTGACAGTCGATGCCCAACGGTATGACATTCGACGCCTGATGTTCTGACGTCGACGCTCGGCGCCATGCACCATTGCCGACATCCTGGCGTCGACTGCCGCTTGATAGCCGGGCGTCGACTATCCACTACAGGAAGTTGTTCTATTTACAGCGATAAAAGTCGCCGTAAAAAAGTTAAATGTCGCCATTAAAGACTTTATACGGCGACATTTTAGTCGCCGTAGGTCGCCGCGAAAAACTTTGTCGCCTTTGACTTTATACGGCGACATACTGTTATCGCCGTATAAACTAATTTCTAGCGATAACATTGTCGCCGCATAAATGTTTTTACGGCGACAATATCGTTGCTATAAAATGTGTTTAACGGCGACATTTGTCGCTATATAATGCTTTTTGTGGTAACATTACAAAAGCCCTGGGCGTGTGAGTATGTCGCTGTAAATAGTCATTTGTAGCGACTATTGTCGCTATAAGTAATGCGTAAAATTTTACGCCGTCCGTCGAATTCTTAATGTAAACCTGTACAAAATACAATTATAAATTTCAATCTATACTATTAAATTTCAATCTATACTATTTTTACACAATCAACAATCACATCACAAAAATTAAAAAAATCACATTTGCATAAAATTGAATAAAATTCAACATTTAACATATTAAATTACATAATAAGTTTAGTCATCTACTATTACATCAAGATCAATGTCCAGATCCCAAATCCCTATGAAATTGAGACATCATATCCATGAACTTTTTGTTAACCATCTCGTTCAATTGTGATGACATTTCTTCATGTTGTCTATCAAGTTTTTCTTGAATCTTATCCAGATCATCTCTTTGTTTGGAAATTATCTCTCCTCCATTTGTATCATTCTCTCCTCCTCCTGTCCTTCACTTGGGATTGAAATCCAGCAATGGTAGCAACTGTAGTAGCTGATTTTGAAGGTGGCTTTAGACCGCAACCTCGTCCTCTGACATGGCCAGATCTCTGTCCAACCACGGAGCTAAGTACCTCCTCTGGAGTTGATGCTATTGTGAGTCACATGATTGTGATGCAAGCTCTTCTAATTTATCTTTGACAGTTTCCCTATTTTATGAGTTAGAAAAAGACAGAATTAGAGAAGAGTTAATGTGAATAATTCAACAAATCACATCATCAGATAATAAATAATGACTATAACAAATACAAATATACATAAACTTCTCTTGAATGTTCACTTCCCCAAGCGCCATCTTTTTTTTTTGTGTTAATCTCCAAAGTTCATGTGCTGCAGGCTCCTCTCCCTCTTCATTCCGCTGTTAAAACAATAATAGTTGTAACATTTAAAAAAATCATATATAATTAAAGTTAGTAAAAACTTAAAAATTTATGTACCTCTGTCCAACTAACTTGCTTGAATGATCTTCGTCCTGTGACATGACTAATCACCTGCTTAGAACGATTAACTTTGTTTCTTTCACTCATTGCCTATATTATAAATGAAGAGATATTATAATTGAACAAATATGTATTTCTATAAAAATGAAATAACAATTATTTTAATACCTTGAATTTTGACGATCCAAAATAATTTACCAACCATGCCCATTCATTAGCATTTATATCCTCTGGAGGATTCTGCAGACGTGCCTCATCAGTTGCGTAAGATTGATAATGATGATATAATGTGCATCGAACATCTCGATATCTCCGACCAGTTATCTCATAAATAATTTCCGAATGTGGATATCATTGCAGACTTCATCTCCAACTTTAAGCTCAATTTATCTTGCACACATTTAGATATATGGATTATCAAATGTGAATATAATTCTAACAAAATATCAAACTCACTCAAGCATGAATAAACATTTACCAAAAGTTTTTCATAAATCTTGTCCTTTCTATCTTCAGGAACATCGCGCCAATAAGACACATCAAAAGAAGCGCACAGTGTTACCAGTCGAGCTATCTCACCAACTAAACTATCTGCATTTTCACCAAATGGTCTCCTGAATTCCATGTCAATTTGAACAGGCAATTTTACATTGTTATATGCTCTAATTTTCTTGAATGTTTCAAGTCCTTTAAACTTCCCTCGACTTTTTCGAATCTTGCTACTTGTAGGAACATTAGATGCATTGGTGGAGCCTGCTCAAAATGAAGATGTTTAAGTACTATTAGTCATATGTATGCTATAATATCATGCAAAGTTTATAAAAAAAATCACCTTGAGATGATGGTGTCTGACTAACTTGGTGGTTGGTTCCTTGTGAACTTACCATGTTCTAAGCAAAAAAAAAAAAAAGCAGAAAGCAACATCGTTAATAGCATTAATTAACCAAAAAATAACATAAAACAATTTAATAAGGTCATCAATAAATTTTCTTATCTCCCTTCAATGCTCGTCCAAGTTGCATCTCCTTGTACTAAAAATCTATTTTCAAGTGCCTATTGACAAGTGA
This sequence comes from Colocasia esculenta, assembly GCA_014218235.1. Classification (NCBI taxonomy): domain Eukaryota; kingdom Viridiplantae; phylum Streptophyta; class Magnoliopsida; order Alismatales; family Araceae; genus Colocasia; species Colocasia esculenta. The sequence goes on along the minus strand of CM024758.1, from coordinate 150,953,841 downwards.
CAACCTGAATAAAATCTGTGCCATATTGTTTAAGGGGAAGTGTACACCATGCCCCACAGTCTACTCTGGCACAGCAAAGTGGCCCAAGAATAAGTGCATGTGAGAGTAAGTCACCAACATAGAAAATATAAATGGTAGTGATGATTATGCAAACTCCTTTTCCATTTGATGGGAGGATGAAAAACAAGAGTTATGTCTCAAGGTTCCCACTGGTTTGTCCATAAATTGCATCTCATGTGGGAGGGACAAACCCTTCCTAACCATGAAGGTAGGGTTATCTCGGTCCCCCTGCTCAAAAAAAAATATTCAAAGGCTGCAGAAGAAATATTTGCTATGTTTTAGGACTGGTTTCAAGAACTGTACTGATCCAGATATGTTATGGTTCCCTGGCCAGTTATGTAATGCCTAGTTGATTTAAAGTTGCAGCTTTTCCCCTGGCTTTAATGCCAAATTAGAAGTTCTTTCCTTCCCTGATTTACTGAAATTGATACTTTCTATGTATAAGAAATGCATGGTCATGTTAGCATTTTGCCATTCTTATGCATGCGCAGAAAATTCCACATTACATATGTTTTATTGGGCAATTGCTTCATAGATTTACTGTAGCCCATTAGTCTTATTCTTAGTTCTTTTATAGTTTTATACTACTGCCTATTGTTGATAACTGACGATTTCAGCTGATTGAAACAGGCAAACTTATCGGATTCGTGTACACAATGTGGGTATCTCTACCAGTTTGAACTTTAGTCCAGAGCTACCACTTGGATAGATATGCATTTAGTGTTATTATGATTTCCTATAGTTGCTGACATTTTCATGTCTCTAGGTGGTGAGAAGCTAATTAATTACTAAATCATATCATCTTCATTCAATCAACTCTCTCACTTAATTTTGCTCATACACTAAACCCAAAATTTTCTGAACAAGTTAATAGAGAAAAAAAAATCACTCAATTTTGTAGCACATCAAGCAAAACCCATGAAAGGATGAGGGAAAAAAGACAGATCTGATGACTTTTCCTATCCAAGGTTCTAACTGTTAGTCTGATTTGTCTTGCATCCAAATTGAAATATGTATAAGTTCAATTAACCAAAAAATAACATAAAACTATTTAATAATCTGTCAAGATAATACCCTCAAATATGATAATCTGTCAAGTTAAATACCTGAAATATGTACAAGCCGCAGTGTCATACAAACAGGAAACACATTCTTCAAATTAAGACTGAACTGGGAATTAATGTATGATGCATAATCAAGAAAGTAAAGATGATGAGGAGAAGGTAGATTAGCATCTCCCCTTTCCCTAAATTCTCAATTATTCAAAGGGCATCAAGTTAGCTTATTAGAGAAATTATGGGCAGATTATTATAAGTCCTGGTACTAGCTTGAGGAGATGCTGGAAAGCTTAAAATCAAAGCTGAGGTGGTGATTAAACTAGTTGCACAGCTTGCACTCCTTTCAGCTCATGAAGCTTTCTAGAAATACATTAAGTAGGAATAAACACAGAATTAAAAGATCAAAGTATTATTTCCCATAATTTTCAGGTCTTCAGTTTTTTTCAGAATCAAGCAGAAATTGAGAGCAAGAGATTATAGTTAATGTTTTATCTAATGTTATCTAATGTTTTATCTATTGAAGTATGAACTCCTTTGTGTGGTGCAAAACTGGCCAGAGTATATATTGGAAATAATGCCAACACTTGTTTGATTAAAATTAGCAGAACTAATAGATGTTTGGAGTCCATCACTTTCACATGAGATCCCTAAATGTGATTAGGACTGAAGATTAGACCTGATTTCTGAAAATTAATCTCTTGGCCAGACCACAATGTGAACTCCTGAAGAATGCTCGACCTCTAATATCTCTTTCTCTTCTGCTCTCCCAAGATGATTATATCATCAGCACAAAGAATATGTGTGATATATAGTAGGGGATCTTTCATTAATCTTGAAGCATCTAATACCTCCTCTTCATATCCTCTTTGCAAAGAGACATGAGAGAGCCTCCATACTGAGAATGGAAAGATAGGGGATAGAGGACACTCCTGGCTAATGCCTTTGGATGGATGAATAAACCCACAGCCCTCCCCATTAATATTAACAGAGTAAGTTACAGAAGTTACACAAGCCATGATCTGGCCAATTGCCTTTTCTAAAAAACCATGTCTTTCTGAAGATTATGTATTGTATTTGAATCCACAATTCTGTTGTCTTGAGCTGACAATCAGAGAGAGAACAGTTAGGCCGGCATGTTTTAATGAAGATCATATATACCATTGTTGAAAATCCAAGGGACGTGTCTGCAAATCCAGTCAACATCTTCAAGATCAGTCAATCCCACAATAAAGGAGTTCGCTTGGTAATTTAAGAACTTCCAGCACCTTTTAGATTCCATAATTTAGCAATCCAATCCTCTAAGACCCTGGTCGAGTCTCTTTATCAGTTAATAGTCGTATAATCAAACTATACCGCCATCTCTCCTTACCATCAGTGACATTTAGCTCAAAGATTGCGATTTCCTCTTCTTCTAGAGCAGCCATTAAATGCTTGAAATTCTGCAATATTTCTTCTTCTTGTGGGTCCAAAAGACTATCCTCCTCCGTAGACTTCTCCATCGCAGTACCACACAGGAGATAAGAGTTCTGAATCAATTTAATTAGGCAGTTAAATTAGGCAGTTCTTATAATATAACTATCTTTAGTAGGGTGAGATGTCCCTATCTGAATCAATTTAATTAGGTAGTTAATTAGGCAACCAGCTCAATCATCAAGCTCTGTAATTAATTGATGTGAAACGAAGAAGCACCTACATGCAGTGGGCTCAGTAGTGTCTTTTCTCACTTGGCAGCAAATCAAGAGAGCTGGCATTTAGCTTTAGCTTACCTTTTTGCCTTTCTTTCATGATTTGAAGGTTGAGAAACCAATTCTCAACGTCCTCATCTTTCTACATATGACTGTACTTCCAATCTTTATTCCAAAATTTGGTGTTACAGTCCACTAACTTTCAAAATAGATTTATTGTCCATGACAATTCACATTTCATCTGATGGCATTTGTATAACAGTTCCACTAACCAGTTTATAAGCTTATAGCATTTAGTCTTTAGCCTTTAGATAAAAAAAATAGAAAGAACACTTTTAGATATATAAGCACAGTCGTAAATCACCAACAAAGGAGCAATATGAAAAAAAAAAATTCCCAAAAAAAGTTAGAAAATGGCAAACGCTATAAACACAAAAAGAACACTGTTGGATATAAAACACAGTCGTAAATCACCAACAAGGAAACAAAGGATGCAATATGAAAGAAATTCCCAGAAAAAGGTTAGAAAATGCCTTTACCTACTCCTGATGAACACACTGTGGCAGACGGCCTACCAGGAAGGTGTAGGCGATGAGGGTGGCAGGGAGAGCTCCATGGGACTTGTGGGCTGACGATGGGAGTCTTCGACTCCGTGATGGGGCTTATGATGGGAGACTCAGATCTCAGACCTGAGGTCCGTGGTGATACCTCCTGCTGCAACGGGAAGCACACCCACGGGTGAGATCTAAAAATTAACAAAGAAAGAGAAAAAAAAAATAGATGAACAAACCATGGAAGAAGATCCGTACCAACCAAAGGCCTGCTCTCCTCGATGATCCAATATAGCTCTCCAGAGATGGAGACGGCTACCTCCCAAGGTGCTCGCTGCTCCGCCCACGCCAAGCAATGGAAGAGATGCTCGCCTCCGCCCGTGCTTGCTGCTCCACGAAGAGGGAAGAGGGAAATGGAAAAGGTGCTCGCCTGTGCTCGCCTCCGCCCGTGCTCGCCTCCGCCCGTGCTCGCTGCTCCGCGAAGAGGGAAATGGAAGAGGTCGCTGCTCCGGAAGAGGTCGCTGCTCCGCGAAGAGGGAAATGGAAGAGGGGCCGCGGGAGGGTTTGGGGGAAAGAGGGAAGAGGGGCCGCGGGAGGGTTCGGGGAAAGAGGGAAAAGGGGCGCGAACGGGAAAGTTTGGGGCTTTTACAGCGACCAGAGTCGCCGTAAAAGTGAGTTATTCACGGCGACTATTTCTTTCGCTGTAAAAATTTCAGCAAAACCCTACCCACCCCAGGCGCGCTCTCTATCGGGACAATTAATTTTTACAGCAACATATCTAGTCGCCGTAAAAGTGATCTTTTATGGCAACTTTTCCTGGTCGCCGTAAATGATTTGCTGCAAAAGCCCTCCCTCCTAGTAGTGATCGGATCACCGGGTGTCGACCGCCAAGTGTCGGGCACCGACTGTTAGGAATCGGCCGCCAGATGTCGAACCACAGGATTCCGGCTACCGTCGAGAGCCTCGTAGGTTTGAAATAAAAGTGACATATCTTTAACTTTTTTTAAGACATAAGTTTAGAAGTTTTATACAACAGTCTGAAAATACAATGTCTTATCACTTTAGATAGAAGACATCTATTAAATATTATCAAATCCACCCATAGTTGTGCTGAAGAAGAAAAATAATTATTGTTAAGTGGCTGAAATCAAAATTACTCTTTGTTAACCTCTATAATTGAAACCAATGTTATAACCTATAATCTGAATTAATTTTAAATAAACTTTGACATCGAAACACATTTAGTTACCTATCAAAAAATTAATTTAGATGCCTTTATAGAGAAAATTAAATTAAATTCCCTTTAAAAACACAAAAAAAATAATTGTCCTCTTAAATTCTCTTAACACCAAATAACTCGTTACATCAATATATTTGCACTATAAACACGGTTGTACCGTGCTACAAAGGATCTATAGAGTATGTTTGGAAGTTTCACCAAAAACTCTGTCAGAAGAATATTTATACATTGAAAAGCTTAATGCAGCTTGTTGCATTTGTAAGTGCAGTAATATGGTACTTACATGACATTATGTTAGATGCCATGTAAGTTGATAAGTGGCGATAATTGGCGATCAATGGCGACGATCGACTGCAACGGTCGCAACTAGCAGTGATGATTGATAGTAATTGATTGTTGACGACAGACAACTATATTCTAAAATATAAATTTTAGATTCTTAAATACAAACTTTAGTCTCTACATTGTAAATTTTAGACTTCAAAATATTACTCGTAGAATTTAAAAATACTGAATAAATTTTTAATAGTAATTTAAACTCTAAAATATTTATTTGATTTTAAAAATATTATCTAAATTTTAATAATAATTTGAACTCTAAAATATAAAAATTTGACTCTAAAATACAAATGTTAGATAAAATATAGTAACTTTAAATCTCACAGTCAATCATCACTGTCGATCACCGTCATCGATCACTATCGATTATCGATTGTCGTCACCACCCACACTACTCACCATGGTAACCTGCTGCCCTTCCTATCTACTTGGACGTATAACAATCTGTCTAAGACTATATTAGAGGTCATGCAACCTATCACGCATAGTCTACATACTTTCTTCTCATTTGCAGTGTAACATAACGTCTAATATTGCACTTGTTTCTCATTTAGACCATAAATTTAGCACAAGGAGAGAGAGAGAGAGAGAGAGAGAGAGAGAGAGAGAGAGAGAGAGGAGAGAGAGAGAGAGGAGGAGAGAGAGAGAGAGAGAGAGAGAGGAGAGAGAGAGATGAGAGAGAGAGAGAGAGAGGAGAGAGAGAGAGAGAGAGAGGAGAGAGAGAGAGAGGAGAGGAGAGAGAGAGAGAGAGAGAGAGATTGGATGCCCACTAAAAACTACTGAAACTTAGAGCGATACAAACTCAGTCCACCACTCATGAGTCCAAAAACGGGCAAGGTAACGATTTAGTGAAGTGCACAAAAAATTAAAATAATTATAATGAAAATAAATTACAATATTAAGTGTACGTAGAGGTACGGTTTAATCTCATATCAGAGATAAGTAAAATAAGTATATATTTATAAGTAAAATATATTCCTTTTCTAAGAAAAAAAAAACAAAATTCTAAAGAAGGGACAATACTTGTTGAGTTGAGTATATTAAATCTACACACTGTCTTCATTAAGTTACCCTAAATGAAAGTACAAGTAAAAAAATGATACACTTTCCATGTGAGGCATGCCTGTCCACACAATTTTTTGTTGCCATTAGAGCTACCAATGGATACCCAAATATGATATTTTGATTCGTTTCTACAATTTTTATAAGATTCAGAACTCTAATAAAATAAATCCAATAATTTATAAGATTTTGAATCAAGTTTTCGAATACTATAGGATGAAACAAATGTTTCCAAATCCACAAATCCATTCTGACCGATTATTCGATTGGAGAAGCAATTACAACTACGCTTAGGTATTTGACGACAACTTTAGACATAATAGTGTTATCATGACTCACATATTTTATTTTGTAGGGGATATTATAATGACAGATGGAGAGAATGTGGTCGGTGAATGGAGATGTGTGTTAGATTTAATATTGTATTAGTTATTATATACTATAAGTTGTAGTTGTGACTATATAATTTGTGGGTTGATAAATTTACGTTTTAAATTGTGTGATTTTAGTTCATACATCCTATCATTTCTATGCGTTCTTGTTCTATGAATTTATGATGGTTATTACTGTCATGCCCCGCCAATTTAGCAGCGGAATAAATCGGGGAGGCATGAACAACGAGTATGGTAACGAAAATTGCGCATACATTCACAAATATCAGAGCAACTAATGAACAATAATTGCAATAAAATTCATCATTTTATTGATAATTCATCTAATCTATTACAACCACTAATTCAGAGCCAAAACATAGGGCTCAATGACATTATTACATTGGATAAGAAATCTAAAGCAAATATCTAACTAGACTCTAAGGTACTAATGGCATTCCATCGCTATGACTTCAGGACGCTCATCACTCCAGTCCAATCCCGTTGTCGTGTGTAAGGTCATCACTTGACTTACCTAAAAACACAATAACAAATAACGAAGGGTGAGCGATAACGCTCAGTAGGACTTAATATCTCGTGTAAACAAGTATGTTTTAAGTGATTATGTCTTGTAACGTAGGTTAACTAGAGAGAACGATCATGTATAGTCAGAGAGTAATAGTACAAGATAACAAGTGAATGATAATATATTTCTCAAGAGTATTGTAAAATTAGGATGACAACATAACGAGATAGCGTGTAACAAGATAGTGTATAACAAGATAGCGTGTATCAAAATGATATGTAAGGGATAGCTTGTATCAAGGTGGCGTGTAACGAGATAGCTTGTATATCAAGATAGCGTGTAACGAGATTGCATGTAAAGAGATAGCGTGTAAAGAGATAACATGTAATGAGATAACGTGTATGGTTACATCACGGTGCACTAGTCGAGTACGACAATAGTCACTTTGGATAGTAGCCGTTTAACGATAGTACATTTCGTCTGAACTCCTCAGACTAATGTTAATCAGTCAGTGCTAGCACACTAATAGCACAGAACTGACACAATATGTCTGAACTCCTCAGACTAATAGTAAAACAATTAGGTGTCTAGCCAATGTCGAGATAGTCAGAACCGGTGCAATGCATACACCGTCAATAGCCCCTGCAGGTATTTTCGGGTGGCTCTCTGCCCCCAGGACTAGATTTGAGCCCCTCGGACACTCTCTGTGCCCTGCACACTATGCATTCAAGTCAGGAGGGTCACCGGACCCATATTATGGCGCTAGACAGTCATGTATAGTACAAGCAATGAGAGCCACAACAGCTCAAGAGTTTCAAGAGAGTACTAGATGAATAGACGAGATAATAGAGTGAACGTGAACAGATGAGAGTACAAGGATAGTAGACGAGATAGAGGTATAATCGTAAAACAACGATAAACCACGATAGTACGGTTGCACAGTACCAAGTCGGGTACCGGCAGTCAGGTAGAAGTCATATCTGCCCATTAGCTGTGCCGCGTACACGAGCCAGATGGTCCGCGTGATCACAAGATAAGAGAGATCTCACTAAGGCCGATTGGATTGTACTGATCCCTAAAAGTGTAACAGGATTTAAAGGTACAACCAGCTCGTCGGCTAAGGACGTGCGCCAAAGCCAAGAAGACTTACGGAGACCTTGACAAGGAGTCCCTAGTCCAGTCGAGAGTATTCCCGTGGAGAGGTGGTCCAAGTCAAGAAAAAGTATGTAATGAAACGTTGTCTGTCTTGCCTCGAGTGCTTGAAGGCAGAGGGACGCGATAACGGTGTACAAATCACGCGAGTAAAACGAAGACATGTGTCATTTAAATAATAGGAAATTAGGTAGTTATTTCACTTAATTACCAGATACATTATTGAGTAATTAATAGGGTCAAATGGCAATAAACAATGTTTAGTGTGCAAGTGTAAAGAAATCATGAGAATAGAATAAGTCGTGCTCACGGCTTTTAAATTAATAAGAATCATTTAAATATTATCCAATAAAATATTCAGATCATTTATTAAGCTTAACAGTACATGGTTTAACTTGTACAAGGATTAGATGACATTTAAAGCAGGGATATAAGAGCAATTAAAGGTTCTGGCCGAAATTGTAAAGAGGTGACAGGGTGCATGGGTGCGTTACGCTTAGTGTCGCGACGGGGTATCCCGTCGCGATTCTGGCCGCGGTGGTGCGGCCTGGCGCGACAGGCGAACCGGCCTGGCCTGGCCTGGTTCGGGTTTGGGAACGCGGCGGTGAGGCCCGTCGCGTTCATGACGCGACGTGGAGGCCTACCGCGACACTCCTGTTATCGCGGCGTATCGCGCCGTTGCGATAACAGGGGCGGTCCAGTCTTTCCCCTTTTTCTCTGAGTAGACCCTTCTTGACACAGGGTCATTCTAAATTCAGTATAAAATCGTACGGTGATCCAAAAACCACGAAACCAGTTTTAAAAGAAAGTAGACATGTATATCTATCAACATGCACGATTAATTTGAAAATAGACAAGGTTTAGACATGCATTGATCATGTTACTTTTTGGTGACCTAAACAGGCGCAGTTAGGGTCCAATGAATTAATTAGAGACCTATACATGATAAAAAATTATGAAACTAGCGGCGTTTGCAATCTAACACGTATTAGTATTTATCATAATTGTATCATGGAAGGATGTCAAGTTTGCACGAGGTTAAAAAGGAAACAAGGAGGGTCTAGTGCACAAGTCTGATAGATATTCAAAGATTTAATTCTCCCTCATGGGAGATTGAAATCAAGCAAGACTAGGGGCGTTTGAAAGATATTACATGGTAGTATCAATGAGAATTTTCTCATAGCATGGAAACAAGTACGTGCAAGTTATTAGAGAAAACATGAGATTCGGGTTCATGGTGACAGCAAGATTTCACGAATTAAATTCGCCCAAATGAGTGAACAAAATACCACGAAACTATAGGGCTTTTGAAGAGGTACATGAAGGCTACCTAGGGTAATTATTTCACGATTTTAGCTTGAGAGATTGCCTACCTTTTTCGTGAAGGAAGAAAACCCTAGTTTTGGTGACGAAAATCCTCCTTGTTCTAGCCTCCTCCTCCTTGCTCCTTGGTCCAGATCTTCTCCTCTTCCTCTCCAAAAGTCTTAGCACGAAATTGTGGGGTGTTAGGGTCAAATGGGGGGTGTTTTGATGGCTTGTAGAGTTCTAAATCACCTAAAACTCTTTCCTCCTCATTTAATTACAAATTTCCATAATTATCACATATTTTTCTTGCTATATCTATCTAATTGGGTAATGGAGAGGTCTAATTTCGTGGGTAATAGTTTAGGATAAGATTATGACTCTTATTAAGATATATATGAGTCATATTAGTACTTTAATGACCCCTTTTTAATTAAGAGATAATATAGTTACGAATTTCCCTATTTAATTTGGGTCTCTTATATTTAACCCAATTGTCTCTCATCTAAATCCCAATTTTAGATTAGGATAGAGTCCTATTGAGTTATACTAGGTTTAGAACTCTTTCTAAGATGATTAAGAGTTAAAATACTCATTATCTTAACCATTTTCTATTTATTAATATTTTAGGTACGAATTTCACTTATTTAACTCTCATCTCATGGTGGACTCTTCATAATTGGGCCCAAAACTTTATGTTAGGACCATTAGTAAAACACATTACTAATTTGACTTAATGGGTATTGATTTAATTCCAATTATTCACCATTTATCCTTATGTAAATCTATTTATCACACTTATTCAAGTAATTTCATATTTTTATTTCAATTAAATATTATTCATGCCAATATTTCTAACCTTCATCATTTGGGCTCTTACTGTTGGCCCAATAACTCGTGTGAGCTTAATTGTACAACCCATGTACTTACTTTACTTATTGGATTTTTAATTATCATTTTATTAGAGAATTTATTAATGGGCCAAGATTGTTCATTGGTCCAAATATCATAATGGGCTATCATCCCATATTATTTAAAGTCTACCCTCATATTTATTTTTATTTATAATCCACTTTGGGTCATAAAATAATGAGTTCTTCGACTTATTCTTTAATTATGCTAATAAGTCGCATAAATTCTTAAACTAAGTCTAAACGATTTTTCTATGCCCAGATTTCATGATGAGTCATTAGAGAACATTATTTAAAGTATAACTACTATTTTTACAAAATTTTTATAGGGATTCATACGCATGCAATAATGACGTGTATCGTTTTAATTAATTGTATTTATAAATAGATAAAATTTCAATTTATCCAAAATTTTTAATTAATAGATTTTTCAGGATACTACATCCTCCCCCACTTAAATAGAATTTGGTCCCCAAATTCATATGATATGATATGACTATCAATTTATTCTGAATATTTCATTCTATCATCTCCACTAATCCCCTGCAAGCAATAGAATTAACTTTATTTATTTTTAGACTTTGGGTGCTAAAGTATTACCAAGTTGATACATATATATATATAGATAAATGTATTCAAATCTTAACTATGGTTCTACCCATTCTCACATAGGTATGGTGGTTGACTTAGACACGTGTCAGGGTAGTTCACCTAGAACATCCTAGACTTAAATATCCTGATAAGGACATCCTAGGCTCTGATACCAACTGTCATGCTCCGCCAATTTAGCAGCGGAATAAATCGGGGAGGCATGAACAACAAGTATGGTAACGTAAATTACGCATACCTTCGCAAATATCAGAGCAACTAATGAACAATAATTGCAATAAAACTCTTCATTTTATTGATAATTCATCTAAACTATTACAACCACTAATTCAGAGCCAAAACATAGGGCTCAATGACTTCATTACATTGGAAAAGAAATCTAAAGCAAATATCTAACTAGACTCTAAGGTACTAAGGACATTCCATCGCTATGACTTCAGGACGCTCATCACTCCAGTCCAATCTCGTTGTTGTGTGTAAGGTCATCACTTGACTTACCTGAAAACACAATAACAAATAACGAAGGGTGAGCGATAACGCTCAGTAGGACTTAATATCTCGTGTAAACAAGCATGCTTTAAGTGATTAATGTCTTGTAACGCAGGTTAACTAGAGAGAATGATCATGTATAGTTGAGAGAGTAATAGTACAAGATAACAAGTGAATGATAATACATTTCTCAAGAGTATTGCAAAATTAGCATGGCAACATAACGAGATAGCGCGTAACAAGATAGTGTATAACAAGATAGCGTGTATCAAAATCACATGAAATATGATAGCTTGTATCAAGGTGGTGTGTAACGAGATAGCTTGTAAAGAGATAGCACGCAATGAGATAACGTGTATGGTTGCACAACGGTGCACTAGTCGAGTACGACAATAGTCACTTTGGGACAGTAGCCGTTTAACGATAGTACATTTCGTCTGAACTCCGATCAGACTAATGTTAATCAGTCAGTGCTAGCACACTAATAGCACAGAACTGGCACAATATGTCTGAACTCCTCAGACTAATAGTAAAACAATTAGATGTCTAGCCAATGTCGAGATAGTCAGGATCGGTGCAATGCATAACACCGTCAATAGCCCCTGCAGGTATTTTCGGGTGGCTCTCTGCCCCCAGTACTAGATTGGAGCCCTTCGGACACTCTCCGTGCCCTGCACACTGTGCATTCAAGTCAGTAGGGTCATCGAACCCATATTATGGCGCTAGACAGTCATGTATAGTACAAGTAATAGGAGCCGCAACAGCTCAAGAGTCTCAAGAGAGTACTAGATGAATAGACGAGATAGTAGAGTGAACGTGAATAGATGAGAGTACAAGGATAGTTGACGAGATAGGGGTATAATCGTAAAACAATGTTAAACCATGATAGTAACGGTTGCATAGCACCAGGTCGGGTACCGGCAGGTAGAAGTCACATCCGCCCATTAGCCGTGCCGCGTACACGAGCCAGATGGTCCGGCGTGATCACAAGATAAGAGAGATCTCACTAAGGTTGTTTGGATCGTACTGATCCCTAAGAGTGTAACGGGATTTAAAGGTACAACCAGCTCGTCAGCTAAGGACGTGAACCAAAGCCAAGAAGACTTACGGAGGCCTTGACAAAGAGTCCCTAGTCCAGTCGAGAGTATTCCCGATGGAGAGGTGGTCCAAGTCAAGAGAAAAGTGTGTAGAAAACGGGTCCGTCGTGCCTCGAGTGCTCGAAGGCCGAGGGAAAACGGTAACGATGTACAATCACGCGAATAAAACGAAGACATGTGTCATTTAAATAATAGGAAAAATTAGGTAATTAATTTCACTTAATTACCAGATACATTATTGAGTAATTTACTAAGGTTTAATGGCAACATGATGGTTAAGTGTGTGCAAGTGTATGAAATCAAAAGAGCATGATGGATTGTGCACAAGTCTTTTAAATTAATTAGATTCATGCAATTTATTGCACATTAATATTTATTAAGATCAAATTATGAATAACAATATTTAATTAAGGCTAAACAATGGACAATTAACAAGTAGAGCAAGGGTATATAAGCAATTTCGGGCTTTGGCTGATTTTCTGTTAACGCGACGGGGGTACCCGTCGCGACTCCAAGTCGCGACAAGGCGGCTGGGCTCGACAAGTGAATCCGCCGGTCTGGCTCGGTTCGGGGTGGATATCGCGGTGGTTAGGTCACCGCGTTCTTAACGCGACATGATGGCGGGACGCGACCCGACTGATAACGCGGCGGGTCGCGCCGTCGCGATATCAGGAGAGTCTGGCCCTTTTTTCCCTTTTTCCAGGGTTGATCAGATTTGAAACAGGGCTCTTATAAATCCAATATAAAATCGTATAATGACCAAAAATTACGAATCCAGTTTCAAATGAAAGTAGACACATAGATTTATCAGCATGCACGATTAATTTGAAATTAGACAAGATTTTGGTATGCTTTGATCATGTTACATTCTGATGACCTAAATAGGCGCAGTTAGGGTTCAATGAATTTATTGGAGATGAATACTTAATGAAAAATTATGAAACCAGTGATGTTTGAAAGCTAACACGATGCAGTAATTTAGAGAATTTTTTCATAGCATGATATTAAATATGCACGAAGTTTAATGGTCAATGTGAAGAGTCGGGTACGTACATGCAACAGACAGGGAATCAAGGATTTAATTCTCCCTCATGGGAGGTCGAAATCAAGCAAGACCAAGGGCTTTAAAAGATAATAAGATGTAGTATATCTGAGAATTTTATCATGGCATGAGAGCATGTACACATCGGGAATTAGAGAAAACATGAGATCTCAGTTCATGAGAACAACAGGATTTCACGAATTAAATTCGCCCAAATGGGTGAACGAAATACAACGAAACCATAGGGCTTTTGAATAGGTACATGAAGGCTACCTAGGGTAATTATTTCACGATTTTAGCTTGATAGATTGCCTACCTTTTTCGTGAAGGAAGAAAACCCTAGTTTTGGTGACGAAAATCCTCCTTGTTCTAGCCTCCTCCTTGCTCCTTGGTCCAGATCTTCTCCTCTTCCTCTCCAAAAGTCTTAGCACGAAATTGTGGGGTGTTAGGGTCAAATGGGGGGTGTTTTGATGGCTTGTAGAGTTCTAAATCACCTAAAACTCTTTCCTCCTCATTTAATTATGAATTTCCATAATTATCACATATTTTTCTTGCTATATCTATCTAATTGGGTAAGGGAGAGCTCTAATTTCGTAGGTAATGGTTTCGGATAAGATTAGGACTCTTATTAAGATATATATGAGTCATATTAGTGCTTTAATGACCCCTTTTTAATTAAGAGATAATATAGTTACGAATTTCCCTATTTAATTTGGATCTCTTATATTTAACCCAATTGTCTCTCATCTAAATCCCAATTTTAGATTAGGATAGAGTCCTATTGAGTTATACTAGGTTTAGAACTCTTTCTAAGATGATTAAGAGTTAAAATACCCATTATCTTAACCATTTTTCTATTTATTAATATTTTAGGTACGAATTTCACTTATTTAACTCTCATCTCATGGTGGACTCTTCATAATTGGGCCCAAAACTTTATGTTAAGACCATTAGTAAAACCCATTACTAATTTGACTTAATGGGTATTGATTTAATTCCAATTATTCACAATTTATCCTTATGTAAATCTATTTATCACACTTATTCAAGTAATTTTATATTTTTATTTCAATTAAATATTATTCATGCCAATATTTCTAACCTTCATCATTTGGGCTCTTACTCTTGGCCCAATAACTCGTGTGAGCTTAATTGTACAACCCATGTACTTACTTTACTTATTGGATTTTTAATTATCATTTTATTAGAGAATTTATTCATGGGCCAAGATTGTTCATTGGTCCAAATATCATAATGGGCTATCATCCCATATTATTTAAAGTCTACCCTCATGTTTATTTTTATTTATAATCCACTTTGGGTCATAAAATAATGAGTTCTTCGACTTATTCTTTAATTATGCTAATAAGTCGCATAAATTCTTAAACTAAGTCTAAACGATTTTTCTATGCCCAGATTTCATGATGGGTCATTAGAGAACATTATTTAAAGTATAACTACTATTTTTACAAAATTTTTATAGGGATTCATACGCATGCAATAATGATGTGTATCGTTTTAATTAATTGTATTTATAAATAGATAAAATTTCTATTTATCTATAATTTTTAATTAATAGATTTTCCGGAGTACTACATCCTCCCCCACTTAAAAAGAATTTGGTCCCCAAATTCCACGTCTCCTTTGATTAAATATGAATTATCTCTCCATGCTTAAAAGGTATTAATCATCATAAGTTCAGGGTTACCTTCCACGATGCCCACTTCATGATTTGGAGGGAGTTGCACCACGGCTTCCAGTGTGGTTGGTTGTTTTGATTCTTCCTGACATTGATTCTTTAATTGTGGACAGTCTCTAATCTTGTGGTCTGGGCTGCCACATCGTAAGCATTTTCCTTACTTCCTCCAGCATTCCTCCAATATGTGGCCTATCCTATTGCAGTGTTCGCATCGCCCTTTTTGAATAGGAGCTAGTTGTATACCGTTTGGCTGGTTCTCTTTGGTCATAGAGTTGAGATCTTCAGTGTTAGTGGATGGTTCCTTTAGGAGAGAGCAGTCTTGCATCCGATGCTCCAAACTGCCACAACGTAAACATGCACCGACTCTTCTCCAGCACTCCTTCGCCTTATGTCCCGGCTTACTACAATGGCGGCTGATTGGCTTGTAAAAGTTCTTGCTACGTTCCTTCCGTGTGTTTGACTTGCTTCCCTGTTGGTGTCTTCCCTTCTTGTTCTTTTTGGTCACTTTTCTAATCTTCTTGGTCGTCCTTAAGGCTCCTTCCATCAGTTGGGCGGCTTTCAGACATGCTCGAGCTAGCTCTTGAGTTAACTCTATTTTGTCTTGCAGTGACGTATGTTTGGCATCCATTTAAGAGATCCTTCAAGAATAAGGCTGGCATTAGGATGCTTAAAGAAATATTTAGTTGATACATATATATGGATAAATGTATTCAGATCATAACCATGGTTCTACCCAATCCTCACATAGGTATGGTAGTTGACTTAGACACATATCAGGGCAATTCACCTAGAACATCCTAAGACCAAAAATATCCTAATAAGGACATCCTAGTCTCTGATACCAACTGTCATGCCCCGCCAATTTAGCAGCAGAATAAATCGGGGAGGCATGAACAACGAGTATGGTAAAGTAAATTGTGCATACCTTCGCAAATATCAGAGCAACTAATGAACAATAATTGTAATAAAACTCTTCATTTTATTGATAATTCATCTAAACTATTACAACCACTAATTCAGAGCCAAAACATAGGGCTCAATGACTTCATTACATTGGAAAAGAAATTTAAAGCAAATATCTAACTAGACTCTAAGGTACTAAGGACATTCCATCGCTATGACTTCAGGACGCTCATCACTCCATTCCAATCTCGTTGTTGTGTGTAAGGTCATCACTTGACTTACCTGAAAACACAATAACAAATAACGAAGGGTGAGCGATAATGCTCAGTAGGACTTAATATCTCGTGTAAACAAGCATGCTTTAAGTGATTAATGTCTTGTAACACAGGTTAACTAGAGAGAACGATCATGTATAGTTGAGAGAGTAATAGTACAAGATAACAAGTGAATGATAATACATTTCTCAAGAGTATTGCAAAATTAGGATGGCAACATAACGAGATAGCGCGTAACAAGATAGTGTATAATAAGATAGCGTGTATCAAAATGACATGAAATAGGATAGCTTGTATCAAGGTGGTGTGTAATGAGATAGCTTGTAAAGAGATAGCACGTAATGAGATAACGTGTATGGTTGCACAACGGTGCACTAGTCGAGTACGACAATAGTCACTTTGGGACAGTAGCCGTTTAACGATAGTACATTTCGTCTGAACTCCTCAGACTAATGTTAATCAGTCAGTACTAGCACACTAATAGCACAGAACTGGCACAATATGTCTGAACTCCTCAGACTAATAGTAAAACAATTAGATGTCTAGCCAATGTCGAGATAGTCAGGATCGGTGCAATGCATAACACCGTCAATAGCCGCTGCAGGTATTTTCGGGTGGCTCTCTGCCCCCAGGACTAGATTGGAGCCCCTCAGACACTCTCCGTGCCCTGCACACTGTGCATTCAAGTCAGTAGGGTCATCGAACCCATATTATGGCGCTAAACGATCATGTATAGTACAAGTAATAGGAGCCGCAATAGCTCAAGAGTCTCAAGAGAGTACTAGATGAATAGACGAGACAGTAGAGTGAACGTGAATAGATGAGAGTACAAGGATAGTAGACGAGATAGGGGTATAATCGTAAAACAATGTTAAACCACGATAGTAACGGTTGCACAGCACCAGGTCGGGTACCGGCAGTCAGGTAGAAGTCACATCCGCCCATTAGTTGTGCCGCGTATACGAGCCAGATGGTCCGGCGTGGTCACAAGATAAGAGAGATCTCACTAAGGTTGTTTGGATCGTACTGATCCCTAAGAGTGTAACGAGATTTAAAGGTACAACCAGCTCGTCGGCTAAGGACGTGCGCCAAAGCCAAGAAGACTTACGGAGGCCTTGACAAAGAGTCCCTAGTCCAGTCGAGAGTATTCCCGATGGAGATGTGGTCCAAGTCAAGAGAAAAGTGTGTAGAAAACGGGTCCGTCGTGCCTCGAGTGCTCGAAGGCCGAGGGAAAACGGTAACGATGTACAATCACGCGAATAAAACGAAGACATGTGTCATTTAAATAATAGGAAAAATTAGGTAATTGATTTCACTTAATTACCAGATACATTATTGAGTAATTTACTAAGGTTTAATGGCAACATGATGGTTAAGTGTGTGCAAGTGTATGAAATCAAAAGAGCATGATGGATTGTACACAAGTCTTTTAAATTAATTAGATTCATGCAATTTATTGCACATTAATATTTATTAAGATCAAATTATGAATAACAATGTTTAATTAAGGCTAAACAATGGACAATTAACAAGTAGAGCAAGGGTATATAAGCAATTTCGGGGTCTGGCTGATTTTCTGTTAACGAGACGGGGGTACCCGTCGCGACTCCAAGTCGCGACAAGGCGGCTGGGCCCGACAAGTGAACCGGCCGGTCTGGCTCGGTTCGGGGTGAATATCGCGGTGGTTTAGGTCACCGCGTTCTTAACGCGACATGATGGCGGGACGCGACCCGACTGATAACGCGGCGGGTCGCGCCGTCGCGATATCAGGAGAGTCCGGCCCTTTTTTCCCTTTTTCTAGGGTTGATCAGATTTGAAACAGGGATCTTATAAATCCAATATAAATTCGTATAATGACCAAAAAATCACGAATCCAGTTTCAAATGAAAGTAGACACATAGATCTATCAGCATGCACGATTAATTTGAAATTAGACAAGATTTAAGCATGCTTTGATCATGTTACATTCTGATGACCTAAACAGGGGCAATTCGGGTTCAATGAATTTATTGGAGATGAATACTTAATGAAAAATTATGAAACCAGTGGTGTTTGAAAGCTAGCACGATGTAGTATTTTAGAGAATTTTTTCATAGCATGATATCAAATATGTACGAAGTTTAAAGGTCAATGTGAAGAGTCGGGTACATGCAATAGACAGGGAATCAAGGATTTAATTATCCCTCGTGGGAGGTCTAAATTGAGCAAGACCAAGAGCGTTTAAAAGATAATAAGATGTAGTATATCTGAAAATTTTATCATGGCATGAGAGCATGTACACATCGGGAATTAGAGAAAACATGAGATCTCAGTTCATGAGAATAGCAGGATTTCACGAATTAAATTCGCCCAAATGGGTGAACGAAATACAACGAAACCATAGGGCTTTTGAATAGGTACATGAAGGCTACCTAGGATAATTATTTCACGATTTTAGCTTGAGAGATTGCCTACCTTTTTCGTGAAGGAAGAAAACCCTAGTTTTGGTGACGAAAATCCTCCTTGTTCTAGCCTCCTCCTCCTTGCTCCTTGGTCCAGATCTTCTCCTCTTCCTCTCCAAAAGTTTTAGCACGAAATTGTGGGGCTAGGGTCAAATGGGGGGTGTTTTGATGGCTTGTAGAGTTCTAAATCACCTAAAACTCTTTCCTCCTCATTTAATTACGAATTTCCATAATTATCACATATTTTTCTTACTATATCTATCTAATTGGGTAAGTGAGAGGTCTAATTTCGTGGGTAATGGTTTAGGATAAGATTAAGACTCTTATTAAGATATATATGAGTCATATTAGTGCTTTAATGACCCCTTTTTAATTAAGAGATAATATAGTTACGAATTTCCCTATTTAATTTGGGTCTCTTATATTTAACCCAATTGTCTCTCATCTAAATCCCAATTTTAGATTAGGATAGAGTTCTATTGAGTTATACTAGGTTTAGAACTCTTTCTAAGATGATTAAGAGTTAAAATACTCATTATCTTAACCATTTTCTATTTATTAATATTTTAGGTACGAATTTCACTTATTTAACTCTCATCTCATGGTGGACTCTTCATAATTGGGCCCAAAACTTTATGTTAAGACCATTAGTAAAACCCATTACTAATTTGACTTAATGTGTATTGATTTAATTCCAATTATTCACCCTTTATCCTTATGTAAATCTATTTATCACACTTATTCAAGTAATTTTATATTTTTATTTCAATTAAATATTATTCATGCCAATATTTCTAACCTTCATCATTTGGGCTCTTACTGTTGGCCCAATAACTCGTGTGAGCTTAATTGTACAACCCATGTACTTACTTTACTTATTGGATTTTTAATTATCATTTTATTAGAGAATTTATTAATGGGCCAAGATTGTTCATTGGTCCAAATATCATAATGGGCTATC
Organism: Colocasia esculenta; assembly: GCA_014218235.1. Lineage (NCBI taxonomy): Eukaryota > Viridiplantae > Streptophyta > Magnoliopsida > Alismatales > Araceae > Colocasia > Colocasia esculenta. The sequence goes on along the minus strand of CM024758.1, from coordinate 150,934,068 downwards.
ATCCCATATTATTTAAAGTCTACCCTCATATTTATTTTTATTTATAATCCACTTTGGGTCATAAAATAATGAGTTCTTCGACTTATTCTTTAATTATGTTAATAAGTCGCATAAATTTTTAAACTAAGTCTAAACGATTTTTCTATGCCCAGATTTCATGATGGGTCATTAGAGAACATTATTTAAAGTATAACTACTATTTTTACAAAATTTTTATAGGGATTCATACGCATGCAATAATGACGTGTATCGTTTTAATTAATTGTATTTATAAATAGATAAAATTTTTATTTATCTATAATTTTTAATTAATAGATTTTCCGGGGTACTACAATCCAAGTATTATTGCATTGTGAATTAATAGATTGACCTAAGATTTTATAATTTGATATTATAAATTTAGACATCTATATAATTTGTGTATATGTGTTTTTATATTTATCAAAATATTATTACACTGTCGAATAATATATTTACATTTAAAATTATATGACTACTAAGATATATGTTGATGTCACATAGATGTTTCCAAATTATCAATTTTAGATTCTATTCCGTTTTTAATTTTTCGTGAAAAAGTGAAAATAGATGCGGAAGTGAAAATATTCATTTTCGATTCTTATTTCATTTTCGATATTTCTTATAAGATGCAGAAATAAAAACACATATTTTCAAATTCGAATTCGACTCATTGATATATAGCCCTAGTTGTCATATATTTTGATTTTTTTTTGCTAAGCCAATTGAGCTAAAAAGAACCAAAAAAATGACGCTTCTCGAGTTCGAAATCCAAGACGCGCCTCTAAAACCTACCTATTTACATTTCGTTAGCATCCTTGTAAACCTAATAAATTTGAGAATCAAATCTATCTCACCTAGTATATAAGATCAGTCAACAATGGAATCAGAAGAAGAAGACATAGAGCGTTGCTCTCGACGACCAAGACTACGTCCTCGTGCTGTCCTCCGACGCACTCTTCATGGGACAGATCTTATTTAGAGTTCTAATTAGGGAATTTCCTTTTATTTTCAAGTTATGTCTTGTATTTGGCTTCTGCTCTGGTTTTAGTACTTTTCAATATTAATAAAATAACTTGGCCGCTCTTTGGCCTTTGATTAAAAAAAAAAAAAGTATACAAGATCAGAACGTCCCACCAATGGAACGACTCTTAATATATATACTTTGATTCAATGTAATTCAGAATAAATTTGACTTGAACTGATAGGAGTGATCAGTTTAAATACATCACATCAGTGTATGTAGATGTGACTTATAAGTCTACTACTCCGATCCAATATTGTAGCAGGCATTCTCTAGTAGTTGTTTGCGAGGGCTGCCATTAATATTGAATCAAAGTTGTTTTGCTGCTATTTATTATGGTGGATGACCGCCATAGCCATTGACCACTGCGAATCACCCGCTGTCCATTGCTACTGTTAATGGACTGTTTTTATAATTTCTATATGGGATCTTTATTAAGGAAGCGAAATGGGTCGGATTAACGGATATCAGTTGCGCGTTGGTACGTAGCACTTACTTGCACACAGCTACCAACAGCTTGTTTTGGACATGTCATGAACAATCTTTGTCATTTTAGAATAAGGATGAGAATCTCAATAAGGATATATATCGTAATCTTACTGGCAGTACATGTATCCGAAACTTTAATGCTCTACATCAACTACTTTTCTTTTGACCAATTCCAAGTTGATGTGCACCAAGATGGGATTAGAATCATTAGATAGATCGAGCTGGAACACGTCTCATCAGGATATGGGGACACCCTCTAATTACATCCGGAGGAAGGCTATGTTACTGAACCCAGACTTTTCCTGCCCATACAAATGTGGGTTATTCACCATGCATGGTGATAGGGGGGTCTCCACGGGTTGGCCAGAATCTCAACTAGACCGACCTCTCAGAATATCAGAGTCGATATTTTGACATGATTGGAACCAGATTTTTTTGTCATGTAGTCCGACGATGAAGGACGGCTAAGATGACTTCCATATTTCTCTTGGCTGACAACATCAGCTCGGTTAAGGATGAGGATTACTTGACTCGAACGTAAGCAACTTGGAGCCTAACGTGTTCGTTGGATTTCTGAAGCAATTGGCTCGTATAACGGTCGATGCAATAGCAGATAAGACAATGTCTGAAGATCATGCTTCTGATAATTGCAGCCATTAAATTCATGATCTGGACGATCTAGTATGGTAGTTATGAGTATAATCCGTTGACAATCACGGAAATCCCGTGCAAGATTTACAGAGTCGTCCAACTGTTCCACAGATATTCTAACTCTATAAAAGAGGCATATATTCTACAGACGTATGTACGCTATTCTTCTCTATAAATTAGATCATTCTACTCGGCCAATGAGTAATTAGAACGTCAGAGTATCTCTCCACCGAGACTTCTCTCGATAAATTTTATATATATGTCAGATCGAAAACTCGGAATACGAGTCTCACGTCGGCTAAACAGATCTCAAAATAATTTTCTCGACTTTGTCATCTCTCCTCATATCTCAATCAAGATCAGTTTGATGATCAACTTAATTGGCCTGAGCCGACCTCGATCGATGAATTACACATACCGTAACATATATATGGGTTCAAGACGCCCGTTCTCGCGCGTCTACGCGTCCTCCGGGGTCGGTCTGCAAATCCTGCAGGAGCAAGCTCTGCAAATCTCTTTCCAGCTTTAATTTACCGTCCCTTTCATGCATGGGAGGTCGTCGACAGCTGGTCGTCGTCGTCCCACACCAGCTGGTACAATATTGGTGGCGGGCCACGTATGTGAATTAAGCTTGACTTGTTCCTGGGAAAAATTCTAAATTAATTTCATATCCTGCCCGGCCCGCAAGCTTGAAATTTCCTGATGCCCATCCCTCTTCATCACATTAAGAATAAGATTGGAAAACAACAGCGGGTGGTTGCAAATAGCCCCCCTTCTTGTAATGAAGAAGGCCTGCAGGGTCGGTGAGGAGGACGGTTCTTTCTTAGATGCACAGTAGTGCTTTAACTTGTGTGGGAGACACTAGGGAGTGCACCTTCCGAAAGCGTTTGATCTAATAACCTTCTATCTATCGTACGGATTGTAAGAACTATCCTCACGGAGGTAGTAATATTTTCTTTCTTAGATTATGACATGTAACGAAAAAAAATATTTTTACACATATCCTAATGTCGATAGTTTGATTATCCGATTTTAATAAAAATTATGAGTTTCAGACAAGATTTGTCGTACCGTCTGGATCGGTCGTGCCGTATTTTTTGTGGGAAGATACGGTATTATATCATACCGTTGAGATACGATGAGAAAATAATTTGTTTGATTTATTTTTTTTAATTTTGTGACTTGATGAATATTTAAAATTAACAAACTTAAAAAAAAAAAAAAACACTCCATCCAAATTCAAGATAGACTTTCCATCTCTTCTCATATATGCACCATTTCTCTCTCCCCTTTCTCTCTCATATTTTCTAGAACTGTCAGAGATATCACGTCTTCTACAGTCTGAAAAGGGGTTGATATGCTCACGAGATCTTCATCAAAATTGTTCTATTTTTTTTCAGCTTCGTCCTCGAAGTAGAATCACCTCAATTAGTGGTCTATGTCCAAAGTTATAGTAGATTATTCTTCACATTCCTCTCTCATATCATGATATATATGATTATCATGCCTTCCACATCTCAAACGAGGGTAAATCTCTTCGAGACTTCTTCATGAAAGTTGTTCCCCACGACTTTCTCTACAAGCTTCAACTAGAATCACATCAAATGAATGTCTGTGATTAAAGATATATTAGATTATTCTTGATCTTCTCTCTCATCTCGCGATCCAAACTAGCAATGAGTGCGGTATCTCTACAGCCTGAACGAAGATGATCTAATAGATCTTTGGGTTCTTCATGAAAGTTGTTCATAATATGACCAATGTATTCCATTAGATCAACACCAAGAATCCGAAAACAGAACAAAACTATATCGTCTTAAAATATATAATAAAATATTAAAATAACACTAAGAAATTAAAGAGATAGTAAATTATACATAAGATATGATTACTTATATAAAACATAATTATCTTTAATTTTAGAATATTTTATATTATTAATATAATTATGATACTATTTTTTTATTGTGTGTACTTCAACGGGACGATATTCGGTTCCAAAAATAAAGTCAAATATGAAGTCATCATAATTACTAGAAAAATATATTTATTTTAAAAATATAAAATATCAAAAATTATTGATGTATAGATGTTGAGATTAAGTCGACCTAATAATTTTTGAGATAATTTTTACTTGACAAATAATTAGTTTAATTTTTTAATATTTTCGATTCTAAATCCGACCCAGTTGCAACCCCACTGGTAAGGTTAGTGGAAGATCTAAGAAGACTCTTGTCTGGTCCACTAGATCTTCCTCCCAGTTTTAATTTTTTCCTTAAACTCAGATGAAAACTAAATAAAATAAATAAATTTATTTGCTGAACAAAATTTCTCAGTCTTCCACAGACTTTGGCAGACTGTAAAATGTAATTAATAGTGGGCATTTAGTGGGGACGGCTCAGTTAGACACACAACTAAATGGGTTGGGGTACGTGCTGTCTGGACCAGGGTCGAGCGGGGACTCATGGGCCCGATTAGAGTTTGGGCCTGCAGAGAAATTGGGCCGGTTCCTAGCTTAACCTGGGGTTAGATTTGGTCGTTAATTAATTCCTCGGCCCAATTATAATTTGGACCCTACGTTCTCATGCATTCCCCGTGTGGCCGGTTTCATCAAACCACGAACGCAAACGCATAATAACACACAAGTTCACCATCTATTCTTGACATTCTTGTACTGTGGAAAATCTCGAGTTCAAATCTCTTCTTTCACTGGTTGTATAAGAGGAAAAATTTAAATTACAAGGGTATGATACATTTATCAATCACCGTGATGTGATTACGTACTTGACATAGAAGAGTTACCTGGCTAGCTAGGCAAAGTGATCACCTGTATGAATAGATTTAACAGGAGATTTAAGTGACAGATCTCCTAATTAGATTAAAAACTCGAGAGATCACTTACATGTACCTCGAGAAATTAAGAAAAAACATCAATCAGTCAGCTGCCCAGTCCTCTTTGGGCATGTAATTACCAGAGTTTGATCTCCCTCAACCTCTCTCTGCCTATACTCGATCGGTTCGATCTTTCGATCGCATGTAATGTGTGCAACGCAGTGCTTTGAATTGCCAAACCCTGCACTCGAATCTCTCTGGGGAAGCTCTCGGCAGGAATACATGAACTTAATATATATACATGACAATGTGAACGAGAATTCTCTTCCTATCGGCCTTCCAACATGGTGACGGTGACCTCATTAGCACTGCCCGAGGATGACACTTCGAAGGGCCCCCTCGTCGCCATGAAACCCGGCTGCTTCGGCTGCGGCAGCGACATCTCCGTTTCGTTCCCAAGCATCTGAACCACCCACGCCATCGTCGGCCGGCCGTCCGCCTCTCCTGCACGCAGAGAAGGCCCAAATTGATGCACCTGAGCACCTCGGCCATGGGGAAGCCATTCGCCATGGACGCGTCCACCAGCTCCATCCAGTTGTCTGCATTCCACAGAGACCATGCCTGCATGCGCAGGGAAATGGCATTGTCCAACGGTAGACGACCAGATAAGTTTCCAATTGGCAAATCTATATTATAGTATCTACTATTTATGCTCCCTTTATGTACTTACATGGCCCAGGAGGTTGAGGCTGGGTTCGGAGAGGTACATGCCTCTGTTCTTCCTACCGCTGACAATCTCAAGCATCAGAACTCCGAAGCTGAAGACGTCGGATTTCACCGAGAAGACGCCATCCATGATGTATTCCGGCGACATGTACCCGCTGCAACCCAGATAGATTAAGCTTAGCTTTTGGTTAATTAAATTAAGGTACTGCATAAATAAATACGACAGCCACTTGAATAGTTTATAAGGATGGTCGGGCGACGAACAACACTTTAATAAATGACTTACTACGTGCCCACGACTCTTCTGGTGTTTGCTTCAGTCTGGTCTCCGCCGAAGATCCGCGCCATGCCGAAGTCGGAGATCTTGGGATTCATCTCCTTGTCGAGAAGAATGTTGCTGGCCTTGAGATCCCTGTGGATGATCCTAAACCGGGAGTCTTGGTGGAGGTAGAGGAGGCCCCGGGCTATGCCATTGATGATCTGAAACCGCCTTCTCCAGTCCAGCACTGAAGCCTTTGCTTTATCTGTCATTAACGGAGACACCCAAACACTTAACAAGAGCGCATATACTATATTACATGAAGAGAACTTTGCAAACATGTAACACTATGACAAAGCGTGCGAGACGGACCACTTACCAAAGAGGAAGGCGTCGAGGCTCTTGTTGGGCATGTACTCGTAGACCAGCATCCTCTCCTCCCCCTCGATGCAGCCTCCAGCAGACGGACCAGGTTCCGGTGCTGGAGCTTGGCGATGAGCACCACCTCGTTCTTGAACTCGTCCAGCCCCTGCACCGAGTTCTCGCCAGCCGCTTCACCGCCACCTCCTGCCCATCTCCCAGCCGTCCCTGTTTTATATGTAATTACATGCATCGATCACAGATATCGACATCGCCATGCATCAGTAACAATAGCAACAGTGCTTATTATGTGCGGAGAAATACTTCGTGTATGTGCCCAAGTGAGTGCACACCCATAAATATTTCTCTTCAAATAAGGACTTCTTGAGAGTGGAGTCATCCGAGTCTATTCGGGAAGTTTAGTCCACTTTTTTGGGTCAAAACGCATGCGTATCTCCAAATAAATTAAAATATCAGGATTTGACTAAACCCAAAAATTAATACTGCAGGACGTCATGGCTATTATCCACCTGTTTCTATGTAAGTGGGTTACATGAGGATGGGAAATCTGGAGCATAGCGTGAGTGGAAGGCGCCGCGTCATGGGGTGCGACTTTAGATATATTTAATATTATTTTTATTTAAAGTAATATATATAAAGAGATATATATTAATACTCATAAATAGTATTTAGTGTACAAAAATAACACAATAATATATATAATAGTGTAATAATACACATAAATAATTTTATTTGTGTATTATTACACTATTATATATATTTGTATTGTTTATGTGCATTAAATTAATATTTATGTGTATTATATAATTATATATATATTATTTTAAATAAAAATTTAAAAATAATAATATATTAAATGTATCTTAAACCGCACCCCTTTCATCTGCTGTGAAAGAGAAGAGTGACCACACCAACTCACGCTATAGCATTACTCACATGAGGATAGGGTTGTCTTAGGACAAAGAGTCAAGACTGACCTGCTCCCCAATGTGTACCCACCTCCAATGACATCAGCGCCCCCCCCCCCAAACAAGACTTTTCCTTATTCACTGATGCTTACATACACCTTTAGTTGACTTATCAAACATGTTTAACAAATCCATATAAATGGATAAAGCAGTTTTACTCGAAACTGGCAAAATTTATCGCACAATTTCTCATATTAAGACCTGCGACTTACAATATCTATGTGGGTTGGAGACCTCTACGTACAAAATACAAACAAATCCTCCAATCATATATCATATTATTGAGAAGACATAGTATTTAAGATCATGACATGATCATGATGTTCGCTGACAAGCAAGATAACCTCTGAACACCCAGGAGATTAATATATATATATATATATATATATAGGGGCGGGGTTAACAATTTTTTTGTTTGTTTTGACACAAGAATATGATAACCTCTTATTAACTTGCAGAGTCCTCATTTTATAATTAGTTTATCCGAACTTATCAAGCGTAAGCCCTAGTAATCTACAGTCAAATTCATAAAACTTTCAAATTGAAAAAATATTTACCTATATTGCTAAATCCCTTTTACCAGGGCTTACTCATTTGAGAAATATTATTTGCAAGTGTCTGTACCTTGAAGACAGGGCCAAACCCTCCCTCTCCAAGCTTGTTCTCTGCAGAGAAGTCATCTGTGGCGGCGGCGATGGTGTTGAAGTCGAACACGGGCAGTTCTAGGTCTTCATGACCCTCCCTGCTCGTCTCCTCGTTCCTGTGCCTGTTCATGACCAGCACAACTGTTCGTGCGGTATGTTATATTAATCAAAACTTCTGATGAAACCAACGTGAGCGAGAGAGAGAGAGAGAGAGAGAGAGAGAGAGTAACCTGGGTTCGTCTTCCTCCTCTTTCTCCTGTTCCACAGACACCACCCTATCCATCCAAGCACAAGAAAGACCAAGACCGCCGCCGCCACCGTAATGCCCACCACCCGCCTCCTGCCCGCCTGAGCCGACGACGAATCTGCAAGATGCCATTGATACATCCTTCTTTTATAATATTTATGAGACATGCATGTTCGCTTTATTTTACTTTGCCAACTACAAAAAATTCCATATCGGTTTATTAATAACCCGTGTATGAAAATTTCTAAAAACTCAGATTAAAGATAAGTGATGTGATGATTCTTTTAATAGATGGAAAAATATAAGAATTTAAAATTCATTCTAACATAGGTAATATATGTCCATATATATCATGGGAATGATAGAGGGTGATGACCATACCCAGATCTGCCTCCGCCAGCCGGACGAACAGGTCTTCCCCGCCACTGGGGTTCACCCTTACGTCTGTCAGGTTGCCGCCCAAAAGATGCAGCCTCTGCGCCCTCCGGCGGCCTCAGCATTAGCGTAGGCCACGCAGGAGCAGTTCCTCAGGCACGCCGCCCGGCAGTCCTCCAGCCCCATCGTGTAGTTCACCACCGCCGCCGACGTGTCCGGCAACTTGGCCTGCGCCACCTTCACGAACCCATCGGTCCCGTTCCGGCAGTCCAGCGGTGTCCTCCTCATGCACCCCTCGGTGCCGTCCCTCATGTTCCAGTTCTCCAATGACCGGGGCACGAAGCCACGCACGCAGCGGCAGACGGGAGAGTAGCTGATGTCGCAGACGCCGAAGGGGCCGCAGGTGCTTAAGGTGTCGCACTGGTCTTTCGGCGCGAACCAGTACCGGTTCCACGTCTTGGTGTTCTCGTTCCACACCACACGCTCCGCCACGCCGGTGGGATGCACCACCAGCCTCGCCAGTATGGAACGGTTTACGGTGTCGTACCAGAAGGCCACCTCGTCGGCGTCGTTTGAGAAGCCAAACGTGAACAATGTCCGGTATGTTGTCATCTCCGGGATGCCGGTGAATCTTTGCCCCATCCACGGTCCCGATCTCCATATCCGGGTCGTTCTTTTCATTAGGAAGAGCTGCGGGTCCCCGCGTACGTCCATGACCATGGCGTACTCGCCCGGTGCAGGGTCGTCGCTGCTCTTCCACGACGTGATGTTAAGATACCTCCTGGATGACCGGTCCCAACCCACCTTCATGCCTGGGAGCAGCGAGTCCGTCGGGTGGTCGAAGCTCTGCCAGGCGTAGTCCCCGCCGGAAGCGCCGGTGACCACGAAGTTGGAGGTGTTCAGGAGACTGGCGACTGGGTTGGCCACGCCCATCGCCGCGCCCGTCGACCAGTAGACAGTGCCATTGGCGTCGGCGAGGACGAGGCTCCCGTTGCCGGAGATGGAGAGCACGCCGGTAGAGTCGGAAATGGGCCGCTCCCCGTTGGCGACCCAGATGATGGTCTGGACGGAGACGGTGTTGAACCAGATGCCGAGGTACCGGGACTTGGAGCTGCCGGGGGTGAAGAAGCCCAGCCTGAACCTCCCGTCTGCCGAGATTAGGGAGTCGGCATCGCGGACGAAATCACCGGGAGCGATGTTGTCCTTGGCGGCCGAGAGGGAGAGCAGGGCGGAGACGATGGTGAGATGGAGCAGCCACCCGTTGTGGCTTCCCATGTTGATCTTCTCGACAACTCCGCAGATGCATGCAGGAACCTTGCGAGACCTGGGAGCAAGCACCATCCGCAGCACCGGCTTCTGCAAAAAACCTTGCAAAAGAGCGTATCTTTACAGACAAATTAAACGATCATACTAGTCAAGTCTTCCATATTTATGTAGAACAACAAAACAGGGGTGGATGTGTTCATGATTTATTAGTAGGTTTGCTAAAGAAGTTATGTTGTTCAGATTATGTCAACGCGGCTGCGTGTTGTCCAAGTCGTCCCTAATAGCCGAATTGAATGGGCGTCCTGGGTCAAGTTTGACTAGACTACCTGACCTCCACTTACCTACTGCAACACTCTTCTAGCAGAAGAAAATAAATACATACTTACTTCAAGTCATACTTCGGTGAAAGATGGAATTAAGACGGTGATTTAATATGTTATGTAAAATTAAATTAGGGAGATTGTGTTTTACTTTGTTCATAAATAATTTAAAATTTCAATATTTCGTTGTGTTTTAATATGTTCAACTTAGGAAGACATAATATTATTTTTTATGTTATATATTTTAATTTCCATTTATTATATTTAAAAAATACCGTGCATAACACGGGTGTTCATCTAGTAATTATCTAAACTTGAATCATATCATTATCCTTACAGGATAGTCACGTTTTCCCATATATATCTGAACCTAATTAGAGATTGGAAGGGTAAAATATAGGATTAACATGGAATTAAGAAGCAGTAGAGTGCGTTAGGAATTAAAAAGTCAATTTCTATAAATACAACCCAAATTTCATCTTGGCTAACTCTATTGCTATTTGGAGACTCTTTAGGACGTGAAGGAAAGGCCATAAGAGGAGTAATTCATGGAGAAGAAGAACAAAAGATTTTTTTTATCTAGTTCTTCACGTTCAAGTCCTAAAATATCAAATTCATTCAAAAGTAGACATTCTTTCAAACAAATTGAACTAAATCTCTTTATAGGTCAATTCTCATATTAGGAACACAATCTCCATCTTTTATCCAATTTCTATTTTGCTATCTAAGAGTATTTTGCATCTAAAGATCATGAAAGTTTGTATACACGACCCCTCATTCTTGCTCTCAATGCATGTTCAATCCATATTGTATGATCAAGAGATATAAGACATATTTGGCGTTATCGCTCATCATGTGTTATTCGTGACTATTTTCAAGTGAATTTGAAGAGGAAGAATACAAACATAGACAAGGATGACCAAAAGTGAACAAGCGTCCTTGATGGAGTCATAAAGTGGAAAGATTTACCTTAGCGATGTAGTAGAGTCATAGTTAGTTAGTCTGTTTTAATTTTTTTCAATGTAAAGATGTCAATGGATCCTAGCCACTTTGGCATCTGGTTAGAGGTTTATTAACCCCTCTTTTTGTCACGCCCCACTAATTAGCAGCGAAATAAATTGGGAAGACGTGAGCAAAGTGTATGGTAAAATCAATTGCGCATACAGTTGCAAAAATCAGAGCAGCTAATGAAAGATAATTGAAATAAACTCTTTATTTTATTGATAAACCACCTAAACTATTACAACCACTAATTCTAAGCCAAACATAGGGCTCAATAACATCATTACATTCGAAAAGGATAACTAAGTAAATATCTAACTAAAATCTATGATACTAATTAAGTCATTTCATCGATCGCTATGACTCCAGGTCACTCATCACTCTAGTCCATTCCCATTGGTGTGTGTAGGGTCATCATCCGACTTACCTGAAACACATATAACAAATAGCATAGAGTGAGCGATAACGCTCAGTAGGACTTAATATCTCGTATAAATAGGCATACTTTAAGTACACTACAAGAAATGAAGGAAATGTAGACGGCTGAAAATTGCGGCCGTCTATAAAACGATATTTGTAGACGGCTACACGAAGCCATCTATGAATATGAGATATATAGACGGCTTTTTCTAGCCGTCTACAATCTTACATATATGTAGATGACTTTACATAGATGGCTTCGTAAAAGTCTACGTATCCTTTATATGTAGACGGCTTCCTATCCGTCTACATAATACGTAGACGGCTAAATTTTAGTCGTCTATGTACCTATTTTGTAGACGGCTGGAAGCCGTCTACAAATCACCCTCTAATTTATTACTGTCACCCCCCTCCCCCGCCCCATTTCCCGCGCCCTCGCCCTTCCGCCTTGCCCTAGCTGGGAACCCGCCACCGCCGTCTGCCGCCTCGCCCCTGCTGGAGACGCCGGAGACGCCGCCGCCGCCGTCGCAGTTCACCGTACGGGTAATCGTCCTCCCCCTCTGTCTTTCTCTACCTCTTTCGATCTAACTCTCCCTCTTCCTCTTTCTCACCCTCTCTAGGAACCGGGGAGCAGGGGTGGGGGCTTCTTCTGGGAACTGGGGGTGGGCGGGCGCAGAAAGCAGGGGTGGGGGCTTCTTCTGGGAACTGGGTTGGGGGGTGGGCGGCCGCAGAAAGCAGGGGTGGGGGGGCCTCTTCTGGGAACCGGGTGTGTGTGTGTGTGTGGGGTGGGTGGGGTTGTTTCTTGCAGCACAGGGGCTTCAGCTGCCACCGTGGCTTGGGGTGGGGCAGAGCGCGGGGTGGGGGGGGGGGGGGGGGGGGGGGGGTCCCTTCTGTTGGAGCACGGGGGGCGCAGAAGGCTAGGGGGGGTTGGGGGGGGGGGGTGTTCCTTCCATGGACAGGGAGGGGAGGGGCGCAAGGGGCTGAGGGGAAGGGGGCTACTAGTCGGCGGGAGGGTGGGGAGGGTGCAGGGGTGTGAGGACTGGGAGGGGAGGGGGAGTGGTCCCCCCCTTTCCCCATGCACACTACGTGCAGGGGAGCCCCGGAAGAGGCCGCTTGGCCATTCGGGTAAGGGGAGAACCCCCTCCCGCCTTGCCCCCCTCCCCAACCCCGCTCTATCCTTCTTCCACCCTCTCTCTCTCTCGCGTTCGCCCTCTCCCTCCCCGAGCTCTCTCTAGCGGTCTTCTCTCTCTCTCTCTCTCTCTCTGTTCTCTCTCTTGGTCTCTCTCTCTCTCTCTCTCTCTTGTGTGTGCGTTGCCGCCGGCGACCTTGGAGGAGCCCCGTCGCCGGAGGAGGCTCCGCCCTTCCCCCCGTTGCCGTGCCGCCGTCGCCCGGAGCCGCGCACGAAGGCGCCGTGCGCGGGGCCGCCGCGTCGTCGCCGCCGCCGCCGCCTGTGGAGCTCGCGACCGTCGCCCCGAGGATCGCCGCCGGCGGATCCTACCGCCGAGGTAGGGATCTCTCCTCCTCTCCGGCATCGGCCGGATCTCCCCTCCCCCTGTGCGCCGCCGTAGCCCCCCCCGCCTTCTCTCTTTCCTGCTCCGTTTTCTCTCTCTCTCCCTTTCTCTCTCTTCTGTGCGAGACCTCCGTTCGGAGGTGGTTCCGGCGAGGGGAGCGCCGCCGGCTGGCGCCGCGCCGTCCGGCGACCCCCCTCCCGCCGGCGCCGGTGCTGGCAGTGGCCGGGCCGGCCGCCCTCCCCTCCTCCTTCCCCTCTCCTTCCCTGCGTTGCAGAGGAAACGGGAGGAAGAAGAAGGCCGCGGCGCAGTGCGCCCAGATCCGGCTGGGATCTGGGCGGTGCACTGCGCCTTGCCCCCTGCCCCCTGCCCCTGACCCCGCTGGCGCAGTGCGCCGGGCGCTGGTCTGGGGTCTCTGTGGCGCATTGCGCCGGCAGACCCCTTGTGGGCCGTTTGAGCTCCGTTTCGCACCGTTTTCGGCCGTTTTCCGCGTGGTGTTGCTCCGGCTGTGCCGGTGGACAGACCGGGGCTAGTGGTTGTTTGGTCGAGCCATGTGGTGGTCGGACCCACCGGGTCGGCTCCGACCGGGCCGGTAGTGCCTGTTGACCGGTCAACCGGGGACAGTCGTGCGGGTTTCCGGCACCGTCGGGGTGGTCCAAGGGTTGACCGACTGTCTCGGATAGTAATATTATATATTTGAGTCGTCATACCGTGTTCCTCGGTTTCTAGGCCCCGCCCGAGTCGGCTCCGACTGGGCCGTTGGGGCCGTTTGACCTTTTGACCCGGACAGTTGCGCGGGGGTTTGGCACCCGTGGGGTGAGTTCCGAGGGCCGACCGACTGTTTGGGGTGGTAATATTAGCTTCTAGTGGTGACCGTCAATCAGGTACTTTAGCGGATCTGTTTCGGCATCGAGTTTCCGTTCCGTGCTCGTGACGCTTGTGCTGACTCCCTAGCACTGCGCCTTACTAGTCTTCGCCCAGTGCTGTGGCACTGAGGCTTGTCCCAGCGCACGGTGCGTGTTTGGGTTGTTACCGTTCCCCGGGACCCCCATCCTCGTGGGCCCGTTGAGGGTGGTCTCCGAGCCACGAGTGCGTCCGTCGAGCGTTTCTCCGGACGAAGGGGAAAACGGTGTTGGACAGCGGGTGAGTCGTTTGTTGAGCTCACTTAGTTGGTCCGGGTCCCGCGGAGTTTGGGGTGTCGCGGTGCGGGCCAGCTAGTCCGTTCTCACTGCATCGCCTTACACGGTTCCGGAGCCGTGTCGGGAGGACAGGCGTGGGACCGTAGTCTGGCTAGACTACGGCTTGTGGTTGTGTTTGTCCACGCGTCTCACTCCGACGGGAGGGGAGACCTGGACTCGTGGTCGAGTGGTAAGACGCCGGTGGGTGCAGCTGACCACTGACTAGTAGAGGCTGGGTGTGGCTAGCCTGTGTCGTTCAGACGAGGGTTTGTCGTCTGCTTGTGCTGGGTTGTGGCTAGTGCGTAACGCCTGCTTGTGCAGTTGTGTGGCGTGCTCGGAGCACGTTTACCGAGGTTGAGGCTGTGTGCTGTGGGTGCGTGTTGCGATACTTGTGGACCTATGTACTTTCCGTTTATTTATTTAGTGTTGCGCAGTTGTGTCTTTATTTTATTATATCACCTGCTTAGTTAGTAGACTCGTTGCTTGAGTTACCGCCGCCCTTCCGCTTGGTGTAGCTAGCTTGTTTCCTTCAGTAGCACTGTTCTTCCTGCCTAGTTTAGTTGTGTTGTTCTTGTTTCCGCTGTCGAACCGTGTGAGGGGTTGGGTCCCTGCTGGGCTTCGTTCGCGAAGCTCATTCCCCCCTTACTTCCTTCTAGGTTCGAGTTCGAGGGAGCCGGTGCTCGTGTTCGGACGGTCTGCGTTGTGACGCTTCTGGTCAGCAGTGTTAGCAATGGTTAGTATTTTCCTTATTTGCACTTGAATTATTATCTGGGACTTTGTGTGCATTTTTATTCCGCTGTTGTATTTCTTTATATTGTTTAGCTATTGTAACCTGTTGTATATCTCACTGGACATATTTCTAACCCTTCCGGGTCTTCGGATCCGTGGGTGGCGGTCCAAGGGTCGGGTACTGGAGGGGTTCGGGTATCGGATTCTTGGGTCGTTACAAGGGGGCTGGGGGGAGGGGGTATCTGCCGGAGGGAGGGTGGGGGGAGGGGCGCAGGGGGCTAGGGTGGGGGGGGGGGCAGTGGGGAGGGGCCAGCGGGGGTGGGGGTTTTGGGGGGGGGGGGGGGGGGCAGTGGGGAGGGGCTGGTGGGGGTTGGGGTAGTGGGGAGGGGCGGGGGGGGGGTTTTGGGGGGGGGCGTGGGGAGGGGCAGGTGGGGGGGGGGGGGGGGCAGTGGGGGGGGTAGTGGGGAGGGGGCCAGTGGGGGTGGGGCAGTGGGGAGGGGCCGGGGTGGGGGTTTTGGGGGTGGGCCAGTGGGGAGGGGCCAGTGAGGGTTGGGGTTTTGGGGGTGGGGTAGTGGGGAGGGGCCGGTGGGGTTGGGGTAGTGGGGAGGGGCCGGGGTGGGGGTTTTGGGGGGGTGGGGCAGTGGGGAGGGGGCAGTGGGGGTGGGGCAGTGGGGAGGGGCCAGGGGAGGGGCCGGTGGGGGTGGGGCAGTGGGGAGGGGCCAGTGGGGGTAGGGTAGTGGGGAGGGGGGGGTGGGGGTGGGGGTTTTGGGGGTGGGGGCCGTGTGGAGGGGCCAGTGGGGGTGGGGGTGTTGGGGGTGGAGCAGTTAATGGATTTTAACAGTTAATGGATTTGAGTTTGAACACTATATATGATTTTACTTCATCTTCTGTGTTTCCCTACATCTATTTGAATG